>CAUYUJ010000991.1:137500-322500 GCA_963575745.1 Prorocentrum cordatum
GCCCGCTGCGTCCCTCCAGAGGTGTTTGGCGGACCCGGAGAACCATTTGTCGAGCACCCACGCGACCTCTGGCACGTGCAGAGCAATGGCCCGGATGGCGGGGTCTCGCCGCAGGCGCTGGCAGGCCGCCTTGATGTCCACCTTAATGAACACCATCCCCGGGTGGGCATCGGACTGGGCCTGCAGCTGCTTGACCAGCAGGTCGGCCCCACAGCTCCGGCCAACCCCGCACTGGTGAGGGCCCGCGGCCTGGCGGAGCCTTGCTTTCGTGACCCGCGCCAGCGCCCGCATCCCGAGTCTCCTGAAGCTGGCCCCCACGAGTAGCGGGCGGACATCGCCATCCCCTTTGTCCAAGGCCACCACCTCGCCCAACCGCAGGGCTTGGAGCACCGGCGCCGGAACTTCCCCGAAAGTGAGTTTCGTGACCGCCTGGGCGAGCAAAGTGAGTGCCTCTGGGTCGTCCGCCGCCGTGCAACGGTGCTCCAGGCGGGCCCCGAGCAAGCCTGGCGCGGTCAGCTGGGGTGGCTTGCGGAGGAGTTTGCCGACCTCCTCTTGCACCTCGCCCCACAGGTCTGGGTCGGGGGCGGCCCCGCGAGGGCCAGCGGGCTGGGCCAGGCCGTCTGCCGCTGGAGCCGGGGGGAAGGCGGCGCGCAGCTTGTCCAGCGTGCCGCTGCTGCGCGGAGCGAGCGGGGTGCCCCGGGCGGCCCCGAGCGCCCGTCCCTCCTCGCCAGCCGCGGCCAGGGCGTGGACCCGCCGCGCCTTCCTCTCCTGCTCGTCCGTCTGGCCCTGCCGGCCGGGCTTGGCTGGGGGCGCGGACCGTCCAGCAGCGTCCCACAGCGCGCCCCACTGGCCCCCCCACCACCACACCATGCGTTTTTCCCAAAGCCTCGGCGTTGGTAGCCTGGCCAGCCGGCCTGGCAGTGAGCAGCCCGTCGAAGAGGAGCAGAGCCTTCCATTCCTGCTCGGAGTTCCCTCTCTCGGTTGCGGCCGCCAAAACTCCCAGCAGCTTCAGGCGCGCTGTGACGAATGCGCCGCGAAACCGATCTGGCAGTTGAACAAACGACGGCGCGCCGATGCGGACGACCGCCGACCAGGGGAGGCGCTCCCACCACCCACGCTGCGGGAGCACATCGCTGTCCCAGTCCTGGTGAACCGGTGGCGGCAGCGGCTCGCTTGCCTCTCCCTCCCGCGGCTGCCGCGGCAAGCGTGGCGCTGGCGACCGAACCAAAGCCGCTCGCGCCGCTTGCACATGCTCTTCCGTCGCATTCCCACTCATGGATAAACAGTCGACGTTCTGCACGAAAGGAGCGGTGCATGAGATGCATTTCCACCGCCCTCCGTCCCGACTGCCACACGGGGCCAGTCGCAGCTCCGCGCTCTCGAAGGGGATGCCGCACCCCCTGCATGAAGCCGGACGGGACGTAGTCGGCTGCACTCTCACCGCCCAGCGTTGCTCCTGTCGGCGCCGAGGCCGGCGCCTGTCCCCCTCCATCTCCACGCCCCCCTCCACGAACTCCTCGTCCTCGACCCCACTTGGCATCTCCTCGTCCCTCCCCGGATCGGCGGCCATGATGACGGGGGCCGGAGCCCCGGGGCGGCAGGCGAGCGAACAACTCCAGAGAAGACAAACAGAATCACAACAATATCCGATGTTATGACTGGTATGGTGAGGCAGGAGGTACGGTACGCGGCTGCCAGCGTCGACGGGGCGACACGACAGTCACGGAGAGCCTCCTCCTCCTCCTCCTCCTCCTCCTCCTCCTCCTCCTCCTCCTCCTCCTCCTCCTTCTCCCCTTCCTTTGCCTCCTTGTCTCGTCTGCCTGCTTTTCCTGCGCCCTCCTCCCCCTCCCCTCCTCCTCCTCCTCCGCCTCCTCCTCCTCCTCCTCCTCCTCCTCCTCTCTCCTCCCCTCCTCCCTCCTCTTCCTCCTCCTCCTCCTCCTCCTCCTCCTTCTCCCCTCCTTTGCCTCCTTGTCTCCTCTGCCTGCTTCTCCTGCGCCCCTCCCTCCCCCTTCCCCTCCTCCTCCTCCTCCTCCTCCTCCTCCTCCTCCTCCTCCTCCTCCTCCTCCTCCTCCTCCTCCTCCTCCTCATCCTATTCCTCCTCCTTCTCCTCGAAAGGGCGTCGACTCGGCTTGGGAACTGCGCGTGGCAGCCAAACTCTGCAAGCATGGGGGAGGGAGTGGGAAGGAACGACGGGACGAAAGGGGAGAGACGGAAGGAGGAGAGGACACGGAGGGGAGAGAGGAGTTTTCTCCTTCCAGTCGCGCGGACGCGGGTCAAACTACTCGCGTCCAAAGCCGCCCGTCGACGCGACAAACGCCAGCCAATTGGGCCGGGATGCACAGAGAGAGCGTTAGAACATTACTTAAGTCCAACAGGCGACAAGCCAAACGCATGCCAGCCAGTCAGGTTGCGCAGGTTGCTTGCGCAGAGCAGGTACGGAGGTAGAGGTATGGATGCATGGAATAATGATGTATGGATAAGAAGAGAGGTACGGAGGAGTGGAAGTATAAAACTCTGAACGCATGCAGGTGCATGCAGCTATGGGCGCGCGCGGGCATGGATGAAGGGCTGCATGATTGCGTGGAGTCTGAGAGCGTGGGACTATGGATAGATTGATGTCTGGTGTTACATGGTCAAGGACATCTGGAGGCATGGAACTATATATATATATATACACACTAGAACCATCGCGCGCGCTTCGCGCGCGCTCAGGTTCTAGCAGGCCCCAGGCCTTGACGAAGTCACTGCTGCTCCACTGAAGTAGTGGACCACAGTCCACGCATGCCAATCTGCATTCCGAAAGGCCTTCGAGGATAATGGTTGTGTAGGGGGGCGGAGGCCGTGTGAATCGGGTTCCCAGAAGGCCTTCTGGGAGCATGGGTTTGGGACGTCTTGGGGAGCCTGTTGGGGTCGTCGTCGTCGTCTTCGTCTTCGTCGTTTCGCCGTCGTCGTCGTCGATTCAAGAGGGCACTTGGGGCAACTTTGTGCGAAACAATCTGCGGAGGGCCGCGAGAAGGCGATCAATCATGTTCCCAATCAACTTCCCACACAGCTCTCCTGTAGCATGATGGTACTTCGAAGCCTCCGTAGACTCGCGGGCCCATGATGAACCATGTCCCCGGAAGGCTTTCTGGGGACATGGTTTGTTGGGGTGTGTTGGGGGGTCTCTTGGGCGTTCCCTGGGGGCCCCTTGGGGGCCTCCGGGAACTCTCGGGCCCATGATGAACCATGTCCCTGGAAGGTTTTCTGGGGACATGATTTCTTGGGGTGTGTTGGGGGGCCTCTTGGGCGTTCCCTGGGAGCCCCTTCGGGGTCTCTTGGGGCTTCCTGGGGGCCTCTTGGGCGCCTCACGGGGCTTCGTGGGAGCCTCTCGGTGGCCTCCGGGGGCCTACAGGCGGCCTCGAGGGCCAGAGACCTCCAAATATCGGTTGGCGTCCCCCTCTGGGCCCTCTCTTGGGGAGCTCTTGGGGCACAGTTGGGTTGTCTGGGGAGCCCCCTGGGCCGTCTTGGGGCCCTCTTCGGGGCCTCCTGGCCCGTCTTGGAGCGATCTGAAGGGCCTCCGAGCGAGGCCGTGAGGGAGCGCTGGGAAGCGGGGAAAGCGAGAACGCCTATGGTTTCCTGGGATCTTTCTTCGATGGTGACGGGGGCCTTAATGATGGTCTGATGTGCAAAATACAAGGGTAAATTTGAATTGGCCTGGCGAAGGACCCAACCATATGCAGTTGTGAGTACCGCTGTTGCAGGCAACGTCTTCGGTGGAGCCCCCTTGTAGGGCCACGAGACGCTGCCCCAAGAAGAACCCCAAACAGCCTCCGCGAATCCCAAGAAACTCGCAGTGCGTGGCTGCGCACGGACACACACAGGTCTGCGCAGACATTTTCACATGCATACGTATACATATAACGCCGCACCGGGCCCGGGGGCCTCGGGGCCGCAGCCTCGACCACAAATGGGGGGAACATCGGGCCCAGCCCGCTCCCCGGCGGGCCCCAGGTCGGCCCCCAGAGCGGCCAGACGGCCGTCCAGGCGGCCCAAGGCCGCCCAGAGCCACCCTGAAGACAACCTCCAGCGGTCTGCGGCGGCTCAAGAGGCGTCTCGAACCGCCCCAGACGCCTCCAAGACGCTCGAAGACCCCTCCAAGAGATCCCCCCAGACGGCCCCGGGAAGCAAAAATAGCCCCCTTCCCTGCGTAAAACGTACATTTTTACCATATTCGATGTTTTGTCCTTCGTACCGTCCTTTACGACCTCAGACTCTCCCTAGACAGCCCCAAGACGGCCCACGAAGCCCACAAGAGAGCCCCAAGACGGCCCCAGAGGGGCCCAGGACAGTCCAAGAGGCGCCCAGGACGGCCCAAACGCGTCCCCAAAGGGCCCCAAGAGGGGCCCAAGACGGGAAACCCAACTGAGCCTTCCAGCCCCCCCGCCCCAGGAGGCCCCCAGGAGGCCCCTAAGAGACCCCCAAGAGGCCCCAAGAGGCCCCCAAGACGCCCGTGGCAGGCCCCAAAGGGCCTCCAGAGGCCCCCCAAGAGGCTTCCAAGAAGCCCCCTAAGAGGCTCCCAGGAGGCCCCCAGGAGACCACCAAGAGGGCCCCAACGGGCTTCTGAGAGGCTTCCCCAGAAACCGTCATGCACGTCTACATGCGGCCTCTGGTCCAAAAACCTGAGACCGTTCCTGGGACGCCGCCGGGGCCGCCGGGGCCGCCGGGCTCCAACAGCCAATTGAGGAAGCACGGAGAACCCCCCAGAAGACCTTCAGATGCCCCCACGAAGACCCAAGAGGTTGCCAAGAGGCCCTCAGGAGGCACGACTATGTCACGCGCCTGTGCTTGATAGCGCTGTCCAAGATCTTCTAGCGCGCCCCCGGCCTGGGCTAAAACGCGCGCGAAGCGCGCGCGATGGTTCTAGTACGAATATGTGAGAGAACGTGATCCACCGCCGCTCTACTATAGGAAATTCCCCCCCCCCCTCTTCCTCCGGAGCCCGGGGGTGCCCCCCCCCCACCCCTCCGAAAATCCCCCCCCTGCTGCTGGACCCCCCCACCCTTCCTCCCGGCAAAACCTCCCCCTCCCTTAACTCCCCCCCTCCAGAAAACCGAACAGGGCCACTACCGGTTCGACCCCCCCCCTTCTCTGGAAAACCGAAGGGATCACTACCGGTTCGAACCTCGAAAACCGGGGGGGGGGTCACTACCGGTTCGAACCCTCCCCTCGAAAACCGGGGGGGGTCACTACCGGTTCGAACCTCCCCCCCCTCGAAAACCGGGGGGGGTCACTGCCGGTTCGAGCCCTTCCCCCACTGCTGTCCCCAGCACCACTGTCCTCACCACCACTGTCCCCGCTGTTCCCAACACCGTCCCCACTGCCCCCACCAGTGCCCCCACCACCGTCGCACTGTCCCCACTGCCCCCACCACTGTTCCCACCAGGGTTCCACTCTCCCCACTTTCTCCACGGCCCCAACCACTGTCCCACTGTCCCCGCTGTCCCACTGTCCCCGCCGCTCTCCCACTGAGCTGTCCCACTGTTCCCACCACTGCCCCCAGTGTCCCCACCACTGTCCCTGCTGCACCTCTGTCCCATTATCCCACCGCCGTCCTCGCCACCGCCCTCACCACTGTCTCCACCACCACTGTGCCCTCCACTGTCCCACTGTTTCCACCACGTTCCCACTGTCCCCACACCACTGTCCACACCACCAGTCCCCACCACTGTCCCACTGTCCCAACTATTCCCACCATTGTCCCCGCTGTCCCCACCAGTGCCCCCACCAGTGTCTCGCTACCGTTGTCCCACCACGGTCCCACTCTCCCCACTTTCCCCACGGTCCCCACCACTGTCCCACTGTTCCCACCACTGTCCCACTGTCCCCGCCGCTGACCCACCGCGCTGTCCCACCGTCCCCACTGCCCCCATCACTGTCCCACTGTCCCCACTGCCCCCACCACTTTCCCCACTGTACTACTGTCCCACACTGTCCTCACCACCGCCTTCACCACTGTCCCCACGACTACCGTCGCCACCACTGTCCCACTGTCCCCACCACTGTCCCGCTGTCCCCTCACCACTGTCCCCACCACCACCGTCCCCACCACTGTCCGCACCACTGTCCCACTGTCCCCGCACCACTATCCCCACCACCACCGTTCTCACCACTGCCCCAGCATCCCCACCATTGTCCAACTGTCCCGAGGAGCGGGAATCGTTTGCCGGCGGCGAAGGGGGGGGGGTTCGAACTGGTAGTGACGTAGTGACCCCCCCCGGTTTTCGGAGGGGGGGAGGGGTGTTCGAACCGATAGTGACCCCCCCCCCCCTCCCCGGTTTTCGAGGGGGGGGTTCGAACCGGTAGTGACCCCCCCCCCCTTTTCATGATGGACGGGGGGTGGAGAGGGGTTCGAACCAGTAGTGACCCCCTCCAGTTTTCGAGGGGGGGGGAACGGGTCAGGAACCCCCAGTGACCCCCCCCCCGTTTTTCCGCCAGCCAGCAGCGGTAGAACACGCTCTTTCGAATATGTAGACATGTATATGTGTCATCCCATGATCCAACGTGACTTTTCAAGATTGCGCAGGGACCCCTGCCGCGAAAGAACAAACTGTGGTTGGCGGCAGAGGCGGCAGATCCTCGCAACTCTGGGTTCCGAAACGCCCTGCGCTGAGGTGGTTAGGCCACTCTCGCCTGAGACATCCTCGCAACTGTGGGTTCCGAGATGCCCGACGCTCTTGCTGTCAGGCCACTGTCGCCTCAGAATCCTCGCAACGCTGACCCATCGTCGTAGTCGTCCTCCTCCGCCTCCTCCTCTTCCTCCTCCGGGTCGCTGGGGCCGCTCTCAAAACAAATATGCTCGAGCCCCCTCAAGACGCTTTACCACACGACTGACGCCATTCGTTTCCAAGTGCGGACCAGCCGAATCCAATGGGGCGCATGTGTGAGAAAACGACAATTGCAAACTAGCACAAAAAAACAAAAACAACAAAAAAAAAAAAAAAAAAAAAAAATGATGGCCTCAGGGGGGCTGGGAATGTCAGACGCGGTGATGGCGCGGTGCGGTGTACCGACGAGGATTTTGCAGGTTGGGTGGCTCCTGAAACCTATGCCCAGGGACTTCAGGGGGGCTGGGAATGTCAGTCGCGGTGGCGGCGCGGTGGGAGGTCCCGGCGAGGATTTTGCAGGGTGGGTGGCTCCTAGAAACCTATGCCCAGAGGCTTCAGAAGGCTGGGAATATCAGACGCGGTGGGGGCGCGGTGGGGGTTCCCGGCGAGGATTTTGCAGGGTGGGTGGCTCCTAGAAACCTATGCCCAGAGGCCTCAGGGAGCTGGGAAATGTCAGGCGCGGTGGGGGTCTCGGCGAGGATTTGCAGGGTGGGTGGCTTCTAAAAACCTGCCCAGAGGCCTCAGGGGGGCTGGGAATGTCAGACGCGGTGGGGGCGCGGTGGGGGGTCCCGGCGAGGATTTTGCAGGGTGGGTGGCTCCTAGAAACCTATGACCAAGAGGCCTCAGGGGGGGTGGGAATGTCAGACGCGGTGTCCCGGGAAGATTTTGCAGGGTGGGGCTCCTAGGCCCAGAGGCTGGGGGGCTGGGAATGTCAGACGCGGTGGGGGCGCGGTGGGGGGTCCCGGCGAGGATTTTGCAGGGTGGGTGGCTCCTAGAAACCTATGGCCAGAGGCCTCAGGGGGAGCTGGGAATGTCAGACGCGGTGGGGGCGCGGTAGGGAGTTCCGGCGAGGATTTTGCAGGGTGGATGAAATCTATACCCAGAGGCCTCAGGGGGGCTGGGATTGTCAGACGCGGCGGGGCACGGTGGGTGGTCCCGGTGAGGATTTTGCAGGGTGGGTCGCTCCTAGAAACCTATGCCCAGAAGCTTCAGGAGGGCTGGAAATGTCAGACGCGGTGGGGGCGCGGTGGGGGGTCCCGGCGAGGATTTTGCAGGGTGGGTGGCTCCTAAAACCTATGCCCAGAGGCTGCAGAGAGGCTTGGGATGTCAGACGCGGTGGGGGCGCGGTAAGGGGTTCCGGCGAGGATTTTGCAGGGTGGGTGAAACTCATGCCCAGAGGCCTCAGGGGGGCTGGGAGTGTCAGACGCGGTGGGGGCGCAGTGAGGGGTCCCAGCGAGGATTTTGCAGGGTAGGTGGCTCCTAGATATCTATGGCCAGAGACGTCAGGGGGGCTGGGAATGTCAGACGCGGCGGGGGCGCGGTGGAGCCCGGCGAGGATTTCGCAGGGTGGGAGAAACCTATGCCGAGAGGCTTCAGGGGGGCTGGGAATGTCAGACGCGGTGGGGGCGCGGTGGGAGGTCCCGGCGAGGATTTTGCAGGGTGGGTGGCTCCTAGAAATCTAGGCTCAGAGGCCTCAGGGAGCTGGGAATGTCAGACGCGGTGGGGCGCGGTGGGGGTCCCGGGCGCGCGTGGGGGTCCCGGCGAGGGATTTTGCAGGGTGAACGCTATGCCCAGAGGCCCTCAGGGGGGCTGGGAAATGTCAGACGCGTGGGGGCGCGGTGGGGGTCCCGGCCTAGGATTTGCAGGGTGGGTGGGTGGCTCCTAGAAACGTATGCCCAGAGGCCTCAGGGGGGCTGGGAATGTCAGACGCAGTGTCCCGGCGAGGATTTTGCAAGGTGGGAGGATCCTAGAAAGCTATGCCCAGAGGCTTCAGGGAGGCTGGGAATGTCAGACGCGGTGGGAGCGCAGTGGGGGGTCCCGGCGAGGATTTTGCAGGGTGGGTGGCTCCTAGAACCTATGCCCAGAGGCTTCAGAGGGGCTGGGAATGTCAGACGCGGTGGGGGCGCGGTGGGGGGTCCTGGCGAGGATTTTGCAGGGTGGGTGGCTCCTAGAAACCTACGCCCAGAGGTCTCAGGGGGGCTTGGAATGTCAGACGCGGTGGGGGCGCGGTAGGGAGTTCCGGCAAGGATTTTGCAGGGTGGGTGAAACTCATGCCCAGAGGCCTCAGGGGGGCTGGGAATGTCAGACGCGGTGGGGGCGCGGTGGGGGGTCCCGGCGAGGATTTTGCAGGGTGGGTGGCTCCTAAAACCTATGCCCAGAGGCTTCAGGGGGGCTTGGAATGTCAGACGCGGTGGGAGCGCGGTGGCGGTACAGGGGGGGGGGGGGGGAAACGAGGATTTGGCGGTTTGGGTGGCTTCCTGAAACCTATCCCAGAGACTTAGGGGGCTGGGAATGTCAGTCGCGGTGAGAGCGCGTGAAAGGTCCCGGCTAAAGATTTTTGCAGGGTTGGGTGGCCTCCTAGGAACCTATGCCCAGAGAACCAGAAGAGCAGATCGACTCAATGTCAACGCGGTGGGGCACGTGGGGGAGTCCCGGCGAGGATTTTGCAGGGTAGGTGGCTCCTAGAAACCTATGCCCAGAGGCCTCAGGGAGCTGGGAATGTCAGACGCAGTGGAAGCGCGGTGGGGGGTGTCGGCGAGGATTTTGCAGGGTGGGTGGCCCCCAAAAACCTATGCCCAGAGGCCTCAGGGTAACTGGAATGTCAGACGCGGTGAGGGCGCGGTGGGGGGTCCCGGCGAGGATTTTGCAGGGTGGGTGGTTCTTAGAAACCTATGCCCGGAGGCTTCAGGGGGGCTGGAAATGTCAGACGCGGTGTCCTGGCGAGGATTTTGCAGGGTGGGTGGCTCCTAGAAACCTATGCCCAGAGGCCTCAGGAGGGCTGGGAATGTCAGACGCGGTGGGGGCGCGGTGGGGTGTTCCCGGCGGGTTTTCAGGGTGGGTGGCTCCTAGAAACCTAGGCCCAGAGGCCTCAGGAGGGCTGGGAATGTCAACGCGTGGGGGCGCGGTGGGGGGGGCCCGGCGAAGATTTTGCAGGGTGGGTGGCTCCTAGAAACCTATGCCGAGAAGGCCTCAGGGGGGCTGGGAATGTCCCAGACCGGTGAGGGCCGGTAGGGGGTTCCGCGAGGATTTTGGCAGGGTGGGTGAAACCTATGCCCACGAACTTCAGGGGGCTGGGATAACTTTATGCCGAGAGGCTCAGGGGGCTGGGAGATGTCAGACCCGGTATGTGGGCGCGGTAGGGTGGTTCCGGCGAGGATTTTGCAGGGTGGGTAAAACCTTATGCCCAGAAGCCTCAGGGGGGCTGGGAATGTCACACGCGGTGGGGGCGCGGTGGGAGGTCCCGGCGAGGATTTTGCAGGGTAGGTGGCTCCCAGAAACCTATGCCCAGAGACTTCAGGGGGGCTGGGAATGTCAGACGCGGTGGGGGCGCGGTGGGGGGTCCCGGCAAGGATTTTGCAGGGTGGGAGAAGGGTGGGAGAAACCTATGCCCAGAGCCCTCAGGGGGGCTGGGAATGTCAGACGCGGTAGGGGCGCGGTGGGGGGTCCCGGCGAGGATTTTGCAGTGCAGGTGGCTCCTAGAAACCTATAGCCAGAGGCCTCAGGGGAGCTGGGAATGTCAGACGCGGCGGGGGTGCGGTGGGGGGTCCCGGCGAGGATTTTGCAGGGTGGGTGGCTCCTAGAAACCTAATCCCAGAAGCCTCAGGGGGGCTGGGAATGTCAGACGCGGTGATGGCGCGGTGCGGTGTACCGACGAGGATTTTGCAGGTTGGGTGGCTCCAGAAACCTATGCCCAGGGACTTCAGGGGGGCTGGGAATGTCAGTTTGGAATCCACTGCCCCTCTGTTATGAGGCCGTTGTATAGGAGAGGGAACAGAGGACAGAGTGTTTACACAGTTTTGAGGAATTAGTGAATTCAGTATGGGTCCGGCTTGAAGTGCCTCGAAGAAAGCGCGCGCACCCGAATCGCAGACATATGGCTATATGCGGACCCAGGACACTTTGCTTCCCGTCGTCGTCCTCGCCCTTGCTCCGTTCCCCTTCCTTTCCTCCCTCCCCCGGATGGTGTCGAAAGCGTCCGCGGCTCGGGCGGGGGAGAGCCCCTTCCCACCTCCCTCATTATTCCTCGTTCCTCTTTGCCTCCCTGCTCCACCATCCGTCGTCCTACCGCGCCCACCCTCCTCGTTCGAAAAGTGAAGTCCCTGGCGCCGCGCGCCCGCGTCAGCGGTAAATGCTTTTTCGATATCCGAGCACAGCGGCGCAACCAAACAGAGGGGATTGCCAATGCGAGATTTCGGGGCGCACCCAAAATGTGGGCGGCACGGCCGCCGAGCACAGTCGCATCGCTAACATGTAAATTATAAGTGCCTGCGGCAAGGTCCGCCCCCCTTGCCAGAGCAGTGATCTATGTGGCGACGCGTGGAGCTTTGACTGTTAAGAGGTCCTTGACATGTGACATCTCTCGTGTTTTCGGATTGCTGCGCGGCATTCTTTGGGGCCCTTCGAGGCCTTTTGGGGACGTCTTCGGGCCGTTGGGGGCCGCTTTGGCGCCGCGTTGCACCGCGGCCGCCCTGGGCCAGGGGAACGTGTATTTGCGGTTCTCTCGGGGGCGCCCTGGGCCGGGGAAGTGTGTATTTGCATCCCCCCCCAGCTGGGCACGTCGACCTCGGTTCTGGGTTGGCAAAGTCGGGGCGCCTCGAGGTGGCGAGCGTTCACCTTTTCGAAATACACAGATCAAGGTGTAATATGTGTACACAGTTTGTGTCTTCAACTGTGTATTTTCGTGTGTGGGCCCGCTGTTGACACAGATCGTGGTGTGATCTGTGTACACAGATCTCGTTCCCATCTGTGTATTTGGAGTGTGCCCCTCGCGGGTGGTGTTGAATGGACGGGAACTTTCGCGTTTCTCTTCTGGCTGGTCCAGGGACGGCGTCGTGCGCGGTCGAAATGCACAGTTCGTGTCTCCAACTGTGCATTTGTTGCGCGCCTCTCGCTGGGGTGGTCATTGGGCGGGAGTTTCCGCGGGTCTCCTGGCTGGTCCAGGAGGGGGCCGTGGTCTGGGCATGCAAAGGCGCGGGGGGGTGGGGATGGTGGGCTGTGGGAAGGAAGGGGTTCGATAGGAGGGGTGGCCGAGGGGCCAAGGATGAACGGGGCTGGACGAGAGCGGAGGAAGAGAGTCCAGGAGGATTTGCATCATCGGCGTCAGCATCACGAGGGCGAGGGAGGTGGGGGAGGGCAGAAGTTGGGGGCATGATGTGCACTAGGGCGTAGAGGATGGGAGGAGGGCAGGCATGTGGACGATGGGGGAACGAATCCGGCGCAGGAGGACGACGAGGAACGACGTGAATTAACACATGGGGGGGGGCAGTGTAGATGAAGGGCATGATGAGGACCGGGGCAATCGGGGGGGCATGAGGAGGGTGGGGCCGCAGCGAAGGGATATTTGGAAAAGGCGGGGGATGGGGCATGAGTTCGAGGGGGGCGCCAGCTAACGATTAGTTGAACAGTGTTTTGCGTGTCCGCGCACCCCCAGAGCACAGTGATTGGTTGCAGAACTTCATGATCTGGGTAATCGTGCGCTTCGTGTTTCCAGGCCAAAGGCTCGAGTCCGCGACGCCCGTTGGCGTCGCGATGATGCCGCCCCGATCTGCCAGACCGCATATGCACAGATACGCAGAATATGTGTTGCAACGTTTGTTTCATGACCCTCTCTATATTAACAGACCCACGTTGGAACCCAAATGTCAGTCGCGGTGGCGGCGCGGTGGGAGGTCCCGGCGAGGATTTTGCAGGGTGGGTGGCTCCTGGAAACCTATGCCCAGAGGCTTCAGAAGGCTGGGAATGTCAGACGCGGTGGGGGCGCGGCGGGGGGTCCCGGCGAGGATTTTGCAGGGTGGGTGGCTCCTAGAAACCTATGCCCAGAGGCCTCAGGGAGCTGGGAATGTCAGGCGCGGTGGGGGCGCGGTGGGGGGTCTCGGCGAGGATTTTGCAGGGTGGGTGGCTTCTAAAAACCTACGCCCAGAGGCCTCAGGGGGGCTGGGACTTGTCTGACGCGATGGGCGCGGTTGGGGGGTCCGGCGAGGATTTTGCAGGGTGGGTGGATCTAGAAACTTTGACAAAGGCCTAGGGGGGGTGGGATTGTCAGGACGCGGTGTCCCGGCGAGATTTTGCAGGTGTGTGGCTCTAGAAAACCTCGCAGAGGCTTCAGGGGGGCTGGGAATGTTCAGACGCGGTGGGGGCGCGGCGGGGGGGTCGGCGAGGATTTTGCAGGGTGGAGTGGCTCCTAGAAACCTATGCCCAGAGGCCTCAGGGGGCTGGGAATGTCAGACGCGGTGGGGGCGCGGTAGGGAGTTCCGGCGAGGATTTTGCAGGGTGGATGAAATCTATACCCAGAGGCCTCAGGGGAGCTGGGAATGTCAGACGCGGTGGGGGCGCGGTGGGTGGTCCCGGTGAGGATTTTGCAGGGTGGGTCGCTCCTAGAAACCTATGCCCAGAAGCTTCAGGAGGGCTGGAAATGTCAGACGCGGTGGGGGCGCGGTGGGGGGTCCCGGCGAGGATTTTGCAGGGTGGGTGGCTCCTAGAAACGTATGCCCAGAGGCCTCAGGGGGGCTGGGAATGTCAGACGCGGTGGGGGCGCGGTAGGGGTTCCGGCGAGGATTTTGCAGGGTGGGTGAAAGCTATGCCCAGAGGCCTCAGGGGGGCTGGGAGTGTCAGACGCGGCGGGGGCGCAGTGAGGGGTCCCGGCGAGGATTTTGCAGGGTAGGTGGCTCCTAGATACCTATGGCCAGAGACGTCAGGGGGGCTGGGAATGTCAGACGCGGCGGGGGCGCGGTGGAGCCCGGCGAGGATTTCGCAGGGTGGGAGAAACCTATGCCGAGAGGCTTCAGGGGGGCTGGGAATGTCAGACGCGGTGGGGGCGCGGTGGGGGGTCCCGGCGAGGATTTTGCAGGGTGGGTGGCTCCTAGAAATCTATGCTCAGAGGCTTCAGGGAGCTGGGAATGTCAGACGCGGTGGGGGCGCGGTGGGGGGTGCCGGCGAGGATTTTGCAGGGTGGGTGGCTCCGAAAAACCTATGCCCAGAGGCCTCAGGGGGGCTGGGAATGTCAAACGCGGTGGGGGCGCGGTGGGGGGTCCCGGCGAGGATTTTGCAGGGCGGGTGGCTCCTAGAAACGTATGTGCAGAGGCCTCAGGGGGGCTGGGAATGTCAGACGCAGTGTCCCGGCGAGGATTTTGCAGGGTGGGAGGATCCTAGGAAGCTATGCCCAGAGGCTTCAGGGAGGCTGGGGATGTCAGACGCGGTGGGAGCGCGGTGGGGGGTCCCGGCGAGGAATCCCACCAGCCCTCTGGGCGTAGGTGGTCTAGAGCAGATCCTCTTCCACCCCTCCCTCTTCCCCCTTGGGGAGGGGTTTACCCCTCCCCCTACCCCCTCCCCTGGACCTGGACGGGGGGGGCCGCGGTAGTTAGAGCGTCCCAGATGGCCCAAGACGGCTCCAAGAGCGCCTCAGAGAACCCAAGATGAGCTCCAAGATGGCTCAAGATAGCGCAAGATCGCTCGAGATGGCTCCTAAGATGGTTCCAAGAAGCCCAAAGACGGCCCCAAGATAACTCCAAGTGGCCAAACAGCTCCCCAAGGAGGCCCCGAAGAGGCCAAAATCGTCCCAAAACCTAAGGAAATCAATGATTTTTGCTTTCTCGCCTTTTCGCTTCCGATGGCCATCCGAGGCCTGGAGATGGTTCCAAGATGGCCCAAGAGGGCCCCAAGAGAGCCCCAAAAGAGCCCCAAGACGGCCCCAAGAGCGCCCAAGAGCACTCCAAGAGCGTTCCAAGAGGGGTCCAAGAGGCGATTTTAGGGGCTTCCGAGGGGGGACGCTAATTAAACCCCCCCTCTTGTTTGATCGATCTCCTCCAAGATGGCCCCAAGAAGCGCCCAGGAAGCCCCAAGAGGTCCCAAGATGGCCCCAAAATGGCCCCAAGAGGCCCCCAAGAGGCCCCCCGGAGGCCCCCAAGAGACCCCCAAGAGGCCCCAAGAGCCCCCCCAGATGCACCCAAGATGCTCCAAGAGGCCTCGGCGAGAATGCCTAATCATTGATTCTACACAGGTTTTAGCCACATGGAGGCCTCTTGGGGGGGGGCACGGATTAAGATGACTCCAAGAGCGTCTGGGAGAGCCCAAAATGACCTCCAAGATGGCTCAAGATATCCCAAGATGTCTCATAATGGCTTCCTCTGTGTGCTGCCCACTTCTCTGATCGAGGCAATTCCTCTGGGCATCGTTTCTGGATGGGCTGGTGGGGATTCGCGAAGCGACAACAATTTGCAGGGTGGGTGGCTCCTAAAACTTATGCCCAGAGGCTTCAGAGGGGCTGGGAATGTCAGACGCGGTGGGGGCGCGGTGGGGGGTCCTGGCGAGGATTTTGCAGGGTGGGTGGCTCCTAGAAACCTACGCCCAGAGGTCTCAGGGGGGCTTGGAATGTCAGACGCGGTGGGGGCGCGGTAGGGAGTTCCGGCAAGGATTTTGCAGGGTGGGTGAAACTCATGCCCAGAGGCCTCAGGGGGGCTGGGAATGTCAGACGCGGTGGGGGCGCGGTGGGGGGTCCCGGCGAGGATTTTGCAGGGTGGGTGGATCCTAGAAACCTATGCCCAGAGGCTTCAGGGGGGCTGGGAATGTCAGACGCGGTGGGGGCGCGGTGGCGGGTACCGACGAGGATTTTGCAGGTTGGGTGGCTCCTGAAACCTATGCCCAGAGACTTCAGGGGGGCTGGGAATGTCAGTCGCGGTGAGAGCGCGGTGGAAGGTCCCGGCGAGGATTTTGCAGGGTGGGTGGCTCCTAGAAACCTATGCCCAGAGGCTTCAGAGGGGCTGGGAATGTCAGACGCGGTGGGGGCGCGGTGGGGGGTCCCGGCGAGGATTTTGCAGGTCTTACCGCCGGGGCACTCGTAGAGCTTCCTGACAATATATAATGTGAAAAAATGCAGAGAACGAATAGTGTTCAGCCCAAGCGATTTCAGACCTCTCAATGCAACAGCCGAACGGCCCCGATGCTTCTGGATGGTCTTCTTTACGAGCTCTGTAGCTCTCCTACAGCCCGAGTTACGTGCGTAAATCGACAGCATCTCTCAAGAGGACTCTAGACAGGCGGACGCGTCTGATGTCTGCAAATCGACTCCTGTGATTACCAGCCCTGCAGCCCCCCTACAGCCCGAGTTACGTGCGTAAATCGACAGCACCTCTCATGATGACTCGAACAATACAATAGTTTCGGACTAGTTCGGCCAGCAGACCGAGTTCTGAGCTCTGGATTCGACAGGCGGACGCGCCTGATGTCTTCAAATCTTCATGTGACCACCAGCACTGTAGCCCCCCCCCCAGCCCGAGTTGAGCGCAGAAAACCCAGAGCACTTCTCAAGATGACTCGAATAGTTTCGCGATTCTAGATCGAGCAGCAGACCGAGTTCAGAGCTCTAGATTCGACTGAAAAATGTGACTGATGATTCTGAATCGGTTTCTGTAAGTATCACCTCTGCAGCTGTCCTATATCTCGAGTTGAATACAGAAAACCGAGAGCGTATGTCAAGATGACCCGAATAATACGAATAGGTATACCTAGCTCGGCTAGCAGACCGAGTTCAGACCTCTAGATTCAAGAGGCGAACGCGCCTGATCATTCTGAATCGATTAGCTGTGCTAACCAGCTCTGTAGCTGTCCTGAAGCTCGAGTTATCTTCAGAAAACCGTCATCGCGTGTCAAGATGACTTGAAACGGCTGATCCCGCCTGCCTGCTTTTTGGCAGTAAAAGGTACCCGATCGAGCTGAAATCGTAGCTCGGCTAGCAGACCGAGTTCAGACCTCGAGATGCAACAGACCAACGCGCCTGATCATTCTGAATCGATTAGCTGTGCTTACCAGCTCTGTAGCTGTCCTGTATCTCGAATTAAGTCCAATATACCGACAGCGCGTATCAAGATGACTCGAAACGGCCGATCCCACCGCAGTGCTTTTTGGCAGTAAAAGGTACCCGATCGAGTTGAGATCAAGATGGCGAGCGGGAATAAGATCGAATATCACAGGAAAAAATACTAGAGCCCAAACGACTTGTTGAATTTTGAGAACAAAATTTTCAACCGACCAAAAGTCAGCACCTGGTAGCGTCCACTTGGAACCGGCGGTAAACCGTCAACCAGGCTACCGCCGGGAACCTCGTAGAGCTCTTTTCTTGCACGGCGATCGTCGGAACAGATAGAGAAAGCTTCTGGAGCGAGAAACAAAAAACTCGAAAAAACACGTTTTTCTGTTTTTATCCAACGTCGGTTCCGCCAAGTGTTTTGATAGTAATACTGCACCTACGGACCTGAAAATTTTACTGGCAGACGCGGCATAACCCACTACAGGTGCGAAACATCTGTTTTCTTAAAATGAATTGTTAAATATCTTTCAAATATTTGCAAAACCACCCAAAAGTTAACACTTTGTCCTTTCTGGCCGGGTCGACCAACTAGCTCCACCCCGCGCCGGAACTGGGCGCCGGCGGTAAACCGTCAACCTTTGTTACCGCCGGGGGACTCGTAGAGCTTCCTGACAATATATAATATCGAAAAAATGTAGAGAACGAATAGTTTTTCAGCCCAAGCGATTTCAGACCTTTCGATGCAACAGCCGAACGCCCCTGATGTTGGATTGTCTTCTACACGAGCTCTGTAGCTCTCCTACACCCCGAGTTACGTGCGTATATCGACAGCACCTTTCACGATGACTCGAACAATACGAATAGTTCGGCAAACCTAGCTCGAGTATCAGACCGAGTTCAGACCTCTGAATGCAATAGTGGGACGCGTCTGATGTCTCCGAATCGATTCCTGTGATTACCAGCCCTGCAGCCACCCTACAGCCCGAGTTAAGTGCAGAAAACCGACAGCGACTCTCAAGATGACTCGAACAATACGAATAGTTTCGCGGACCTAGCTCGGGCAGCAGACCGAGTTCCGAGCTCTGGATCCAACAGAAGAACGCGCCTGATGTCTCCGAATCGATCCCTGAGATTACCAGCACTATAGTTTCCCTACAGCCTGAGTTAAATACAGAAAACCGACAGCACCTCTCAAGATGACTCGAACAATACAAATAGTTTCGCAATTCTAGATCGGGCAGCAGACCGAGTTCAGAGTTCTGGATTGAACAAACACCGCGACTGATGATTATGAATCAGTTTCTGTAAACATCAGCTCTGTAGCTGTCGCATAGCTCGAGTTAAGTACAAAAAACCGACAACGTCTGTCAAGATGACTCGAATAATACGAATAGGTTTGCGCACCTAGCTCGGCTAGCAGACCGAGTTCAGACCTCTGGATGGAACAGGCGAACGCGCCTGAACATTCTGCATCGATGAGGTGTGCTCACCAGCTCTGTGGCTCTTCTATAGCTCGAGTTATGTTCAGAAAACCGCCACTGCGTGTCAAGATGACCCGAAACAGCCGATCCCGCCGCAGTGCTTTTTGGCAGTAATATCTACCCGATCGATCTGAGATCAAGACGGCGAGCGGGAATAAGATCGAATATCACGGGAAAAAATAAATACTAGAGCTCTAACGAATGTTCAAATTCCGAAAACAAAATTTCAACCGACCAAAAGTCACCAAAAGGCCCGTCGAGATGTTTCTTGCCAACTGGGCGCCGGCGGTAAACCGTCAACCTTTCTTACCGCCGGGGGACTCGTAGAGCTTTCTGACAATGTATAATGTGAAAAAATGCAGAGAACGGATAGTTTTTGAGCCCGAGCGATTTCAGACCTCTCGATGCAACAGCCGAACGCCCCCGATGCTTCTGGACTGTCTTCTTTACGAGCTCTGTAGCCCTTCTACAGCCGGAGCTACTTGCGTAAATCGACAGCACCTCTGAAGATGACTCTAAGGAAACGAATAGTTAGGCAACCCAGCTCGAGTATCAAACCGAGTTCAGACCTCTGAATGCGACAGGCGGACGCGTCTGATGTCTGCGAACCGACTCCTGTGATTACCAGCCCTGCAGCCCCCCTACAGCCCGAGTTAAGTGCAGAAAACCGACAGCACCTCTCAGGATGACTCGAACAATACAATAGTTTCTAGTTCAGGCAGCAGACCGAGTTCTGAGCTCTGGATTCGACAGGCGGACGCGCCTCATGCCTTCAAATCGATTTCTGTGACCACCAGCACAGTAGCCCCCCTCAGCCCGAGTTGAGTGAAGAAAACCGAAAGCACTTCTCAAGATGACTCGACAAATACGAATAGTTTCGCGATTCTAGATCGGGCAGCAGACCGAGTTCAGAGCTCTGGATTCGACAGACAAACGCAACTGATGATTCTGAATCCGTTTCTGTAAATATCAGCTCTGTAGCTGTCCTACAGCTCGAGTTAAGTACAGAAAACCGAGAGCGCCTGTCAAGATGGCTCGAATAATACGAATAGGTTTGCGGACCTAGCTCGGCTAACAGACCGAGTTCAGACCTCTGGATTCAACAGGCGAAGGCGCCTAATCATTCTACATCGATTAGCTGTGCTTACCAGCTCTGCAGCTGTCCTAAAGCTCGAGTTATGTTCAGAAAACCTTCATCGCGTATCAAGATGACTCGAAACAGCCGATCCCGCCGCAGTGCTTTTTGGCAGTAAAAGGTACCCGATCGAGCTGAGATCAAGACGGCGAGCGGGAATATAATCGAATCTCACGGGAAAAAATACTAGAGTTCTAGCGAATGTTCAAATTTTGTGAACAAAACTGGGCGCCGGCGGTAAACCGTCAACCTTTCTTACCGCCGGGGGACTCGTAGAGCTTCCTGACAACATATAATGTCGAAACAAATTGCAGAGAACGAATAGTTCGAAGCGATTTCAGACCTCTCGATGCAACAGCCGAACGCCCCCCGATGCTTCTGGATTGTCTTCTGTACGAGCTCTGTGGCTCCTACAGCCCGAGTTACGTCCGTTAATCGACAGCACCTCTCAAGATGACTCGAGCAAAACGAATAGTTTGGCAAACCCAGCTCGAGTATCAGGCGAGTTCAGACCTCTGAATGCGACAGGCGGACGCGTCTGACGTCTCCGAATCGATTCCTGTGATTACCAGCCCTGCAGCCCCCCTACAGCCCGAGTTAAGTGCAGAAAGCCGACAGCATCTTTCAGGATGACTCGAACAATACGAACAGTTTCGCGGACCTAGTTCGGGCAGCAGACCGAGTTCCGAGCTCTGGATTCCACAGGCGGACGCGGCTGATGTCTTCAAATCGATTGCTGTCACCACCAGCACTCTAGCCCCCCTACAGCCCGAGTTAAGTGCAGAAAACCGACAGCACCTCTCAAGATGACTCGAACAATACGAATAGTCTCGCGATTCTGGATCGGGCAGCAGACCGAGTTCAGAGCTCTAGATTCAACAGACAAACGCGACTGATGATTCTGAGTAGATTTCTGTACGTATTAGCTCTGCAGCTGTCCTTTAGCTCGAGTTAAGTACAGAAAACCGAGAGCGCCTGCCAAGATGACTCGAATAATACGAATAGCTTTGCGGGCCTAGCTCGGCTAGCAGATCGAGTTCAGACCTCTGGATGCAACAGACGAACGCGCCTGATAATTCTGAATCGATAAGGTGTGTTTACCAGCTCTGTAGCTCTCCTATATCTCGAGTTAAGTCCAATATACCGACAGCGCGTATCAAGATGACTCGAAACGGCCGATCCCGCCGCAGTGCTTTTTGACAGTAAAAGGTACCCGATCGAGCTGAGATCGAGATGGCGAGCGGGAATAAGATCGAATATCACGGGAAAAAATACTAGAGCTCTAACGAATGTTTGAATTTCGAGAACAAAATATTCAACCGACCAAAAGTCACCAAAAGGTCCGTCGAGATTTCTCTTGCCAACTAGCTCTCCAGCGCCCCGGAATTACTCAAGCTTCCAGCAACAACTTGCTAAGGGAAGCTCTACGAGTTATTTTCAACCGACCAAAAGTCACCAAAAGGTCCGTCGAGATTTTTCTTGCCAACTGGGCGCCGGCGGTAAACCGTCAACCTTTCTTACCGCCGGGGGACTCGTAGAGCTTCCTGACAATATAAAATGTGGACAGAAAAATTGCAGAGAACGAATAGTTTTCCAGCCCAAGCGATTTCAGACCTCTCGATGCAACAGCCAAACGCCCCCCATGCTTCTGGAGTGTCTTCTTTACGAGCTCTGTAGCTCTCCTACAGCCCGAGTTACGCGCGTAAACCGACAGCACCTCTCAAGATGACTCTAACAAAACGAATAGTTTGGCAACCCAGTTCGAGTATCAAGCCGAGTTCAGACCTCTCAATGCGACAGGCGGGCGCGTCTGATGTCTCCGAATCGATTCCTGTGATTACCAGCCCTGCAGCCCCCCTACAGCCAAAGTTAAGTGCTGAAAACCGACAGCACCTCTCAGGATGACTCGAACAATGCGAATAGTTTCGCGGACCTCGGGCAGCAGACCGAGTTCGGAGCTCTCGATTTGGCAGGCGGACGCGCCTGATATTTTCGAATTGATGCCTGTGACCACCAGCACTGTAGCCACCCTCAGCCCGAGTTGAGTGCAGAAAACCGAGAGCACTTCTCAAGATGACTCGAACAATACGAATAGTTTCGCGATTCTACATCGGGCAGCAGACCGAGTTCAAAGATCTGCATTCAACAGACAAATGTGACTTATGATTCTGAATCGGTTTCTGTGAGTATCAGCGTTGTAGCTGTCCTATAGACCGAGATAAGTAGAGAAAACCAAGAGCGTCTGTCAAGATGACTCGAATAATACGAATAGGTTTGCGGACCTAGCTCGGCTAGCAGACCGAGTTCAGACCTCTGGATTCAACAGGCGAACGCGCCTGATCATTCTGAATCGATTAGCTGTGCTTACCAGCTCTGCAGCTGCCCTGAAGGTCGAGTTATGTTTAGAAAACCGTCATCGCGTGTCAAGATGACTTGAAACGGCCGATCCCGCCCGTGTGCTTTTTGGCAATAAAAGTTACCCGATCGAGCTGAGATCAAGATGGCGAGCGGGAATAAGATCGAATACCACGGGAAAAAATGCTAGAGCTCAAACGAATGTTCAAATTTTGAGAACAAAATTTTCAACCGACCCAGAGTCAGCAAAACTGGGCGCCGGCGGTAAACCGTCAACCTTTCTTACCGCCGGGGGACTCGTAGAGCTTCCTGATAATATTTAATGTCGAAAAAAAAATTGCAGAGAACGAATAGTTTTTCAGCCCAAGCGATTTCAGACCTCTCGATGCAACAGCCGAACGCCCCCGATGCTTCTGGATTCTCTTCTGCACGAGCTCTGTAGCTCTCCTACAGCCCGAGTTACGTGCGTAAATCGACAGCATCTCTCAAGATGACTCGAACAATACGAATAGTTTGGCAAACCTAGCTCGAGTATCAGACCGAGTTCAGACCTCTGAATGCGGGAGGCGGACGCATCTGATGTCTCCGAATCGATTCCTGTGATTACCCGCCCTGCAGCCCCCCTACAGCCCGAGTTAAGTGCAGAAAACCGAAAGCACCTCTCAGGAGGACTCGAACAATACGAATAGCTTCGCGGACCTAGTTCGGGCAGCAGACCGAGTTCTGAGCTCTGAATTCGACAGGCGGACGCGCCTGATCTCTCCAAATCGATTCCTGTGATTACCAGCACTGTAGCCCCCCTACAGCCCGAGTTGAATACAGAAAACCGACAGCACCTCTCAGGATGACTCGAACAATACGAATAGTTTCGCGGACCTAGTTCGGGCAGCAGACCGAGTTCAGAGCTCTGGATTCAACAGACGAACGCGACTGATGATTATGAATCGGTTTCTGTAAGTATCAACTCTGTAGCTGTCACATAGCTCGAGTTAAGTACAGAAAACTGAGAGCGTCTGTCAAGATGACTCGAATAATACGAATAGGTTTGCGGACCTAGCTCGGCTAGCAGACCGAGTTCAGACCTCTGGATGCAACAGACGAACGCGCCTGATCATTCTGAATCGATAAGGTGTGCTTACCAGCTCTGTAGCTGTCCTCTATCTCGAGTTAAGTCCAATATACCGAAAGCGCGTGTCAAGATGACTCGAAACGGTCGATCCCGCCCGTGTGCTTTTTGGCAGTAAAAGGTACCCGATCGAGCTGAGATCAAGATGGCGAGCGGGAATAAGATCGAACATCACGGGAAAAAATACTAGAGCTTTAACGAATGTTCAAATATTGAGAACATAATTTTCAACTGGGCGCCGGCGGTAAACCGTCAACCTTTCTTACCGCCGGGGGACTCGTAGAGCTTCCTGATAATATTTAATGTCGAAAAAAATGCAGAGAACGAATAGTTTTTCAGCCCAAGCGATTTCAGACCTCTCGATGCAACAGCCGAACGCCCCCGATGCTTCTGGATTCTCTTCTGTACGAGCTCTGTAGCTCTCCTACAGCCCGAGCTACGTGCGTAAATCGACAGCATCTCTCAAGATGACTCGAACAATACGAATTTTTTGGCAAACCTAGCTCGAGTATCAGACCGAGTTCAGACCTCTGCATGCGACAGGCGGACGCGTCTGATGTCTCTGAATCGATTCCTGTGATTACCAGCCCTGCAGCCCCCCTACAGCCCCAATTAAGTGCAGGAAACCGACAGCACCTCTCAGGATGACTCGAACAATACGAATAGTTTTGCGGACCTAGTTCGGGCAGCAGACCGAGTTCGGAGCTCTGGATTCGACAGGCGCACGCGCCTGATGTCTCCGAATCGATTCATGTGATTACCAGCCATGCAGCCCCCCTACAGCCCGAGTTAAGTGCAGAGAACCGACAGCACCTCTCAAGATGACTCGAACAATACGAATAGTTTCGCGATTCTAGATCGGGCAGCAGACCGAGTTCAGAGCTCTGGATTCAACAGACAACTGCCACTGATGATTCTGAATCAGATTCTGTACGCATCAGCTCTGTAGCTGTCCTGTAGCTTGAGTTAAGTACAGAAAACCGAGAGCGCCTGTCAAGATGACTCGAATAATACGAATAGGTTTACGGACCTAGCTCGGCTAGCAGACCGAGTTCAGACCTCTCGATTCAACAGCCGAACGCGCCTGATCATTTTCTGAATCGATTAGCTGTGCTTACCAGCTCTGTAGCTGTCCTAAAGCTCGAGTTATCTTGAGAAAACCGTCACCCCGTGACAAGATGACCCGAAACGGCCGATCCCGCCCGTGTGCTTTTTGGCAGTAAAGGTACGCAATCGAGCTGAGATCAAGACGGCGAGCGGGAATAAGATCGAATATCACGGGAAAAAATACTAGAGCCCTAACGAATGTTCGAATTTCGAGAACAAAATTTTCAACCGACCAAAAGTCAGCAAAAGTTCCGTCGAGATTTTTCTTGCCAACTAGCTCCCGGAACTACGAGCTATTACTCTTAAGCTTCCAGCAATAACTTGCTAAGGGAAGCTCTACGAGTTACTGAGCAAAGGTCATCAAAAGTTCCGTCGAAATTTCTCTTGCCAACTAGCTCTCCAGCGCCCCGGAATTACTCTTAAGCTTCCAGCAATAACTTGCTAGGGGAAGCTCTACGAGTGAGTTCCGTCAAGATTTTTCGAGCCAACTGGGCGCCGGCGGTAAACCGTCAACCTTTCTTACCGCCGGGGGACTCGTAGAGCTTCCTGACTATATATAATGTCGAAAAATACAGAGAACGAACAGTTTTTCAGCCCAAGCGATTTCAGACCTTTCGATGCAACAGCCGAACGCCCCTGATGTTTGATTGTCTTCTATACGAGCTCTGTAGCTATCCTACAGCCCGAGTTACGTGCGTAAACCGGCAGCACCTCTCAAGATGACTCGAACAATACGAATAGTTCGGCAAACCTAGCTCGAGTGTGAGACCGAGTTCAGACCTCCGAATGCAATGGTGGGACGCGTCTGATGTCTCCGAATCGATTTCTGTGATTACCAGCCCTGCAGCCCCCCAACAGCCCGAGTTAAGTGCAGGAAACCGACAGCACCTCTCAGGATGACTCGAACAATACGAATAGCGTCGCGGACCTAGTTCGGGCAGCAGACCGAGTTCCGAGCTCTGGATTCGACAGGCGGACGCGTCTGATGTCTCCGAATCGATTCCTGAGATTACCAGCCCTGTAGCCCCCCTACAGCCTGCGTTAAGTACAGAAAACCGACAGCACCTCTCAAGATGACTCGAACAATACGAATAGTTTCGCGATTCTACATCGGGCAGCAGATCGAGTTCAGAGCTCTGGATTCAAGAGACAACGCGACTGATATTCTGGATCAGTTTCTGTAAGCATCAGCTTTGTAGCTGTCATATAGCTCGAGTTAAGTGCAAAAAACCGAGAGCGCCTGTCAAGATGACTCGAATAATACGAGTAGGTTTGCGGACCTAGCTCGGCTAGCAGACCGAGTTCAGACCTCTGGATGCAACAGGCGAACGCGCCTGATCATTCTGAATCGATAAGGTGTGCTCACCAGCTCTGTGGCTCTTCTATAGCTCGAGTTATGTTCAGAAAACCGCCACCGCGTGTCAAGATGACCCGAAACGGCCGATCCCGCCGCAGTGCTTTTTGGCAGTAAAAGCTACCCGATCGAGCTGAGATCAAGACGGCGAGCGGGAATAAGATCAAATATCACGGGAAAAAATACTAGAGCTCTAACGAATGTTCAAATTTTGAGAACAAAATTTTCAACCGACCAAAAGTCATCAAAAGGTCCGTCGAGACTTGTCTTGCCAACTAGCTCTCCAGCGCCCCGGAATTACTCTTAAGCTTCCAGCAACAACTTGCTAAGGGAAGCTCTACGAGTTACTAGCCCGCCAGCGCGCCGGAATTACTCTTAAGCTTCCAGCAATAACTTGCTAAGGGAAGCTCTACGAGTTACTAGCTCTCCAGCGCCCCGGAAATACTCTTAAGCTTCCAGCAATAACTTGCTAAGGGAAGCTCTACGAGTTACTAGCTCTCCAGCGCCCCGGAATTACTCTTAAGCTTCCAGCAACAACTTGCTAAGGGAAGCTCTACGAGTTATTCCTCTAGCTCATCGATGCCGAAGAGCTCGTCAACTGCGTCCAAAACCCGGAGAGCAAAGGACAAACACACCAGAAAGCTTTCCTGGCGAGCCCTCCAACGCTCTCGTAAAGCTCTTCTGGCGCTCTGGGAAGCTCCCCTGCAGCGCTGCTGCAGCGCTGCCAGAAACGCTTCCACGCGTGCCTGCACGCGTGCAGGCACGCGTGGAAGCTTGCCGGAAACTCTCCCGGACCCGTTGCCGGGTCGCCGGAGTTTCTGCGGGGAAAGTGGAGCGCCGCGGAGGAGCTCCTGGCGGGCACCACCACCGTCCGGCTTCTCATAACTCGTGAAGCTTCCCTGAGCATGTTATTGCTGGAAGCTTAAGAGTAACTCGTAGAGCTTCCCTTAGCAAGTTGTTGCTGGAAGCTTAAGAGTAATTCCGGGGCGCTGGAGAGCTAGTTGGCAAGAAAAATCTCGACAGACCTTTTGGTGACTTCTGCTCGGTTGAATATTTTGTTCTCGAAATTCACCATTCGTTAGAGCTCTATAATTTTTCCCGTGATATTCGATCTTATTCCCGCTCGCCATCTTGATCTCAGCTCGATCGGGTACCTTTTACTGCGAAAAAGCACTGCGGCGGGATCGCCCGTTTCGAGTCATCTTGATACGCGCTGTCGGTATATTGGACTTAACTCGAGATATAGGACAGCTACAGAGCTGATAAGCACACCTTATCGATTCAGAATGATCAGGCGCGTTCGTCTGTAGCATCCAAAGGTCTGAAGTCGGTCTGCTAGCCGAGCTAGGTCCGCAAACCTATTCGTATTATTCGAGTCATCTTGACAGACGCTCTCGGTTTTTGTACTTAACCCGAGCTATAGGACAGCTACAGAGCTGATACTTACAGAAATCGATTCAGAATCATCAGTCGCGTTGGTGTGTTGAATCCAGAGCTCCGAACTCGGTCTGCTGCCCGATCCAGAATCGCGAAACTGTTCGTATTGTTCGAGTCATCTTGAGAGTGCTGTCGGTTTTCTGCACTTAACTCGGGCTGTAGGGGGGCTACAGTGCTGGTGGTGACAGCAATCGATTTGGAGACATCAGGCGCGTCCGCCTGCGGAATCCAGAGCTCGGAACTCGGTCTGCCGCCCGAATTAGGTCCGCGAAACTGTTCGTCTTGTTCGAGTCATCCTGAAAGATGCTTTCGGTTTTCTGCACTTCACTCGGGCTGTAGAGGGGCTGCAGGGCTGGTAATCACAGGAATCGATTCGGAGACATCAGGCGCGTCCGCCTGTCGCATTCAGAGGTCTGAACTCGGTCTGATACTCGAGCTGGGCTTGCCAAACTATTCGTTTAGTTCGAGTAATCTTGAGAGGTGCTGTCGATTAACGCACGTAACTCGGGCTGTAGGAGAGCTACAGAGCTCGTACAGAAGACAATCTAGAAGCATGGGGGGGCGTTAGGCTGTTGCATCGAGAGGTCTGAAATCGCTTGGGCTGACAAATTATTCGTTCTCTGCAATTTTTTGCGACATTATATATTGTCAGGAAGCTCTACGAGTCCCCCGGCGGTGAGAAAGGTTGACGGTTTACCGCCGGCGCCCAGTACCTCATAACGCCCTTCGTACCTCGTAGAGCTCTTCGGCATCGATGAGCTAATTAGAGGAATTCCGGCGCGGGATGGAGCTAGTTGGCCGACCGGCCTCAAGAGATGAAGTGGTGACTTTGGGTCGGTTCTGCTAAGATTTCAAAAATATTTGACAATTAATTTTGAGAAACCAGGCGTGCCTGCACGCGTGCAGGCACGCATGGAAGCGTTTCTGGCAGCGCTGCAGATGCGCTGCAGGGGAGCCCCCCAGAGCGCCAGAAACTGGGCGCCGGCGGTAAACCGTCAACCTTTCTTACCGCCGGGGGACTCGTAGAGCTTCCTGACAATATATAATGTCGAAAAAAATTGCAGAGAACGAATAATTTGTCAGCCCAAGCGATTTCGACCTCTCGATACAGCCGAACGCCCCCGATGCTTCTGGATTGTCTTCTGTACGAGCCTGTTGCTCTCCTACAGCTCGAGTTACGTGCGTAATCGACAGCAATTCTCAAGATGACTCGAATCATACAAATAGTTTCGCGAATCCAGCTCGAGTAGCAGACGACCGAGTTCAGACCTCTGAATGCGACTGGCGGACGTGTCTGACGTCTCCGAATGGATTCCTGTGATTACCAGCCCTGCAACCCCCCTACAGCCCGAGTTAAGTGCAGAAAACCGAAAGCACCTCTCAGGAGGACTCGAACAATACGAACAGTTTCGCGGACCTAGTTCGGGCAGCAGACCGAGTTCCGAGCTCTGGATTCCACAGGCGGACGCGGCTGATGTCTTCAACTGTGACCACCAGCACTGTAGCCCCCCTACAGCCCCGAGTTAAGTGCAGAAAACCGACATCACCCTCAAGATGTCTCCAACAATACGAATAGTTTCGCGATTATCGGGCAGTAGACCGAGTTCAGAGCTCTAGATTCAACAAACAAACGAGACTGATCATTCTGAATCAGTTTCTGTAAGCATCAGCTCTGTAGCTGTCCTAGAGCTCGAGTTGAGTACAGAAAACCGAGAGCGCCTGTCAAGATGACTCAAATAATACGAATAGGTTCGCGGACCTAGCTCGGCTAGCAGACCGAGTTTAGACCTCTGGATGCAACAGACGAACGCGCCTGATCATTCTGAATCGAAGGTGTGCTTACCAGCTCTGTAGCTGTCCTGTATCTCGAGTTAAGTCCAATATACTGACAGCGCGTATTAAGATGACTCGAAACGGCCGATCCCGCCCGTGTGCTTTTTGGCAGTAAAAGGTACCAGATCAAGCTGAGATCAAGATGGCGAGCCGAAATGAGATCGAATATCATGGGAAAAAATATTAGAGCTCTAACGAATGGTTGAATTTCGAGAACAAAATTTTCAACCGACCAAAAGTCAGCAAAAGGTCCGTCGAGATTTTTCTTGCCAACTAGCTCTCCAGCGCCCCGGAATTACTGGGCGCCGGCGGTAAACCGTCAACCTTCCTTACCGCCGGGGGACTCGT
Organism: Prorocentrum cordatum; assembly: GCA_963575745.1. Lineage (NCBI taxonomy): Eukaryota > Dinophyceae > Prorocentrales > Prorocentraceae > Prorocentrum > Prorocentrum cordatum. The sequence goes on from CAUYUJ010000991.1 coordinate 166,345, forward strand.
AGAGCTTCCTGAGCATATATCATGTCGAAACAAATTGCAGAGAACGAATAGTTTTTCAGCCTAAACGATTTCAGACCTCTCGATGCAAGAGCCAAACGCCCCTCATGCTTCTGGATCGTTTTCTGAGCGCACGAGCTCCGTAGCTCTCCTACAGCCCAAGTTACGTGCGAATATCGACAGCACCTCTCAAGATCACTCGAACAATACACACAGCTTCGCGAATTTAGCTCGAGTATCAGACCGAGTTCAGACATCTCAATGCAACAGGCGAACGCGCCTGATGTCTCCGAATCGATTCCTGTGATTACCAGCCCTGCAGCCCCCTTACAGCCCGAGTTAAGTGCAGAAAATCGACAGCACCTCTCAAGATGACTCGAACAATACGAATAGTTTCGCGGACCTAGCTCGGGCAGCAGGCCGAGTAAAGGGCGAATGCGACAGCTCAGGGCTCTGAATGCGACAGGTGGACGCGACTGATGTCTCCGAATCGATTTCTGTGGTTACCAGCCCTACAGCCCCCTTACAGCTCGAGTTAAGTGCAGAAAACGGACAGCACCTCTCAAGATGACTCGACGAATACGAATAGTTTTGCGAACCTAGTTCGGGCAGCACACCGAGTTCCGAGCTCTGGATTCGGCAGGCGGACGCGCCTGCTGTCTCCGAATCGATTCCTGTGAGCACGAGCCCTGTAGCCCCCCTACAGCCCGAGTTAAGTGCAGAAAACTGTCAGCACCTCTCCAGATGACTCCAACAACACGAATAGCTTCGCGAACCTAGCTCGGGCAGCAGACCGATTTCAGACCTCTAGATAGAACAGACGAACGCGCCTGATGATTCGCAATCGATGTCTGTGCGAAAGAGCTCTGTAGCTGCCCGACAGCTCGAGTTAAGTCCAATATACCGACAACGCGTATCAAGATGACTCGAAACGGCCGATCCCGCCGCGATGTTTTTTTGCAGAAATATTTGCCCGATCGAGCTGAGATTCAGAAGACGAGCGGGAATAAGATCGAATATGGTCAGAAAAAATACTAGAGCTCTAACGAATGCTGAATTTCGAGAACAAAATTTTCAACCGACCAAAAGTCAGCAAAAGGTCCGTCGAGATTTTTCTTGCCAACTAGCTCTCCAGCGCCCCGGAATTACTCTTAAGCTTCCAGCAATAACTTGCTAAGGGAAGCTCTACTGGGCGCCGGCGGTAAACCGTCAACCTTTGTTACCGCCGGGGGACTCGTAGAGCTTCCTGACTGTCGAAAGAAATGCAGAGAACGAATAGTTTTTCAGCCAAAACGATTTCAGACCTCTCGATGCAGCAGCCAAACGCCCCTTATGCTTCTGGATCGTTTTCTGTGCGCACGAGCTCCGTAGCTCTCCTGCAGCCCGAGCTGCGTGCGAAAATCGACAGCACCTCTCAAGATCACTCGAATAATACGAATAGTTTCGCGAATCTAGCTCGAGTATCAGACCGAGTTCAGACGTCTGAATGCAACAGGCGAACGCGCCTGATGTCTCCGAATCGATTCCTGTAATTATCAGCCCTGCAGCCCCCTTACAGCCCGAGTTCAGTGCAGAAAATCGACAGCACCTCTGAAGATGACTCGAACAATACGAATAGTTTCGCGGACCTAGCTCGGACAGCAGAGCGAGTTCAGGGCTCTGAATGCGACAGATGGACGCGACTGATGTCTCTGAATCGATTCCAGTGATTACCAGCCCTGCAGCCCCCTTGCAGCTCGAGTTAAGTGCAGAAAACGCACAGCACCTCTCAACGAATACGAATAGTTTTCGGGACCTAGCTCGGGCAGCACACCGATTTCTGAGCTCTGGATTTGGCAGGCGGACGCGCCTGATATCTCCGAATCGATCTGTGAGTACGAGCCCTGTAGCCCCCCTACAGCCCGAGTTAAGTGCAGAAAACTGTCAACACCTCTGAAGATGACTCGAACAATACGAATAGTTTCGCAAACCTAGCTTGGGCAGCAGACCGAGTTCAGACCTCCAGATGAAACAGACGAACGCGCCTGATGAGTCGCAATCGATTCTTGTGACAATTTGCTCTGTAGCTGCCCTACGGCTCGAGTTAAGCGCAAAATACCGACAACGCGTATCAAGATGACTCGAAACAGCCGATCCCGCCGCGATGCTTTTTTGCAGAAATATTTACCCGATCGAGCTGAGATTAAGACAGCGAGCGGGAATAAGATCGAATATGGTCAGAAAAAATACTAGAGCTCTAACGAAAGTTTGAATTTCGAGAACAAAATTTTCAACCGACCAAAAGTCACCAAAAGGTCCGTCGATATTGTTCTTGCGAACTAGCTCTCCAGCGCCCCGGAATTACTCTTAAGCTTCCAGCAACAACTTGCCAAGGGAAGCCCCACGAGTTACGAGTTATTTTTCCCGGAGAGCTCGCTGAGAGCTAGAGAATAAGATTAGAAGCCGGACGGTGGTTGTGCCCGCCAGCAGCTCCTCCACGGCGGTCCACGTTCCCCGCAGCGCCTCGCCTGACCCGGCAGCTGGTCCGGGAGCCGGCAAGCTTCCACGCGTGCCTGCACGCGTGCAGGCACGCATGGAAGCGTTTATGGCAGCGCTGCAGAAGCGCTGCAGGGGAGCCCCCCAGAGCGCCAGAAACTGGGCGCCGGCGGTAAACCGTCAACCTTCCTTACCGCCGGGGGACTCGTAGAGCTTCCTGATATATAATGTCGAAAAAAATTCAGAAAACGAATATTTTTTCAGCCCGAGCGATTTCAGAGCTCTCGATGCAACAGCCGAACGCCCCCCGATGCTTCTGCATTGTCTTCTGTACGAGCTCTGTAGCTCTCCTACAGCCCGAGTTACGTGCGTAATTCGACAGCACCTCTCAAGATGACTCCAACAGAACAAATAGTTTGGCAAACCCAGCTCGAGTATGAGACCGAGTTCAGACCTCTGAATGCGACAGGCGGACGCGTCTGTCTCTGAATCGATTCCTGTAATAACCAGCCCTGCAGCCCCCCTACAGCCCGAGTTAAGTGCAGAAAGCCAACAGCATCTCTCAGGATGACTCGGACAATACGAATAGTTTCGCGGACCTAGTTCGGGCAGCAGACCGAGTTCCGAGCGCTGAATTCGAGAGGCGGACGCGCCTGATGTCTTGAAACCGATTCATGTCACCACCAGCACTAAAGACCCCCTAGAGCCCGAGTAAAGTGCAGAAAACCGACAGCACATCTCAAGATGACTCGAACAATACGAACAGTGTCGCGATTCTAGATCGGGCAGCAGACCGATGGCTCGAATAATACGAATAGGTTTGCGGACCTAGCTCGGTTAGCAGACCGAGTTCAGACCTCTGGATACAGCAGACGAACGCGCCTGATCACTCTGGATCGATAAGGTGTGCTTACCAGCTCTGTAGCTGTCCTATATCTCGAGTTGAAGGCTGATATGCCAACAGCGCGTATCAACATGACTCGAAACGGCCGATCCCGCCCGTGTGCTTTCTGGCAGTAAAAAGTACCCGATCGAGCTGAGATGAAGATGGCGAGTGCGAATAAGATCGAATATCACGGGGAAAAATACTAGAGCTCTAACGAATGATTGAATTTCGAGAACAAAATTTTCAACCGACCAAAAGTCACCAAAAGGTCCGTCGAGATTTCTCTTGCCAACTAGCTCTCCAGCGCCCCGGAACTGGCGCCGGCGGTGAACCGTCAACCTGGTCACCGCCGGGAACCTCGTAGAGCTCCTTGCACCCGTAAGAAAGCTTAGGATCGAAGCGGAGAGCTTCATGGAGCTTTTATAGAAAAACGTCAAATTCAGATTTTCGGAGTGAAGATAAAATCAGTTCCGGGAAGTCAACTAATACTAAAACTGACTCTAGAGAGCTGAGCTGCTCAGGGAACAAAGTTTATATGCCAATGCTTGGCGTCAAAATCTGCTTTCTCGAAATAAATGGCCAAATATCTTTCAAATATTCGGAAAACCACCCAGAAAATGTCACATTGTCCTTTCTCGTCGGGTCGACCAACTAGGCGCCGGCGGTAAACCGTCAACCTTTCTTACCGCCGGGAGACTCGTAGAGCTTCCTGACAACATATAATGTGAGGAAAAATGCAGAGAACGAATAGTTTTTCAGCCCAAGCGATTTAAGACGTCTCGATGCAACAGCCGAACGCCCCTGATGCTTCTGGATTCTCTTCTGTACGAGCTCTGTAGCTCTCCTACAGCCCGAGTTACGTGCGTAAATCGACAGCACCTCTCAAGATGACTCGAATAAGAAAGAGTTTGCCAAACCTAGCTCGAGTATCAGACTGAGTTCAGACCTCTGAATGCGACAGGCCGACGCGTCTGATGTCTCCGAATCGATTCCTGTGATTCCGAACCCTGCAGCCCCCCTACAGCCCGAGTTAAGAACAGAACACCGACAGCACCTCTCAAGATGACTCGAACAATACGAATAGTTTCGCAGACCTAGTTCGGGCAGCAAACCGAGTTCGGAGCTCTGGATTCGACAGGCGGACGCGCCTGATGTCTCCGAATCGAGCGCTGTGACTACCAGCACTGTAACCCCCCTACAGCCCGAGTTAATTACAGAAAACCGACAGCACCTCTCAAGATGACTCGAACGGTACGAAAAGTTTCGCGATTCTAGATCGGACAGCAGACCGAGTTCAGAGCTCTCGATTCAACAGACGAACGCAACTAATGATTCTGAATCGGTTTGTGTCAGTTTCAAGTCTGTAGCTGTCATACAGCTCGATTTAAGTGCAGAAAACCGAGAGCCCCATCAAGATGGCTCGAATAACACGAATAGGTTTGCGGACCTAGCTCGCCTAGCAGACCGAGTTCAGACCTCTAGATGCAACAGACAAACGCGCCTGATCACTCTGAATCGATGAGGTGCTTACCAGCTCTGTAGCTGCCCTACAGCTCGATTTAAGTGCGAAATACCGACAGCGCGAATCAAGATGACTCGGAACAGCCGATCCCGCCCGTGTGCTTTTTGGCAGTAAAAGGCATCCGATCGAGCTGAGATCAAGATGGCGAGCGGGGATAAGATCGAATATTCCGGAAAAAAATACTAGAGCTCTAACCAATGGTTGAATTTCGAGAACAAAATTTTCAACCTACCAAAAGTCACCAAAAGGTTCGTCGAGATTTTTCTTGCAAACTACCTCTCCAGCGCCCCGGAATTACTCTTAAGCTTCCAGCAACAGCTTGCTAAGGGAAGCTCTACGAGTTAATGTTTTACGAAAGTGTCTGAGGACTCGCCAGGAAAGCTTTCGCGTGTGTGTGCCCTTTGCTCTCCGGGTTTTGGACGCTACCAAGTTCCCGGAGAGCTCTCTGAGAGCTAGAGGATTTAAAAGTAGAAGCCGGGCGGTGGTCGTGCCCGCCAGCAGCCCATCTCCGCCGCTCCAGAACTGGGCGCCGGCGGTAAACCGTCAACCTTCGTTACCGCCGGGGGACTCGTAGAGCTTCCTGACAACATATAATGTCGAAAAAAAATACTCTGAAAAAATAGTTGTTCAGCCCAAGCAATTTCAGACCTCTCCGATGTAACGGCCGAACGCCCCCGATGCTTCTGGATTGTCTTCTGTACGAGCTCTGTAGCTCTCCTACAGCCCGAGTTACGTGCGTAAATCGACAGCACCTCTCAAGATGACTCGAACAAAAAACAAATAGTTTCGCAAACCTAGCTCGAGTATCAGACCGAGTTCAGACCTCTGCATGCGACAGGCGGACGCGTCTGATGTCTCTGAATCGATTCCTGTGATTACCAGCCCTGCAGCCCCCCTACAGCCCGAGTTAAGTGCAGGAAACCGACAGCACCTCTCAGGATGACTCGAACAATACGAATAGTTTCGCGGACCTAGTTCGGGCAGCAGACAGAGTTCGGAGCTCTGGATTCGAAAGGCGGACGCACCTGATGTCTCCGAATCGATTCCAGTGATTACCAGCCATGCAGCCCCCCCACAGCCCGAGTTGAGTGCAGAGAACCGACAGCATCTCTCAAGATGACTCGAACAATACGAACAGTTTCGCGATTCTAGATCGGGCAGCAGACCGAGTTCAGAGCTCTGGATTCAACAGACAACGGCCACTGATGATTCTGAATCAGATTCTGTACGTATCAGCTCTGAAGTTGTCCTGTAGCTCTGAAAACCGAGAGCGCCTGTCAAGATGACTCGAATAATACGAATGGGTTTGCGGACCTAGCTCGGCTAGCAGACCAAGTTCAGCCCTCTGGGTTCAACAGGCGAACGCGGCTGATCATTCTGAATCGATTAGCTGTGTTTACCAGCTGTGTAGCTATCCTAAAGAACGAGTGATCTTGAGAAAACCGGCAGCGCCTGACAAGATGACCCGAAACGGCCGATCCCGCCTGGACGCTTTTTGGCAGTAAAAGGTACCCGATCGAGCTGAGATCAAGATGGCGAGCGGGAATAAGATCGAATATCACGGGAAAAAATACTAGAGGTCTAACGAATGGTTGAATTTCGAGAACAAAATTTTCAACCGAGCAAAAGTCGTCAAAACTGGGCGCCGGCGGTAAACCGTCAACCTTTGTTACCGCCGGGGGACTCGTAGAGCTTCCTGACAACATATAATGTCGAAAAAAATACACAGAAAAATAGTTGTTCAGCCCAAGCAATTTCAGACGTCTCGGATACAACAGCCGAACGCCCCCGATGCTTCTGGATTGTCTTCTGTACGAGTTCTGTAGCTCTCCTACAGCCCGAGTTACGTGCGTAAATCGACAGCACCTCTCAAGATGACTCGAACGAGTATCAGACCGAGTTCAGACCGCTGCATGCGACAGGCGGACGCGTCTGATGTCTCTGAATCGATTCCTGTGATTACTAGCCCTACAGCCCCCCTACAGCCCGAGTTAAGTGCAGGAAACCGACAGCACCTCTCAGGATTACTCGAACAATACGAATAGTTTCGCGGACCTACTTCGGGCAGCAGACAGAGTTCGGAGCTCTGGATTCGAAAGGCGGACGCGCCTGATGTCTCCGAATCGATTCCAGTGATTACCAGCCATGCAGCCCCCCTACAGCCCGAGTTAAGTGCAAAAAACCGACAGCATCTCTGAAGATGACTCGAACAATACGAATAGTTTCGCGATTCTAGATCGGGCAGCAGACCAAGTTCAGAGCTCTGGATTCAACAGACAACGGCCACTGATGATTATGAATCATATTCTGCACGTATCAGTTCTGTAGCTGTCCTGTAGCTCGAGTTAAGTACAGAAAACCGAGAGTGTCTGTCAAGATGACTAGAATAATACGAATAGGTTTGCGGACCTAGCTCGGCTAGCAGACCGAGTTCAGACCTCTGGGTTCAACAGGCGAACGCGTCTGATCATTCTAAATCGATTAGCTGTACTTACCAGCTCTGTAGCTGTCCTACGGCTCGAGTTATCTTGAGAAAACCGTCACCGCGTGACAAGATGACCCGAAACGGGCGATCCCGCCGCAGTGCTTTTTGGCAGTAAAAGCTACCCGATCGAACTGAGATCAAGACGGCGAGCGGGAATAAGATCGAATACCACGGGAAAAAATACTAGAGATCTAACGAATGGTTGAATTTCGAGAACAAAATTTTCAACCGACCAAAAGTCCTCAACATGTCCGTCGAGATTTTTCTTGCCAACTAACTCTCCAGCGCCCCGGAATTACTCTTAAGGCTTCCAGCAGTAACTTGCTAAGGGAAGCTCTACGAGTTACGTCCGTCGAGATTTTTCTTGCCAGCTAGCTCTCCAGCGCCCTGGAATTACTCTTAAGCTTCCAGCAACAACTTGCTCAGGAAGCTCTACGAGTTACTGGGCGCCGGCGGTAAACCGTCAACCTTTCTTACCGCCGGGGGACTCGTAGAGCTTCCTGACAATGTGTAATGTCGAAAAAAATTGCGGAGAACGAATAGTTTTTCAGCCCAGGCGATTTCAGACCTCTCGATGCAACAGCCGAACGCCCCCCGATGCTTCTGGATTGTCTTCTATACGAGCTCTGTAGCTCTCCTACAGCCCGAGTTACGTGCGTCAATCGACAGCACCTCTGAAGATGACTCGAACAAAACGAATAGTTTGGCAAACCCAGCTCGAGTATGGGACCGAGTTCAGACCTCTGAATGCGACAGGCGGACGCGCCTGATGTCTCCGAATCGATTCCTGTGATTACCCGCCCTGCAGCCCCCCTACAGCCCGAGTTAAGTGCAGAAAGCCGACAGCATCTTTCAGGATGACTCGAACAATACGAACAGTTTCGCGGACCGAGTTCGGGCGGCAGACCGAGTTCCGAGCTCTGGATTCCACAGGCGGACGCGCCTGATGTCTCCGAGTCGATTGCTGTCACCATCAGCACTGTAGCCCCCCTACAGCGCGAGTTAAGTGCAAAAAACCGACAGCACCTCTCAAGATGATTCGAACAATACGAACAGTTTCGCGATTCTGGATCGGGCAGCAGACCGAGTTGAGAGCTCTGGATTCAACTGACAAACGCGACTGGTGATTCTGAATCGGTTTTTGTAAGTATCAGCCCTATAGCTGTCCTATAGCTCGAGTTAAGTACAGAAAACCGAGAGCGCCTGTCAAGATGACTCGAATAATACAAATAGGTTTGCGGACCTAGCTCGGCTAGCAGACCGAGTTGAGACCTCTGGTTGGAACAGCCGAACGCGCCTGATCATTCTGAATCGATAGGGTGTGCTTACCAGCTCTGTAGCTGTCCTATATCTTGAGTTAAGTTCAGTATACCGACAGCGCGAATCAAGATGACTCGAAACGGCCGATCCCGCCGCAGTGCTTTTTGGCAGCAAAAGGTACCCGATCGAGCTGAGATCAAGATGGCGAGCGGGAATAAGATCGAATATCACGGGAAAAAATACTAGAGATCTAACGAATGGTTGAATTTCGAGAAACAAAATTTTCAACCGACCAAAATTCCTCAAAATGTCCGTCGAGATTTTTCTTGCCAACTAGCTCTCCAGCGCCCCGGAATTACTCTTAAGCTTCCAGCAACTTGGCAGCGTCCAAAACCCGGAGAGCAAAGAGAACTGGGCGCCGGCGGTAAACCGTCAACCTTTGTTACCGCCGGGGGACTCGTAGAGCTTCCTGACAACACATAATGTCGAAAAAAAACACCGACAAAATAGTTTTTCAGCCCAAGCAATTTCAGACCTCTCGGATGCAACAGCCGGTCGCCCCCGATGCTTCTGGATTGTCTTCTGTACGAGCTCTGTAGCTCTCCTACAGCCCGAGTTACGTGCGTAAGTCGACAGCACCTCTCAAGATGACTCGAACAATACGAATAGTTTAGCAAACCTAGCTCGAGTATCAGACCGAGTTCAGACCTCTGCAGGCGACAGGCGGACGCGTCTAATGTCTCTGAATCGACTCCTGTGATTAACAGCCCTGCAGCCCCCCCTACAGCCCGAGTTAAGTGCAGGAAACCGAGAGCACCTCTCAGGATGACTCGAACAATACAAATAGTTTCGCGGACCTAGCTCGAGTAGCAGACAGAGTTCGGAGCTCTGCATTCGAAAGACGAACGCGCCTGATGTCTCCGGATCGATTCCTGTGATAACCAGCCATGCAGCCCCCCTACAGCCCGAGTTAAGTGCAGAGAACCGACAGCATCTCTCAAGATGACTCGAACAATACGAATAGTTTCGCGATTCTAGATTGGGCAGCAGACCGAGTTCAGAGCTCTGGATTCAACAGACAACGGCCACTGATGATTCTGAATCAGATTCTGTACGCATCAGCTCTGTAGCTGTCCTGTAGCTCGAGTTAAGTACAGAAAACCGAGAGCGTCTGTCAAGATGACTCGAATAATACGAATAGGTTTGCGGACCTAGCTCGGCTAGCAGACCGAGTTCAGACCTCTGGGTTCAACAGGCGAACGCGCCTGATCATTCTGAATCGATTAGCTGTGCTAACCAGCTCTGTAGCTGTCCTGAAGCTCGAGTTATCTTGAGAAAACCGTCACCGCGTGACAAGATGACTCGAAACGGCCGATCCCGCCTGGACGCTTTTGGCAGTAAAGGATACCCGATCGAGTTGAGATCAAGATGGCGAGCGGGAATAAGATCGAATATCATGGGAAAAAATACTAGAGCACAAACGAATTGTTGAATTTCGAGAACAAAATTTTCAACCGACCAAAATTCCTCAAAATGTCGGTCAGGATTTTTCTTGCCAACTAGCTCTCCAGCGCCCCGGAACTGGGCGCCGGCGGTAAACCGTCAACCTTGGTTTTTTTTTGGGGGGGGGAGGCTGACCAGGCACCGAGCGCCCCAGCGCCCGTTAAGTGCCTACCTAGTCTCTCTGCAGCTGGAGGTCTTGGGCCACCTGGGCTGCGGCCCGCAAGAGGCCCTCGAGGCCCGAAAGCTCAGCGTCAGTGATACTGCTATGGGAGGGGAGTGCCTGTGCACAACGCCCTACTACTTCCCATATAATTGGACAAGGAGAGGAGGCTTGGGGGAAGAGGGAGACAACACGAGCTCTCTTATCTCTATGTTCAGGGTCAGGGTACGGATCATGGAAGCGAGGGATATATCCAATCTGCAGGAACCAACCAACGCCCACACCTTGGGCACACACTCCGCCATCGAAGGATCCGCGGAGGCCGATAACTCGAAAGTTGTCTTGAACATCAGGACGGAAGATATGGTGGTGGAACAGCTCTCTGAATATCTGGCCTTCCCGTGCTAAATGGGTAAGTTCATCAGCTACTGTATTACTCTCCCGATATATGTGTCGAATAAAGTCATTGCCCCATGAGGGGGGTCGTACTCCTTCCTCCTCCAATTCTTCCAAAAGAGAAATAACATTTGCAACCCGCCTACGATAAGAAGCCCCATCTCCTCCTTCTCCTCCTTCAACCTTCCAGAGACCGTTGATCCAATTACAGATAAGAAGCGAATCGCCCGTCAGCTCCAGACCGATCCCATCATCACTCAGATCCCAAGTCGGCTCCTGTTCATTGTTCGAGGCCAATCTCTGGGCCAGCTTCTCAGACTCCTTCACCGACAAAGGACGAGCCATCATCTCCTCCCCCCTTTCCTTTATGTAATCTCCTCGTCCTTCAGTTCCTCCACGGACAACAAACAAGTCAAACAGAGAACTCAAAGTACAAGCTTCCAGGAACTGCCTGCAATACTGAACGAAGTTAGAGTAAGAGAAAGAGCAAGCCCTCCACCACCGATCCTCCAGATTCACAAACGAGGGAAATATCGTCTGGAACATGAAACACCAAGGATGTTCACCCGTCGCCCTCCCCTTAGCACTGCCTAATCGTGTCAGTTTCGAGGCCTCCTTCCACTTCCACTGGGAACGCAAACATTCTGACTCAAGTGTCCTTTTCTCCTCCCACCTCGGGGTACAACACATCAGAAGCCGACGTGCGTCTCGATGCGCTCGAGGAAACACCGTCTGTTGTCCAGGTCCAGGGACTGCCACCCTCCGACGCTTCGGGGGGGGCCTGGGGGAATCCCTAAGCCCCCCCCGCTCACAGGGAACTTCATTATCTCGAGAAGAAGAGGCCCTATCAGAGGGCAGAGCAGAAGAGACCATCCCATGCATATCTGAAGAGACCACACCCATCCCATTCGTATCTGAAGAGACCGCACCCATCCCATTAGTAACTGAAGAGACCGCACCCATCCCATTGGTAACTGAAGAGACCTCAACCATCCCATTGGTAACTGAAGAGACCGCGACCATCCCTGGGCTCAGCTCCGACTCAGAAATCTGATATCCGCTATCAGCATTGGCTCCGAAATATGATGCTATGTCCGCTCCAAGCTGCCACAAGGAATAAAGGACTCTCTGTACTGCGCTCTGGCACTTGGCTTCACAGAACATCCGTCTAGCAATTCTGAGTCGAGCTGGCTTCCAAACTACCCAACTTTCGGAGGCTGGCTTTTGGGGTGACGTCATCTGGTAAAGGCAATTTCCCTCAAAGACATTCAGGCTATGCAAAGAGTCCCTGTCCCAACTAATACCTTGACTTCCATAAGTAAGAATGCTCTGAACCCGAGTGATATAACGCCTACACTTGGCCGAAAAAGGGACTGCCTTCGATCTAAAATAAGCTGCATGCGCATGAAAGGCTCGTCGTGCAGACCCGATCCGTCGCTGAAGGTCTTGGTGCGTCTCCCTATAGCTACAGTATATGCTGTTCCCCAAGACATTCATCTCGTCAACTACTTTGAACGGCACCATCTGATCCCGAACCCGAACCAGGATAGGATATTTTGGCTTCTCCGAGAAACCGATAAACGCGACCTCGAGCGACTCGATCTTCCATTCGAATCCCCATCCCCGCAGAATCTCTGTCATTTCTCCTACCTGTCGCCTAAACTCCTCCGCCGAAGATCCCAAGATATAGATATTGTCAGCATATAGCAAGTGGTGTACAGGAACCGAGGCCGAAACTTCTCCCACCGAATTTGGATCCAGACAATGAAACCCAATCCCCTGCTCATCCCAAAGCTTAAATAAAGGAGCCCACATCGCAACAACAATCAGGTTCCACAAGGAGGGGCTGTCGTTCCCGCCTGTCCTGATATGGGTATCGATTCCCACATCCGGCAGCTGAAGCCCCTGAAAGAGAAGCGAAGTGACCTCACACGGCATAGGCACGAGCACCCCGTACTGGAGCCAAGAAGGGATAGAGAGGGTGTCGAACGCACGCTTGACCGTCGAAATTTTCGTGTTCTGGAATGCTTGTTTCACGTCAGCTGACCCAAGAACCAGGCGTCGATCCTTCCCCCACTGTGAGGCATGTTGGGCTGCTGCCTTAAGTCCTGCAAATATCTCTGTGCACGATCTTTTGGGAACGAAGCCGAATAGTGATGCATGAGTGCCGGCATGGAGACAATAAGGTTCAAGCAGGATCGAGAGGCAAGTACTGTACCATTTCTTAAAGATACTCTCCACAGAAATACGTCTCGTATCAGAAACATCACATATCGGATAAGATTTGGGAAGTAGCGTCGTCAATGTTCGATGCCACGAAGATGGAGGTACAACAGTGCCACGTAAGATATCACAAAATAATCGCTTGATAGTGCGAACGGCTCTCCACGGCAGCGCTTTGACTATTTCTGTCCCCACCCCGTCGGGTCCCGTGGCTTTTCCAGGGTTGAGTCGAGCTCGGGCCCGAAGGACCACCACCATCGTCAGCGTCGCCTCCTGGGGTCTGGGGGACCCCTGGAGGTCCTCCCTGAGGCCCTGGACAATCTCGATCGACCGCAGACGTTCCTCCTCATCCTCGCAGACCTCCTTCAACTTCATCATCTCTTCCATCCACCTCTCCCTGTCCACGCTCTCCGCCCCCTCAATCTTCACCGCCTTCAAAGCTGCTTTACGTGGACGCTCCGCCTCCCATTCCAGCTTCGCTCGTTTGAATTTTCTGGCTTCCCGATCTCTTTTTCTGCGTAGAAGTCGATAGGCTAACGTCCCCCTCTCCGCCCTCCTCTGGTAGACCTGCACATCCAAGGACCGCAACAATTCCGATCGTTCAGGGGCTCGAGCTGGGCGCTTAGGGGTACATTCAGTGGCCGACGCACAAGAATAGATAACACTCTCTGCCTGACACATAGATTGGCACGAAAATAGATTGACATCCAACAACTGGCGACACGATCGGCGAGCAGACAAGTTGAGTGGGTCCCAGCCTTTTAGAGTACGAGCACGACGTGAGAGATTCCGTCTCGCCAACTCCCTGGAAGCCACTCTCAGAGAAGCTCGAACAAGGGCATGATCTGATAATCTCATCACGGCTCCCTGCTGCTGTCCTACGTACTGAAACTCAACCGAGCACCCCGACACCTGCGATCCATAAGGAACAAAGATGTAATCAAGCACTTCACGACGGGACCCCTTCCGATAATCAAACCAAGTCGGCTTCCTAGCTCCAAAAGAATTCGAAGCACACATACGCTCCTGAACCAACCAATCCTCCACCTCCTGTCGCAAGCTCTCCACCTTCTCCTTCCTCTCCCGCTCCTTGGTCCCCGTGGCCTGGATCTGCACTACCTCCAAGCCTCCTCCCGAATAAACCTCCTCCTCATGCTGTAAGTGTGGCTGTATCTCAACATTCGCATCCATGGCAACAACAAGACGACAGAAACCATAACGACGGCATACGTACTTTCTGAGCAAGCTTACCGCCTGGAGTGCACATTGTGATATCTCCAGAAACTCGGGCTGGCTGGCATCAGGCAAGTACAATGAGACAAAGAGAATCCGTCCAGCAAGAATCGCGCACCACCTCTCTGAGGCCCACTGGCCTCGAACGCTATCGGCCCTCCGATAGAGTACCATAGCACGGCGATCCTCCGAAACGTGGTAATACAGTCCCATTTTGACAAACCATTGCGCCTTAACGTCGATGTTCTGAGACTCCTGTACCCCCAGGAAATCCCAGCCTAGGTGTGCTCCGTAGACTACCCTCGACAGAACACTATAAGCCTTGTCATCCTTCTTCCCAGCACGTTGAAGGTTGAGCGTGGCGAAGCGGACTTCCGTCGGCCCCGCCCGTAGGCGTCACTGAGAAGCAGACCTGGAATCCGTGACTAACTCCTCGAGCTCTGCCGCCGTCATGGTGATGCCGTGTCTCTGGGCGAAGGATGTCCAAGATGCTGGAATAACTCGCCACTGCCCAGATCCTCCGAAGCCAGCCGCCTGATACTCGGCCAGCAAGCTCCGCTTCCCCTCCACGGTGAGACTTATGATGAGAAAACCGACAGCACCTACCAACATTCCGACTCATAGTGAATATTTTTTGACCTCTGAATGCGACAGGCGGACGCGTCTGATATCTGCGAATCGACTCCTGTCATTACCAGCCCTGCAGCCCCCCTACAGCCCGAGTTAAGTGCATAAAACCGACAGCACCTCTCAGGATGACTCGAACAATACAGTAGGGGCAGCAGACCGAGTACCGAGCTCTGGATTCGACAGGCGGACGCGTCTGATGTCTTCAAATCGATTCCTGTGACCACCAGCCTGTAGCCCCCCTCAGCGCGATTTGAATGGAGAAAACCGAGAGAACTTCTCAAGATGACTCGACCAATACGAATAGTTTCGCGATTCTAGATCGGCAGCAGACCTAGTTCAGAGCTCTGGATTCGACAGACAAACGCAACTGATGATTCTGAATCGGTTTCTGTAAATATCAGCTCTGCAGCTGTCCTAAAGCTCGAGTTAAGTACAGAAAACCGAGAGTTCCTATCACGATGACTCGAATAATACGAATAGGTGTGCGGACCTAGCTCGGCTAACAGACCGAGTTCAGACCTCTGGATTGAACAGGCGAACGCGCCTAATCATTCTACATCGATGAGCTGTGCTTACCAGCTCTGTAGCTGTCCTGAAGCTCGAGTTATGTTCAGAAAACGGTCAGCGCGTATCAAGATGACTCAAAACGGCCGATCCCGCAACAATGCTTTTCGATAGTAATATTCACCCGATCGAGCTGAGACCAAGATGGCGAGCGGGAATAAGATCGAATATCACGGAAAAAATACTAGAGCTCAAACGAATTGTTGAATTTCGAGAACGAAATTTTCAACCGACCAAAAGTCAGCAAAAGTTCCGTCGAGATTTTTCGAGCCAGCTAGCCCGCCAGTGCGTCCGAATTACTGGGCGCCGGCGGTAAACCGTCAACCTTGGTTACCGCCGGGAGACTCGCAGAGCTTCCTAGCTCGACTTAAGTTGAGAAAACCGACAGCACCTACCAACATTCCGACTCATAGTGAATATGTTTTGACCTCTGAATGCGACAGGCGGACGCGTCTGATGTCTGCGAATCGACTCCTGTCATTACCAGCCCTGCAGCCCCCCTACAGCCCGAGTTAAGTGCAGAAAACCGACAGCACCTCTCAGGATGACTCGAACATAGAGTAGTTTCGCAGACCTGATTCGGGCAGCAGACCGAGTTCCGAGCTCTGGATTCGACAGGCGGACGCGCCTGATGTCTTCAAATCGATTCCTGTGACAACAAGCACTGTAGCCCCCCTCAGCGCGAGTTGAGTGAAGAAAACCGAGAGCACTTCTCAAGATGACTCGACCAATACGAATAGTTTCGCGATTCTAGATCGGGCAGCAGACCGAGTTCAGAGCTTGGATTCGACAGACAAACGCAACTGATGATTCTGAATCGGTTTCTGTAAATATCAGCTCTGTAGCTGTCCTACAGCTCGAGTTAAGTACAGAAAACCGAAAATTCCTGTCAAGATGACTCGAATAATACGAATAGGTTTGCGGACCTAGCTCGGCTAACAGACCGAGTTCAGACCTCTGGATTCAACAGGCGAACGCGCCTAATCATTCTACATCGATTAGCTGTGCTTACCAGCTCTGTAGCTGTCCTAAAGCTCGAGTTATGTTCAGAAAACCGTCAGCGCGTATCAAGATGACTCGAAACGGCCGATCCCGCCACAGTGCTTTTCGATAGTAATATTCACCCGATCGAGCTGAGATCAAGATGGCGAGCGGGAATAAGATCGAATATCACGGGAAAAAATACTAGAGCTCTAACGAATTGTTGAATTTCGAGAACGAAATTTTCAACCGACCAAAAGTCAGCAAAAGTTCCGCCGAGATTTTTCTTGCGAACTGGGCGCCGGCGGTAAACCGTCAACCTTGGTTTGTTTGTTTGTTTGGACTCGCGTTCCCAGCTGGGTGCAGCTGGGCGAGGACCGGTCCCGCAGCAACACACGGGCAGCGCTGAGCAGCGCTTCGGCTGCCGACAATTCACATTCTGTGACTGTAGCTCCTTCGAGGAGCCACGCGGCCTCGGCCACATCCCTCCAAACGAGGGGCACGGCACTAGAAACAGCAAACTCATGCCCAGCAGGGAAGGGGCCCACGGTTCTCGCGGAAGCGATGCCTATCTCACTGGGATTGCACTGAGTATTGATTAAGCCGATCTGAAGCCAGAAACCACATCCTGATCCTTGCTGGTCAACCCCGCCATCAAAGCCTCCCCTGATAGCGAACGGTACGAGATAAGTTTCGAATGGATATAGATAACAATGAGTTCTGTAGAATGTGCGGCCATATCTGGCCTCATGCGTCAATTCATCCGCTCGTGTATTGTCCTCCCTGAATTCGTGTCTCCATATCTCACGTCCCAAGGCAGCAGGCCTCAGATTGAAACACGCAGCGAGCTCAAAGGTACAATCAATCATGGCAGCTGTCCTCTTGCAGTAGCCACGATTCTCACATCTCCATTTACCCTGGAGCCAGGAGCAGATAAGTAGTGAGTCACCCTTGAACTCAGCAGCAAAACCCTCTGACGATATATCCCACACAGTCGCACGCTCCTGGATCATCGCATAACGTATTGCAAGCTTGGCGGACTCTTTGGGGTCATACTTGGGGCGCAGAGGGTTGGTCGCGGTGTCGACCATCTCAGTATCGGCCTTCTCTCGAGCCTCAGGGGAGCCTCGAGGTCCATTAGGAGAGCCCTTCCAAGACACCACAAAGTAATCATAGACCTTAGATTTGTTGTATTGTATAAGGAGTTGCTTCCATACCTCCAAGAATTGAACCCAATCACCCCGTACAGACTCCCACCACTTTTCCCCAAAGAACTGAATGTATGGGAACTGCCAAGACCGTCCGCCCACAGACACAGGGCCTCCACGAAGCCGTTTGCCCGAACTAGATAAGGCCCTGTTGCCGTGTTGTCGTAGAACCTCTGTTATTGTATCGCGAGCCGTGATCCAGCCCACATTGCACATCATAAGTGCCCGTCGGGAGTCGCGAAAGGCCCTCCTCCCTCTTGAGACGGCAAGTGGCTCGTCTCTGAGAGCTTGGGCTGCTCCCTCTCCAAAGGGCATCGGCTGTGAGCGGGCAATGGAACAGGCGACCTGCGTGCATAGATCCTCCAGGCGTCTCTCCATATCCGTAATCCTCCCCTCCACCTCCATCATAGTCGTAGCAGGAACATCCTCCCCCCGTCCCTCCGTAAAGCGAACACGTTTAGCACGTTGAGTCGTTGATCCCTCCACCTCAACCTCCGTCCTTGCCGTCCTGTCCTCCTCCAAAGATAGTAAATATTGCCTCGTGGAGCGCATCATGCCCCAGCTCTTCCAGCACAGCATCTGCACAGCCGATGGGAAACCCCCATCGCAGAAGATTGTCCTGACTCGTGTCAGTGCAGCTGGCCGCCATACCTCCCACCCCACATCTCCTGGCTTCCTCCTCCCTGACATTCTCAGAAGACACATACCCTCGAACGCATGGATAACCCTCACACACTCACTGTCAATCGTGATGGCCTCTGCTGCATATAAAAGGCGGCTCTGCACAGTCGATTGATATCGACGAAACTTCTTCACCAGAGGCAACGCCCTGCACGTAAAATACTGCACCTGCGCAAAGAACGCCCGTCGGGCCTGCTGGACGCGCTCCTGCACATCCGTGTGGATAGCAGTGAAACTTCTGGGAATCTGATACCCCAGCACATTCAAACTCTCAACATGCTTGAAAGGTACAATCCGCGAGCCAATCTGAACCGTGACCGTATCAGTGTACTGAGTACCACACACCATCATTTCTAAACTCTCCTCCTTCCACTCCATCCCCCAATCCCTGAGAGCAGTAGTGAAGGCAGTGGCTGCTACCTGCGCCTCCGATGCTGACTTGGCGGCCAGAAAAATATTGTCGGCCCAGAGAGCATGATTCCATCGTGCATACCGGCAGTGATCATCATGGCATGGCATCTCGACTCCGACACCGCGCTGGTCCAGGCGAGCAATCACATCACGCCACATAGCAATAGTGACAATAGTAAACGCGATAGGTGATTCGGTACCCCCAGTACGGAGCGACCTGTCCCACTGCACATTTGGGATTGTCACTCCTTCAAACAGCACCGTGCATGAGGTAGATGAGAGAGGCTCCAATAACGCATACTGTAACCGTGCACTGATCCCCAGGGCCGTCATCGCTCTCGAGACTGTCGGCAGCGTCACAGCATCGAACGCCCGCTCGATGTCACAGCTGAGGAGCCACGCCGTTTGATCTCGCCCCCATGTGGAAGCATGCTGTGCAATACATTTCATGGCCGATGAAATCTCCCAGCAACGCCGTCCGCTGGTAAAACCGTAGACCGCCATATCACTCATGAAGGGTTCCACACATCTTTCCAGTAAAATCGTCACGCACGTGAGATACCACTTGGCCAAGGTATTTCCAACAAGCAGGTTCCTTGTTTGTCGCAATGTTTCCAGTTTACTCGTTTTCGGCATAAGTGTTAGGTATACTTCCTGCCATTCCCTTGGCGTCGGGCGAAGCCCGTTGAATATATCAGAGAAAACCTTACCAATAGAACGCACTGACCTCCACGAAAGAGCCTTGAGAAGTTCAACCGAGATGCCGTCGGGCCCACAGGCCCGTCCTGTTCGGAGCCTGCTCCGCGCCTGCAGAATAGTAGAGTATGTGATCGTAAGTGTGTTGTCCGAAGAGGCTGTTGATTGAGATGCATGGCGACGCAATGTGGACACAAGCTCCCGATTGCGGGCTCTGGAGTCATCACAAGTCATACTCTGCACAGCATATCGCTCCACCTCCTCCGCCCATAGTTCCCTGTCCTCCGTCATCATAGTCGTAGGCCCCACATCCCCTCCCCCAGTGTCCGTCACCCTCAACTCCGTCACACGTGTCCTCCTCCCCTTCCTAGATGGTAGTGCCTCCCACTCCACCTTCCGTCGGCGATATTCCCGCGCCAGCGGTCTGATGCGACGTCGAAGGTCTCGAGCCAACGCTCTGTCCTTCCTAGCACGTGCCTCTCTGAGTTGTACCTCCAGGTCGGCATGTTGAGGAGTCCTACTTGGTGGGAGCCCTCTGGAGTACCTGGGGGCCCTCACCGTGAGGAGTGGTAACGCATGTCCAGCGATCGTTCCAGCAATACGTTGTGGGGGCACCGTCGGGATCTGTACGTCCGCCAGGACCTGGAATTGGGCCTCCTCCCGATACGATTGGAACTCTTTGTGGCTTGTGTGGTGGCTAGGGGGGCCTTGATATTTCGTGACCTGAGGGTTCTGCATCTGGAACTCGGCGTAGACACAGGCGTGATCCGAGAAGTTGGTAGTCGGGGTCTCTGGGATCCAATCCGTTCGGCATTCAACCAAGTCACCCTCCCAGGATTGTGGGACCATGAGATAGTCAAGCACTTTTGGCGCAATAGTCTTCGCCCCAGACTTGCGTCGAGCATTGTTCGCACGATGCACGAAGGTCGGCTGCCGAGAGTACGGCGAGCCAAGAGAATTGACTGCCAGCAAGCGCATCCGACATAGCCACTCCTGCAGCTGAGATCGCCACATGTCCTCCTCCCACCGTCTATCCCCCGTATCAGCTCCGTATCAGCTTCGTAGCTCCTCCTGTAGCTTCGTAGCTCCTTGGTTACCGCCGGGAAACTCGTAGAGCTTCCTAGCTCGACTTAAGTTGAAAAAACCGACAGCACCTACCAACATTCCGACTCATAGTGAATATTTGTTGACCTCTCAATGCAACAGGAGGACGCGCCTGATGTCTCCGAATCGACTCCTGTCATTACCAGCCCTGCAGCCCCCCTACAGCCCGAGTTAAGTGCAGAAAACCGACAGCACCTCTCAGGATGACTCGAACAATACAGTAGTTTCGCAAACCTAATTCGGGCAGCAGACCGAGTTCCGACCTCTGGATTAGACAGGCAGACGCACCTGATGTCTTCAAATCGATTCCTGTGACCACCAGCACTGTAGCCCCCCTCAGCGCGAGTTGATCGAAGAAAACCGAGAGCACTTCTCAAGATGACTCGACCAATACGAATAGTTTCGCGATTCTAGATCGGGCAGCAGACCGAGTTCAGACCTCTGGATTCAACAGGCGAACGCGCCTAATCATTCTACATCGATTAGCTGTGCTTACCAGCTCTGTAGCTGTCCTAAAGCTCGAGTTATGTTCAGAAAACCGTCAGCGCGTATCAAGATGGCTCGAAACGGCCAATCCCGCCACAGTGCTTTTCGATAGTAATATTCACCCGATCGAGCTGAGATCAAGATCGCGAGCGGGAATAAGATCGAATATCACGGGAAAAATACTAGAGCTCTAACGAATTGTTGAATTTTGAGAACAAAATTTTCAACCGACCAAAAGTCAGCAAAAGTTCCGTCGAGATTTTTCGAGCCAACTAGCCCGCCAGTGCGCCGGAATTACTGGGCGCCGGCGGTAAACCGTCAACCTTGGTTACCGCCGGGAGACTCGTAGAGCTTCCTAGCTCGACTTATGATGAGAAAACCGACAGCACCTACCAACATTCCGACTCATAGTGCATATTTTTTTACCTCTGAATGCGACAGGCGGACGCGTCTGATGTCTCCGAATCGACTCCTGTCATTACCAGCCCTGCAGCCCCCCTACAGCCCGAGTTAAGTGCAGAAAACCGACAGCACCTCTCAGGATGACTCGAACAATACAATAGTTTCGGAGACCTAATTCGGGCAGCAGACCGAGTTCCGAGCTCTGGATTCGACAGGCGGAGGCGCCTGATGTCTTCGAATCGATTCCTGTGACCACCAGCACTGTAGCCCCCCTCAGCGCCAGTTCAGTGAAGAAAACCGAGAGCACTTCTCAAGATGACTCGACCAACGAATAGTTTCGCGATAAATCGGGCAGCAGACCGAGTTCAGAGCTCTGGATTCGACAGAGAAACACAACTAATGATTATGAATCGGTTTCTGTAAATATCAGCTCTGTAGCTGTCCTACAGCTCGAGTTAAGTACAGAACACCGAGAGTTCCTGTCAAGATGACTCGAATTGTACGAATAGTTTTGCGGACCTAGCTCGGCTAACAGACCGAGTTCAGACCTCTGGATTCAACAGGCGAACGCGCCTAATCATTCTACATCGATTAGCTGTGCTTACCAGCTCTGTAGCTGTCCTAAAGCTCGAGTTATGTTCAGAAAACCGTCAGCGCGTATCAAGATGACTCGAAACGGCCGATCCCGCCACAGTGCTTTTCGATAGTAATATTCACCCGATCGAGCTGAGATCAAGATGGCGAGCGGGAACAAGATCGAATATCACGGGAAAAAATACTAGGGCTCTAACGAATTGTCAAATTTTGAGAACGAAACTGGGCGCCGGCGGTAAACCGTCAACCTTCGTTACCGCCGGGGTACTCGTAGAGCTTCCTGACAACATACCACGTCGAAAAAAAAACACTGAAAAAGTTGTTCAGCCCAAGCAATTTCAGACCTCTCCGATGTAACAGCCGAACGCCCCCGATGCTTCTGGATTGTCTTATGTACGAGCTCTGTAGCTCTCCTACAGCCCGAGCTACGTGCGTAAATCGACAGCACCTCTCAAGATGACTCGAACAAAAAAACAAATAGTTTCGCAAACCCAGCTCGAGGATCAGACCGAGTTCAGACCTCTGCATGCGACAGGCGGACGCGTCTGATGTCTCTGAATCGATTCCTGTGATTACCAGCCCTGCAGCCCCCCTACAGCCCGAGTTAAGTGCAGGAAACCGACAGCACCTCTCAGGATCACTCGAACAATACGAATAATTTTGCGGACCTAGTTCGGGCAGCAGACAGAATTCGGAGCTCTGGATTCGAAAGGCGGACGCACCTGATGTCTCCGAATCGATTCTAGTTATTACCAGCCATGCAGCCCCCCCCACAGCCCGAGTTGAGTTGAGAGAACCGACAGCATCTCTCAAGATGACTCGAACAATACGAACAGTTTCGTGATTCTAGATCGGGCAGCAGACCGAGTTCAGAGCTCTGGATTCAACAGACAACAGCCAGTGATGATTCTGAATCAGATTCTGTACGTATCAGCTCAGAAGCTGTCCTGTAGCTCGAGTTAAGTACAGAAAACCTGGAGCGCTGTCAAGATGACTCGAATTGTACGAACAGATTTGCGGACCTAGCTCGGCTAGCAGACCAAGTTCAGACCTCTGGATTCAACAGGCGAACGCGCCTGATCATTCTACATCGATTAGCTGTGCTTACCAGCTCTGTAGCTGTCCTGAAGCTCGAGTTATCTCGAGAAAACCGGCAGCGCGTGACAAGATGACCCGAAACGGCCGATCCCGCCCGTGAGCTTTTTGGCAGTAAAAAGTACCCGATCGAGCTGAGATCAAGATGGCGAGCGGGAATAAGATCGAATATCACGGGAAAAAATACTAGAGCTCTAACGAATGGTTGAATTTCGAGAACAAAATTTTCAACCGAGCAAAAGTCACCAAAAGGTCCGCCGAGATTTTTCTTGCCAACTAGCTCTCCAGCGTCCCGGAATTACTCTTAAGCTTCCAGCAACAACTGGCGCCGGCGGTGAACCATCAACCTGGTCTGCGGTCTGCGGGGCCCGATTCGAGCCCCCTTAGGGGGCAGGGCCAGCGGTAGGATTACCTACAGGCAACCTAAGCACTAACAGCGGAGCTGTGCGGACATACAGGTCAGCGTAGCTGTGCAGATATATTACAACAGCGTAGCTGTACAGATATATACACACATCGAAGAAACAGCGGAGCTGAGCAGGTATCTTACAACAGCGGAGCTGTGCAGATATAGTACACAAACAATCACTGACCAAGCTGTACGTGTATACACAGCTCAGCAATGCCATTGAGAAGTGATTGTGCAGCTGCCAACTCAGCCTGTGTGATCGCGCAGTGGCTAGGGATCATGAAACCTCTGCGGCCAACTCCAAGGTGCCATCCGCCCTGAACAAGTCCAGGGGGAAGCTGGCGAGGAGGAAGAGAGGGAACAAGATAAGCATCAATTACCCAACCACACGAAGTGCCACGTTCACACCGCCCACCATCGAAAGCTCCTCTAAGTGCACGAGCAGTATAATGACCCGATCTAATATGATAAAGAATGTTAAGATTCCAACGAACATCAGAAGTTACTTTACCTTCACGTGCAAGATGTGTCTCATGGTCCGCCTCATCGTCGCCCTCCCTATACACCCATTTCCACATCTCCCTTCCCACTTCGGCCGTGACGAGATGATGGTCCTCACTCATTCTGTGAAGGCGGTTCTGCATACCCTTGATCGTGCGGCGATATACTTCATTGTGACAGCGATATCGTCCATTAAGCCAGCGCACAACACACTGGCTATCCCCACGGAGCTCCAAGCCATATCCACCCCCTTCCCCACGCCAAGTGGTTTCATCAACATTTATCGCGGCCAGTCGTTTCGCCACCCGTTCATTTTCCCGTCGTTGCTGCTCCGCTGACTTCTCCTCCCCCTCCTCCTTCTGCTTGAACTCACCCGTGAAAGGATCCCGAAGAAGGCAGAAATCGAGAAGATCATCCAAGTTCAGGGCGGCCAGGGTACCCACCAGGAAGGAACGCCAGCCAGTTTCATTCCAGACCATCGTGCGATCCCAATGAACCCCGTGCGTGTGCTCGAAAATCTGGAACCAAGGCCTAAGTCCCGTCAAGACCCGATGACGACAAGCTCTAGTAGCCCGTCGACCCCCAGGGAGAACTCTAACATGTACGTCGCGCTGCTCAGTCCACTCCCCCGACGCGTGCATCATCGTCATGGCGCTCTGCATGCTAGCAGTGGGCAATCCTCCTCCCTCCTCCCGTGCATAGGTATGGCGTACCCGCTTACGAACTGGCTCATGTACATGTTGTGATTCATGATGTTCATGTGCCGTGCTCTCCGATATACGTCTGCGAACCGACCTACTCTCCAAGGAAGATGCGATTTGTGCCTTTCTCCTACACGAACTGTTACGCTGTCTGGCATTCAGGATAGGCGAGGGAACCGATAACTCCAGGGAACGCTGCGAACCACCAAAAATATCAGGATCGCGTGGCTCATGATAAAGAATGCCCTGACTGAGTGCGTCCTCATCCACCCGACTATGCTCATCATGGATCGTGCTCACAACATGTTTGGCGAAGAGCCACTGGCGATGAAGGGCGAGCTGGACCATCGAAGGCTTACGGGCCCACTTCAATAAGCGACGGCCACCTTTAATCCTCCTGCCCCAGTACTCTCCCCTGGACTCCGTGATCTTCTTTTTGAGACGCCTCATGGTAGACAAGAAATTGCCTTCAGCTGCATGTATATGTTGGAGACTACCAGAATCCAAAGTCGTACCCTCCAAGCCGTACAGGAAGCAACTTCTGACCCTGCTATCATAACGCTGAAACTTACAACGAAGCGGAACCACGGGCGACGAAGAAAAAGAAATCTCACTCATAAAGACCCGTCGTGCCTTCTCCAGCCGATGCTTAATGTCTTCATGATCCTGAAATCGCACGTCCAATAGTGTGCCAAGAACTTCCATTCTCTCAACCTGCCTCACTATCATCGCCTCCGAAGGACCTGCGGCGCTCTGGGAAGCCCCACGAGGACGCTTCCTACCAACCTCAGCAGACAGGAGCCCCGGCACAGGCAGGCGGATATCCTGCAATGGACCTTGGACGCCACAAGCCAAGAACTCCATCGAGGATGCTTTCCAGTTGAACCCGAAGCGGTGGAGGACCCCAGTCAAGTCCTCGAGCATGTGGGTCAATTCTCGCCTGGAAGCCGCTGCCAGCAAAATATTGTCTGCCCACAACCAGTGGTTGACCAAGAGACTGGAGGCCTCATCAGTGAGCTGGACGCCGTATCCAGACTGTCTCCAACCTGCCGTCACTGGTGCAAGCATACGAAGGGTCTGCGCAACAAATAGCAAAGGCGCCTCCAAGGAACCTGTACGAATGCAAGTATCCCACGAAATGGTCGTCGAGCACTGTTGGAAGCTGATCTCTGCCGCGTTACAAGCATAGCTCTCAAAGACAGCATACACAAGGGCAGGATGGACCTGATGGAACAAAAGCGCCTCTGCTGCACATCTGACCGTGAAGTTATCGAACGCCTTTTCGATCTCAGCACTTGCAAGGTAAAGACTCTCCTCCTTCCCCCACACAACGCCGTGTTGAGCAAGACGTTTGAGGGGGGCCGTGACCTCATAACATTTGTGACCCGCGATAAAGCCATATAAGTTGCAACCTGGCGGTGCAGCCTGCCGAACGCGGTGTTCTAGAAGTATACATAGACAACTGCTGTACCATTTACCAAAATGAGAAAGAAGTGAAAGGGCCCGCGTTTCTTCAAAATCACGAGCTTTGGGATTCTTAGGCATCAAGCATACCAAGATCTCTCTCCAAGACTTCGGTGAAACATGTTTCTGATCATACAGCAAACGGAATAGGGTAAGTATGTGTCGGAGGGCTTCCCATGGCAATGCTTTGAGCACCGACGACGACACCCCGTCTGCACCTGTTGCCCGTCCTTCCCTGAGTCTAGACCGTGCCTCCAGCAACAGGCCCATGTTGATCGGGTTGCGGTGGGGCTCTCCAGAGTCTCGCAGGGCCTTACACTGGTTCTTAAGCTCGTCCAAGCACGCATTGGTGTCCTGCCGGCGGGGATCGCTAGAGTACCTCAGGAGCCCATGGCGACGAAGACCCTCAGTCCACTTCTCCTGATCACGCGTAAGGACCCCGTCCACATACATGTGCGTAATAACAGGCCTACGACGGACACCGTCACGAATACGATAAAGCTCACATGCACGATCATGACGCTTACGAGCTCGACGCCACTGCTTAGCTATCCACTTATACTCCTCCTGGACTCTCTCGTACTCCTCCTGTCCCACGTTAGCCCCGCCAGATCGTGCCACCCGCCACCTCTTCCTGACCTTAAAGAACTCCTCCTTAATATGCAAATCCTCCTCCGAATATCTGGGATAATCTGAAACAGGCTGACCATGAGAACGGGAGATATCCAAAGTCTCGCTGGCACCTTCAAGCATACTCTGTGTCATGACCTCAAAACCTACGTCCGTGTGGAGCTGATTCACGAGCTCGGGCTGGCAGATCGCTCTCTCCAAGCCGGCTGTCTGCTGGAGCTCGAACCCTGGCTGAAGC
The DNA here is from genome assembly GCA_963575745.1 of Prorocentrum cordatum. Lineage (NCBI taxonomy): Eukaryota > Dinophyceae > Prorocentrales > Prorocentraceae > Prorocentrum > Prorocentrum cordatum. The sequence continues at coordinate 193,280 of CAUYUJ010000991.1, forward strand.
TTCCAAGTCTTGAGCTGAGGCCGACGTCGATACCTCAACTGAGCATGCTGGGCAGGCATCTCGGCACACAAGAGCTCGCGGTCGCTAAACGCCCGTTCAGCCGCCGCGGACCGTGAGACCTGGGACGGCACAACCCAAGAACAAGTCACCTCTGGAGTCATCCAAGAAGCTGGGACCGCAAGATAATCATAAACGTGCTCGTATGTGCCCGAATTGTGCCTCCAAGTAGGCTGACGATTCCCAAAAGTGTTAGCTAGCTGCAACTTGAGGGCCCCCATGGTCTTCAGAAAGGCCCCCGAGTACATTTCCCGCATCCTGTTGGCTCTACTCTCGTCGCCTCCACTAGACCTCCCCCTCTTACGTATAGGCCCATTCACCGCCTCCCCCGTAACCTCCACCCCATTGATCATGTGGTGCGGGAAAACCTCCACGTTGGCGTCAGCCGAAATAACAACCTCCTCAATGTGAAATCGCTTTTTGGCCGCAGAGACATGTGCAACAAGATCCGATAACACGTCCGTATAGAGCTTGAAACTAGCGAGAAACCCTTCAGGAGAGCGGCGTGCTTCACCCTGTGCACCCCGCTCAGACTCCTTATGAGGAAGATAGACAGAAACGAAGATGAGCTTACGAAAGATCGCTATGACCCAGCGACGACCACACATAACATCGATAAGCGGATGTCTCCACACCCCTTGGCACAAGGTGGCAGCCCGTCTCCCCACGTTCTCCCCCTCATCCGCCGAGCGATGTATGTCCCAACCCGCATCTGCAAGATCCAAGTCGTGTAAGAACTGGCTCTCTTGAACCCCGACGATGGAAATCTTTAAGGTGCATCTTCCCAACCTCCGAACGTTACAACCTCCAACAGAAGCTGGGCACCGTCACGAGCTGCGGTTCACCTGCCCCTCCCAAGTCTTGCAGTCCAAACCTGAATCGATGTGCTGGACCCGCTCGGCCACGAACTTCCATCCCACGGTATCCGTCCACGTACCTACACACACTTTCTCACTCTGACTATCCTTCTGCAAGTAAGCCCAAGCCTTCGCAGGCCCTTCAGGCTCAAAAGTGATGAGCGCGGTGGCAACAGTCTTGAGCTTATGAAAGATCGCAGTCGCCTTGCGAGTCCCCCCAACTCGACGTCGGTCCTGTGGTGCAGGTTGGACAAACCAACCGAGAAGTCGATCTTTGCATGGGCCAAAACTGTTCTGGCAACCGACAAGATCAGGGCAAGCACTGGACCAGGCTGAGGCCCACTCGTTGCGCACTTCCCAGACCGTCTCTTGCGAGGTCCCAGGCATGAAGTATATGCGAAACTTGGTCACACCAAATCGATTGGAAGCGATATCCCCGTCCGTCCTACCCCTGTCGAAGATCTTAGTATCGTCACTCTCCCGTGCCTGTGATAGTGTGTACAACTTACCTATCATGTTCCTAACCGTGGCGACCTGGATCTTGGCCTTATCTCGAGTTTCTACCTTTTCGGGGGTCCTCTTGCGCGAAGCCGCTCACCTGGATCCAAGTCGGAACATGTGGTACAAAGGGCCTCTGAAAGTCAGCAGTACGAGAGTCACGAGTAGACGCACCTCCCAGAGATGATGAATCTGCCCAGGGATCCCTAGAGTTCATCTGAGCCTGAAGTGCTTTGATCTCTTTCGCCTGAGCCTCCTGAGCAGAACGAATCTCCTGCACCGACGAAGCAATAGGGGCAACCTGCTCTGATACCTTCGTTTGGATCTGCTCTTTGATGTCAACAGAGTTCTGCTTAAGCATCCTCTGCATATCTTCACGCATGGCATCGAACTGTGTACGAAGCATAGTGGCAAGATCTCCTGCTTCAGCTCCTCCTCTCCTCCACTACTACCACTTCCATTCCCACTACCTGCCCCTCCTCCACCACCGTCGGCATCACCAAGAAGACGTCTATCTTCCAAGAGCTTTCTCTGTCGCTTCTCTCCGTTGCCCTCGGTTTCCATATCATCATCAGAAGTCAGAACCATCTTTCTCTTAAGATCTCACTGCCAACAACTGGAAGTAGAATACCGATAAGCTCGACAAGTAGGGCACCTACGAGCCTCCTGATCTCGATAGTGTTCGTCCTCGAGTTCTTCAAGAAACTTGTCCCAACCACGCGAAGGTGAAGGTCGGAACGTGATGAGATCTGCTGCAACAAAAACGGTAAAAGTGTCCTTCTCAACTGCCAGAGCAAAACTGGTAAGTGCTGGGCTCCCAAGAGTATCACAAGCAAGCAGCAAAGATACAAGTGCAACAAGTAGCGGCCTTGCGCCTCCAGCGGCACGTGTGGGCTCACCCACTAACACAAAGCAGAGAACACATGCAGCGGCCTATGCGCAGCACGTCCAGGAAGTTGCAGCCGACGAAGTACACGAACTTATGGGCCAACGCGCGCCCTCGCGCGCCCACGGCCGCCCAGGGGGCAGCCTGAGGAGACAGGCTTGAGGAAGCCCCCGACGGGCCAGGCCACCGCTGAGATCCCCGAGGAGGGACAGCAGCAACCTGGTCTGCGGTCTGCGGTCTGCGGTCTGCGGTGACCAGGGAGCCCCCTTAGGGGGCCCCCTGGTCACCGCCGGGAACCTCGCAGAGCCCATTTCAATTTCAGACCTCTCGGATGCAACAGCCGAACGCCCCCGATGCTTCTGGATCGTCTTCTGCTCTGTAGCTCTCCTACAGCCCGAGTTACGTGCGTGAATCGACAGCACCTCTCAAGATGACTCGAACAATACGAATAGTTTGGCAAACCTAGCTCGAGTATCAGACCGAGTTCAAACCTCTGCATGCGACAGACGGACGCGTCTGATGTCTCTGAATCGATTCATGGGATTACCAGCCCTGCAGCCCCCGCTACAGCCCGAGTTAAGTGCAGGAAACCGACAGCACCTCTCAGGATAACTCGAACAATACGAATACTTTCGCGGACCTAGTTCGGGCAGCAGACAGAGTTCGGAGCTCTAGATTCGAAAGGCGCACGCGCCTGAAGTCTCCGAATCGATTCCAGTGATTACCAGCCATGCAGCCCCCCTACAGCCCGAGTTAAGTCCAGAGAACCGACAGCATCTCTCAAGATGACTTGAAGAATACGAATAGTTTCGTGATTCTAGATCGGGCAGCAGACCGAGTTCAGAGCTCTGGATCCAACAGACAACGGCCACTGATAATTCTGAATCAGATTCTGTAGGTATCAGCTCTGTAGCTGTCCTGTAGCTCGAGTTAAGTACAGAAAACCGAGAGCGTCTGTCAAGATGACTCGTATAATACGAATAGGTTTGCAGACCTAGCTCGGCTAGCAGACCGAGTTCAGACCTCTAGGTTCAACAGGCGAACGCGCCTGATCATTCCGAATCGATTAGCTGTGCTTACCAGCTCTGTAGCTGTCCTGAAGCTCGAGTTATCTCGAGAAAACCGCCACCGCGTATCAAGATGACTCGAAACGGCCGATCCCGCCGCAGTGATTTTTGGCAGTAAAAGATACCCTATCGAGCTGAGATCAAGATGGCGAGCGGGAATAAGATCGAATATCATGGGAAAAAATATTAGAGCTCTAACGAATGGTTGAATTTCGAGAACAAAATTTTCAACCGACCAAAAGTCAGCAAAAGGTCCGTCGAGATTTTTCTTGCCAACTAGCTCTCCAGCGCCCCGGAATTACTGGGCGCCGGCGGTAAACCGTCAACCTTCCTTACCGCCGGGGGACTCGTAGAGCTTCCTGAGCATATATCATGTCGAAACAAATTGCAGAGAACGAATAGTTTTTCAGCCTAAACGATTTCAGACCTCTCGATGCAAGAGCCAAACGCCCCTCATGCTTCTGGATCGTTTTCTGAGCGCACGAGCTCCGTAGCTCTCCTACAGCCCAAGTTACGTGCGAATATCGACAGCACCTCTCAAGATCACTCGAACAATACACACAGCTTCGCGAATTTAGCTCGAGTATCAGACCGAGTTCAGACATCTCAATGCAACAGGCGAACGCGCCTGATGTCTCCGAATCGACTCCTGTTATTACCGGCCCTGCAGCCCCCTTACAGCCCGAGTTAAGTGCAGAAAATCGACAGCACCTCTCAAGATGACTCGAACAATACGAATAGTTTCGCGGACCTAGCTCGGGCAGCAGGCCGAGTAAAGGGCGAATGCGACAGCTCAGGGCTCTGAATGCGACAGGTGGACGCGACTGATGTCTCCGAATCGATTTCTGTGGTTACCAGCCCTACAGCCCCCTTACAGCTCGAGTTAAGTGCAGAAAACGGACAGCACCTCTCAAGATGACTCGACGAATACGAATAGTTTTGCGAACCTAGTTCGGGCAGCACACCGAGTTCCGAGCTCTGGATTCGGCAGGCGGACGCGCCTGCTGTCTCCGAATCGATTCCTGTGAGCACGAGCCCTGTAGCCCCCCTACAGCCCGAGTTAAGTGCAGAAAACTGTCAGCACCTCTCCAGATGACTCCAACAACACGAATAGCTTCGCGAACCTAGCTCGGGCAGCAGACCGATTTCAGACCTCTAGATAGAACAGACGAACGCGCCTGATGATTCGCAATCGATGTCTGTGAGAAAGAGCTCTGTAGCTGCCCTACAGCTCGAGTTAAGTCCAATATACCGACAACGCGTATCAAGATGACTCGAAACGGCCGATCCCGCCGCGATGTTTTTTGCAGAAATATTTGCCCGATCGAGCTGAGATTCAGAAGACGAGCGGGAATAAGATCGAATATGGTCAGAAAAAATACTAGAGCTCTAACGAATGCTGAATTTCGAGAACAAAATTTTCAACCGACCAAAAGTCAGCAAAAGGTCCGTCGAGATTTTTCTTGCCAACTAGCTCTCCAGCGCCCCGGAATTACTCTTAAGCTTCCAGCAATAACTTGCTAAGGGAAGCTCTACTGGGCGCCGGCGGTAAACCGTCAACCTTTGTTACCGCCGGGGGACTCGTAGGGCTTCCTGACTGTCGAAAGAAATGCAGAGAACGAATAGTTTTTCAGCCAGAACGATTTCAGACCTCTCGATGCAGCAGCCAAACGCCCCTCATGCTTCTGGATCGTTTTCTGTGCGCACGAGCTCCGTAGCTCTCCTGCAGCCCGAGCTGCGTGCGAAAATCGACAGCACCTCTCAAGATCACTCGAATAATACGAATAGTTTCGCGAATCTAGCTCGAGTATCAGACCGAGTCCAGACGTCTGAATGCAACAGGCGAACGCGCCTGATGTCTCCGAATCGATTCCTGTAATTATCAGCCCTGCAGCCCCCTTACAGCCCGAGTTCAGTGCAGAAAATCGACAGCACCTCTGAAGATGACTCGAACAATACGAATAGTTTCGCGGACCTAGCTCGGACAGCAGAGCGAGTTCAGGGCTCTGAATGCGACAGATGGACGCGACTGATGTCTCTGAACCGATTCCAGTGATTACCAGCCCTGCAGCCCCCTTGCAGCTCGAGTTAAGTGCAGAAAACGCACAGCACCTCTCAACGAATACGAATAGTTTTCGGGACCTAGCTCGGGCAGCACACCGATTTCTGAGCTCTGGATTTGGCAGGCGGACGCGCCTGATATCTCCGAATCGATCTGTGAGTACGAGCCCTGTAGCCCCCCTACAGCCCGAGTTAAGTGCAGAAAACTGACAACACCTCTGAAGATGACTCGAACAATACGAATAGTTCCGCGAACCTAGCTTGGGCAGCAGACCGAGTTCAGACCTCCAGATGAAACAGACGAACGCGCCTGATGAGTCGCAATCGATTCTTGTGACAATGAGCTCTGTAGCTGCCCTACGGCTCGAGTTAAGCGCAAAATACCGACAACGCGTATCAAGATGACTCGAAACAGCCGATCCCGCCGCGATGCTTTTTTGCAGAAATATTTACCCGATCGAGCTGAGATTAAGATGGCGAGCGGGAATAAGATCGAATATGGTCAGAAAAAATACTAGAGCTCTAACGAAAGTTTGAATTTCGAGAACAAAATTTTCAACCGACCAAAAGTCACCAAAAGGTCCGTCGATATTGTTCTTGCGAACTAGCTCTCCAGCGCCCCGGAATTACTCTTAAGCTTCCAGCAACAACTTGCCAAGGGAAGCCCCACGAGTTACGAGTTATTTTTCCCGGAGAGCTCGCTGAGAGCTAGAGAATAAGATTAGAAGCCGGACGGTGGTTGTGCCCGCCAGCAGCTCCTCCACGGCGGTCCACGTTCCCCGCAGCGCCTCGCCTGACCCGGCAGCTGGTCCGGGAGCCGGCAAGCTTCCACGCGTGCCTGCACGCGCGCAGGCACGCATGGAAGCGTTTCTGGCAGCGCTGCAGAAGCGCTGCAGGGGAGCCCCCCAGAGCGCCAGAAACTGGGCGCCGGCGGTGAACCGTCAACCTTCCTTACCGCCGGGGGACTCGTAGAGCTTCCTGATATATAATGTCGAAAAAAATTCAGAAAACGAATATTTTTTCAGCCCGAGCGATTTCAGAGCTCTCGATGCAACAGCCGAACGCCCCCCGATGCTTCTGCATTGTCTTCTGTACGAGCTCTGTAGCTCTCCTACAGCCCGAGTTACGTGCGTAATTCGACAGCACCTCTCAAGATGACTCCAACAGAACAAATAGTTTGGCAAACCCAGCTCGAGTATGAGACCGAGTTCAGACCTCTGAATGCGACAGGCGGACGCGTCTGTCTCTGAATCGATTCCTGTAATAACCAGCCCTGCAGCCCCCCTACAGCCCGAGTTAAGTGCAGAAAGCCAACAGCATCTCTCAGGATGACTCGGACAATACGAATAGTTTCTCGGACCTAGTTCGGGCAGCAGACCGAGTTCCGAGCGCTGAATTCGAGAGGCGGACGCGCCTGATGTCTTGAAACCGATTCATGTCACCACCAGCACTAAAGACCCCCTAGAGCCCGAGTAAAGTGCAGAAAACCGACAGCACATCTCAAGATGACTCGAACAATACGAACAGTGTCGCGATTCTAGATCGGGCAGCAGACCGATGGCTCGAATAATACGAATAGGTTTGCGGACCTAGCTCGGTTAGCAGACCGAGTTCAGACCTCTGGATACAACAGACGAACGCGCCTGATCACTCTGGATCGATAAGGTGTGCTTACCAGCTCTGTAGCTGTCCTATATCTCGAGTTGAAGGCTGATATGCCAACAGCGCGTATCAACATGACTCGAAACGGCCGATCCCGCCCGTGTGCTTTCTGGCAGTAAAAAGTACCCGATCGAGCTGAGATGAAGATGGCGAGCGCGAATAAGATCGAATATCACGGGGAAAAATACTAGAGCTCTAACGAATGATTGAATTTCGAGAACAAAATTTTCAACCGACCAAAAGTCACCAAAAGGTCCGTCGAGATTTTTCTTGCCAACTAGCTCTCCAGCGCCCCGGAACTGGCGCCGGCGGTGAACCGTCAACCTGGTCACCGCCGGGAACCTCGTAGAGCTCCTTGCACCCGTCAGAAAGCTTAAGATCGAAGCGGAGAGCTTCATGGAGCTTTTATAGAAAAACGTCAAATTCAGATTTTCGGAGTGAAGATAAAATCAGTTCCGGGAAGTCAACTAATACTAAAACTGACTCTAGAGAGCTGAGCTGCTCAGGGAACAAAGTTTATATGCCAATGCTTGGCGTCAAAATCTGCTTTCTCGAAATAAATGGCCAAATATCTTTCAAATATTCGGAAAACCACCCAGAAAATGTCACATTGTCCTTTCTCGTCGGGTCGACCAACTAGGCGCCGGCGGTAAACCGTCAACCTTTCTTACCGCCGGGAGACTCGTAGAGCTTCCTGACAACATATAATGTGAGGAAAAATGCAGAGAACGAATAGTTTTTCAGCCCAAGCGATTTAAGACGTCTCGATGCAACAGCCGAACGCCCCTGATGCTTCTGGATTCTCTTCTGTACGAGCTCTGTAGCTCTCCTACAGCCCGAGTTACGTGCGTAAATCGACAGCACCTCTCAAGATGACTCGAATAAGAAAGAGTTTGCCAAACCTAGCTCGAGTATCAGACTGAGTTCAGACCTCTGAATGCGACAGGCCGACGCGTCTGATGTCTTCGAATCGATTCCTGTGATTCCGAACCCTGCAGCCCCCCTACAGCCCGAGTTAAGAACAGAACACCGACAGCACCTCTCAAGATGACTCGAACAATACGAATAGTTTCGCAGACCTAGTTCGGGCAGCAAACCGAGTTCGGAGCTCTGGATTCGACAGGCGGACGCGCCTGATGTCTCCGAATCGAGTGCTGTGACTACCAGCACTGTAACCCCCCTACAGCCCGAGTTAATTACAGAAAACCGACAGCACCTCTCAAGATGACTCGAACGGTACGAAAAGTTTCGCGATTCTAGATCGGACAGCAGACCGAGTTCAGAGCTCTCGATTCAACAGACGAACGCAACTAATGATTCTGAATCGGTTTGTGTCAGTTTCAAGTCTGTAGCTGTCATACAGCTCGATTTAAGTGCAGAAAACCGAGAGCCCCTCAAGATGGCTCGAATAACACGAATAGGTTTGCGGACCTAGCTCGCCTAGCAGACCGAGTTCAGACCTCTAGATGCAACAGACAAACGCGCCTGATCACTCTGAATCGATGAGGTGCTTACCAGCTCTGTAGCTGCCCTACAGCTCGATTTAAGTGCGAAATACCGACAGCGCGAATCAAGATGACTCGGAACAGCCGATCCCGCCCGTGTGCTTTTTGGCAGTAAAAGGCATCCGATCGAGCTGAGATCAAGATGGCGAGCGGGGATAAGATCGAATATTACGGAAAAAAATACTAGAGCTCTAACCAATGGTTGAATTTCGAGAACAAAATTTTCAACCTACCAAAAGTCACCAAAAGGTTCGTCGAGATTTTTCTTGCAAACTACCTCTCCAGCGCCCCGGAATTACTCTTAAGCTTCCAGCAACAGCTTGCTAAGGGAAGCTCTACGAGTTAATGTTTTACGAAAGTGTCTGAGGACTCGCCAGGAAAGCTTTCGCGTGTGTGTGCCCTTTGCTCTCCGGGTTTTGGACGCTACCAAGTTCCCGGAGAGCTCTCTGAGAGCTAGAGGATTTAAAAGTAGAAGCCGGGCGGTGGTCGTGCCCGCCAGCAGCCCATCTCCGCCGCTCCAGAACTGGGCGCCGGCGGTAAACCGTCAACCTTCGTTACCGCCGGGGGACTCGTAGAGCTTCCTGACAACATATAATGTCGAAAAAAAATACTCTGAAAAAATAGTTGTTCAGCCCAAGCAATTTCAGACCTCTCCGATGTAACGGCCGAACGCCCCCGATGCTTCTGGATTGTCTTCTGTACGAGCTCTGTAGCTCTCCTACAGCCCGAGTTACGTGCGTAAATCGACAGCACCTCTCAAGATGACTCGAACGAGTATCAGACCGAGTTCAGACCGCTGCATGCGACAGGCGGACGCGTCTGCTGTCTCTGAATCGATTCCTGTGATTACTAGCCCTACAGCCCCCCTACAGCCCGAGTTAAGTGCAGGAAACCGACAGCACCTCTCAGGATTACTCGAACAATACGAATAGTTTCGCGGACCTACTTCGGGCAGCAGACAGAGTTCGGAGCTCTGGATTCGAAAGGCGGACGCGCCTGATGTCTCCGAATCGATTCCAGTGATTACCAGCCATGCAGCCCCCCTACAGCCCGAGTTAAGTGCAAAAAACCGACAGCATCTCTGAAGATGACTCGAACAATACGAATAGTTTCGCGATTCTAGATCGGGCAGCAGACCAAGTTCAGAGCTCTGGATTCAACAGACAACGGCCACTGATGATTATGAATCATATTCTGCACGTATCAGTTCTGTAGCTGTCCTGTAGCTCGAGTTAAGTACAGAAAACCGAGAGTGTCTGTCAAGATGACTAGAATAATACGAATAGGTTTGCGGACCTAGCTCGGCTAGCAGACCGAGTTCAGACCTCTGGGTTCAACAGGCGAACGCGTCTGATCATTCTAAATCGATTAGCTGTACTTACCAGCTCTGTAGCTGTCCTACGGCTCGAGTTATCTTGAGAAAACCGTCACCGCGTGACAAGATGACCCGAAACGGGCGATCCCGCCGCAGTGCTGTTTGGCAGTAAAAGCTACCCGATCGAACTGAGATCAAGACGGCGAGCGGGAATAAGATCGAATACCACGGGAAAAAATACTAGAGATCTAACGAATGGTTGAATTTCGAGAACAAAATTTTGAACCGACCAAAAGTCCTCAACATGTCCGTCGAGATTTTTCTTGCCAACTAACTCTCCAGCGCCCCGGAATTACTCTTAAGGCTTCCAGCATTAACTTGCTAAGGGAAGCTCTACGAGTTACGTCCGTCGAGATTTTTCTTGCCAGCTAGCTCTCCAGCGCCCTGGAATTACTCTTAAGCTTCCAGCAACAACTTGCTCAGGAAGCTCTACGAGTTACTGGGCGCCGGCGGTAAACCGTCAACCTTTCTTACCGCCGGGGGACTCGTAGAGCTCCCTGACAATGTGTAATGTCGAAAAAAATTGCGGAGAACGAATAGTTTTTCAGCCCAGGCGATTTCAGACCTCTCGATGCAACAGCCGAACGCCCCCCGATGCTTCTGGATTGTCTTCTATACGAGCTCTGTAGCTCTCCTACAGCCCGAGTTACGTGCGTCAATCGACAGCACCTCTGAAGATGACTCGAACAAAACGAATAGTTTGGCAAACCCAGCTCGAGTATGGGACCGAGTTCAGACCTCTGAATGCGACAGGCGGACGCGCCTGATGTCTCCGAATCGATTCCTGTGATTACCCGCCCTGCAGCCCCCCTACAGCCCGAGTTAAGTGCAGAAAGCCGACAGCATCTTTCAGGATGACTCGAACAATACGAACAGTTTCGCGGACCGAGTTCGGGCGGCAGACCGAGTTCCGAGCTCTGGATTCCACAGGCGGACGCGCCTGATGTCTCCGAGTCGATTGCTGTCACCATCAGCACTGTAGCCCCCCTACAGCGCGAGTTAGTGCAAAAAACCGACAGCACCTCTCAAGATGATTCGAACAATACGAACAGTTTCGCGATTCTGGATCGGGCAGCAGACCGAGTTCAGAGCTCTGTATTCAACTGACAAACGCGACTGATGATTATGAATCGGTTTTTGTAAGTATCAGCCCTATAGCTGTCCTATAGCTCGAGTTAAGTACAGAAAACCGAGAGCGCCTGTCAAGATGACTCGAATAATACACATAGGTTTGCGGACCTAGCTCGGCTAGCAGACCGAGTTGAGACCTCTGGTTGGAACAGCCGAACGCGCCTGATCATTCTGAGTCGATAGGGTGTGCTTACCAGCTCTGTAGCTGTCCTATATCTCGAGTTAAGTTCAGTATACCGACAGCGCGAATCAAGATGACTCGAAACGGCCGATCCCGCCGCAGTGCTTTTTGGCAGCAAAAGGTACCCGATCGAGCTGAGATCAAGATGGCGAGCGGGAATAAGATCGAATATCACGGGAAAAAATACTAGAGATCTAACGAATGGTTGAATTTCGAAAACAAAATTTTCAACCGACCAAAATTCCTCAAAATGTCCGTCGAGATTTTTCTTGCCAACTAGCTCTCCAGCGCCCCGGAATTACTCTTAAGCTTCCAGCAACTTGGCAGCGTCCAAAACCCGGAGAGCAAAGAGAACTGGGCGCCGGCGGTAAACCGTCAACCTTTGTTACCGCCGGGGGACTCGTAGAGCTTCCTGACAACACATAATGTCGAAAAAAAACACCGACAAAATAGTTTTTCAGCCCAAGCAATTTCAGACCTCTCGGATGCAACAGCCGGTCGCCCCCGATGCTTCTGGATTGTCTTCTGTACGAGCTCTGTAGCTCTCCTACAGCCCGAGTTACGTGCGTAAGTCGACAGCACCTCTCAAGATGACTCGAACAATACGAATAGTTTAGCAAACCTAGCTCGAGTATCAGACCGAGTTCAGACCTCTGCAGGCGACAGGCGGACGCGTCTAATGTCTCTGAATCGACTCCTGTGATTAACAGCCCTGCAGCCCCCCCTACAGCCCGAGTTAAGTGCAGGAAACCGAGAGCACCTCTCAGGATGACTCGAACAATACAAATAGTTTCGCGGACCTAGCTCGAGTAGCAGACAGAGTTCGGAGCTCTGCATTCGAAAGACGAACGCGCCTGATGTCTCCGGATCGATTCCTGTGATAACCAGCCATGCAGCCCCCCTACAGCCCGAGTTAAGTGCAGAGAACCGACAGCATCTCTCAAGATGACTCGAACAATACGAATAGTTTCGCGATTCTAGATTGGGCAGCAGACCGAGTTCAGAGCTCTGGATTCAACAGACAACGGCCACTGATGATTCTGAATCAGATTCTGTACGTATCAGCTCTGTAGCTGTCCTGTAGCTCGAGTTAAGTACAGAAAACCGAGAGCGTCTGTCAAGATGACTCGAATAATACGAATAGGTTTGCGGACCTAGCTCGGCTAGCAGACCGAGTTCAGACCTCTGGGTTCAACAGGCGAACGCGCCTGATCATTCTGAATCGATTAGCTGTGCTAACCAGCTCTGTAGCTGTCCTGAAGCTCGAGTTATCTTGAGAAAACCGTCACCGCGTGACAAGATGACTCGAAACGGCCGATCCCGCCTGGACGCTTTGGGCAGCAAAGGATACCCGATCGAGTTGAGATCAAGATGGCGAGCGGGAATAAGATCGAATATCATGGGAAAAAATACTAGAGCACAAACGAATTGATGAATTTCGAGAACAAAATTTTCAACCGACCAAAATTCCTCAAAATGTCGGTCAGGATTTTTCTTGCCAACTAGCTCTCCAGCGCCCCGGAACTGGGCGCCGGCGGTAAACCGTTAACCTTGGTTACCGCCGGGAGACTCGTAGAGCTTCCTAGCTCGACTCAAGCAAGTTGAGAAAACCGACAGCTCCTACCAACATTCCGACTCATAGTGAATATTTTTTGACCTCTGAATGCGACAGGCGGACGCGTCTGATATCTGCGAATCGACTCCTGTCATTACCAGCCCTGCAGCCCCCCTACAGCCCGAGTTAAGTGCAGAAAACCGACAGCACCTCTCAGGATGACTCGAACAATACAGTAGGGGCAGCAGACCGAGTACCGAGCTCTGGATTCGACAGGCGGACGCGTCTGATGTCTTCAAATCGATTCCTGTGACCACCAGCCTGTAGCCCCCCTCAGCGCGATTTGAATGGAGAAAACCGAGAGAACTTCTCAAGATGACTCGACCAATACGAATAGTTTCGCGATTCTAGATCGGCAGCAGACCGAGTTCAGAGCTCTGGATTCAACAGACAAACGCAACTGATGATTCTGAATCGGTTTCTGTAAATATCAGCTCTGTAGCTGTCCTAAAGCTCGAGTTAAGTACAGAAAACCGAGAGTTCCTATCACGATGACTCGAATAATACGAATAGGTTTGCGGACCTAGCTCGGCTAACAGACCGAGTTCAGACCTCTGGATTCAACAGGCGAACGCGCCTAATCATTCTACATCGATGAGCTGTGCTTACCAGCTCTGTAGCTGTCCTGAAGCTCGAGTTATGTTCAGAAAACGGTCAGCGCGTATCAAGATGACTCAAAACGGCCGATCCCGCAACAATGCTTTTCGATAGTAATATTCACCCGATCGAGCTGAGATCAAGATGGCGAGCGGGAATAAGATCGAATATCACGGAAAAAAATACTAGAGCTCAAACGAATTGTTGAATTTCGAAAACAAAATGCTCAACCGACCAAAAGTCAGCAAAAGTTCCGTCGAGATTTTCCGAGCCAGCTAGCCCGCCAGTGCGTCCGAATTACTGGGCGCCGGCGGTAAACCGTCAACCTTGGTTACCGCCGGGAGACTTGCAGAGCTTCCTAGCTCGACTTAAGTTGAGAAAACCGACAGCACCTACCAACATTCCGACTCATAGTGAATATGTTTTGACCTCTGAATGCGACAGGCGGACGCGTCTGATGTCTGCGAATCGACTCCTGTCATTACCAGCCCTGCAGCCCCCCTACAGCCCGAGTTAAGTGCAGAAAACGGACAGCACCTCTCAGGATGACTCGAACATACGAATGGTTTCGCAGACTGATTCGGGCAGCAGAACGAAGTTTCCGAGCTCTGATTTCGACAGGCGGACGCGCCTGATGTCTTCAAATCGATTCCTGTTGACAACAAGCACTTGCCCCCCTCAGCCGCGAGTTTGACGTGAGAAACCGAGAGCACTCCAAGAAATGATCGACAATACGAATAGTTTCGCGATTCTCCCTCTAGTCTAGCACCTCTTCCCTCCAATCCTCCCCTCCCCCCCCCATCCTCCTCTTCTCTCTCTGCTCATCTCCGACTTCTGCTCTAACTTCTAGATCGGGAATCAAACCGAGTTCAGAGCTCTGATTCGACAGACAAGCGCAACTGATGATTATGAATCGGTTTCTGTAAATATCCACTATGTAGCTGTCCTATAGCTCGAGTTAAGTACAGAAAACCGAAAGTTTCTGTTCAAGATGACTCGAATAATACGAATAGGTTGCGGACCTAGTCCAGCTAACAGTACCGAGTTTCAGACCCTCTGGATGGAATAACGGGAAAACACGCCTGATCATTCTGCATGCATTAGCTGTGCTTACCAGCTCTGTAGCTGTCCTAGAGCTCGAGTTATGTTCAGAAAACCGTCAGCGCATGTCAAGATGGTTCAAAACGGCCGATCCCGCCACAGTGTTTTTCGATAGTAATATTCACCCGATCGAGCTGAGATCAAGATGGCGAGCGGGAATAAGATCGAATATCACGGGAAAAAATACTAGAGCTCTAACGAATGTTCAGATTTCGAGAACAAAATTTTCAACCGACAAAAAGTCAGCAAAAGTTCCGTCGAGATGTTTCTTGCCAACTGGGCGCCGGCGGTAAACCGTCAACCCTTGGCTACGCCGGGAAACTTCGTAGAGCTTCCTAGCTCGACTTAAGTTGAAAAACGACAGCACCTACCAACATTCCGACTATAGTGAATAAGTTTTGACCTCTTCAACGCAAACAGGAGGAAGCGCTGATGTCTCCGATCGAATCCTGGATTACCAGCCCGGCAGCACCCTTTACAGCCCGAGAGTTTTAAGGGCAGAGAAAACCGACAGCACCTTTCAGGTGACTCGACACAATACAGAGTTTAGGAGAACCTGTTCGGCAGCAGACGAGTTCCGAGCTCTGGATTCGACAGGCAGACGACAGACGTCTTCAAAATCGATATCTGTGAACCACAGCACTGTAGCCCCCCTCAGGCGCGAGTTGAGTGCAAGTGGAGTGAAGAAAAACGAGAGCAATTCAAGATAACTCGGACAAATCGAACAGGTTCACGCGATTCTAGATCGGCAGCAGTGGAAAAAAAAAAAAAAAAAAAAAAAACCGGTGGGGGGGAGTTCAGACCTCTGGATTCAACAAGCGAACGCGCCTAATCATTCTACATCGATTAGCTGTGCTTACCAGCTCTGTAGCTGTCCTAAAGCTCGAGTTATGTTCAGAAAACCGTCAGCGCGTATCAAGATGACTCGAAACGGCCGATTCCGCCACAGTGCTTTTCGATAGTAATATTCACCCGATCGAGCTGAGATCAAGATGGCGAGCGGGAATAAGATCGAATATCACGGGAAAAAATACTAGAGCTCTAACGAATGTTCAAATTTTGAGAACAAAATTTTCAACCGACCAAAAGTCACCAAAAGTTCCGTCGAGATTTTTCGAGCCAACTAGCCCGCCAGTGCGTCCGAATTACTGGGCGCCGGCGGTAAACCGTCAACCTTTGTTACCGCCGGGGGACTCGTAGAGCTTCCTAGCTCGACTTATGATGAGAAAACGACAGCCACCTCCCTACCAAACATCCGACTCATAGGCATATTTTTTTAACTCTGGAATGCGAACAGGCGGACGAACGTTCTGATGTCTCCGAATCGGACTCCTGTCATTACAGCCATGGCAAGCCCCCCTACAGCCCGACGGTAAAGTGCAGGAAAAACGACAGCACCTATCAGGATGGACTCGAACAATACAATAGTTTCGGAGACCGAATTCGGGCAGCAGACCGAGTTCCTCTCCCGCATAACCACCCCCCCCCCGTCCCGTTATCTCCGAGATCTGGATTCGACAGGCGGACGCGCCTGATGTCTTCGAATCGAATTCTGGGACCACAAGCCAAGTAGCCTCCCCCCTGCAGCTCGAGTTAAGTGCAGAAAACCGACAGCACCTCTCAAGATGACCCGAACAATACGAATAGTTTTGCGATTAAATCGGGCAGCAGACCGAGTTTGGAGCTGTGGATTCAACAGACAAACGCGACTGATGATTATGAATCGGTTTCTGTAACATCAGCTAACATCAGATCTGTAGCTGTTACAGCTCGAGTTAAGTTCAGAACACCGAGAGTTCCTGTCAAGATGACTCGAATTGTACGAATAGTTTTGCGGACCTAGCTCGGCTAACAGACCGAGTTCAGACCTCTGGATTCAACAGGCGAACGCGCCTAATCATTATTCTACATCGATTAGCTGTGCTTACCAGCTCTGTAGCTGTCCTGAAGCTCGAGTTATCTCGAGAAAACCGGCAGCGCGTGACAAGATGACCCGAAACGGCCGATCCCGCCACAGTGCTTTTCGATAGTAATATTCACCCGATCGAGCTGAGATCAAGATGGCGAGCGGGAACAAGATCGAATATCACGGGAAAAAATACTAGGGCTCTAACGAATTGTCAAATTTTGAGAACGAAACTGGGCGCCGGCGGTAAACCGTCAACCTTCGTTACCGCCGGGGTACTCGTAGAGCTTCCTGACAACATACCACGTCGAAAAAAAAATACACTGAAAAAGTTGTTCAGCCCAAGCAATTTCAGACCTCTCCGATGTAACAGCCGAACGCCCCCGATGCTTCTGGATTGTCTTATGTACGAGCTCTGTAGCTCTCCTACAGCCCGAGCTACGTGCGTAAATCGACAGCACCTCTCAAGATGACTCGAACAATACGAATAGTTTCGCAAACCTAGCTCGAGTATCAAACCGAGTTCAGACCTCTGCATGCGACAGGCAGACGCGTCTGATGTCTCTGAATCGATTCCTGCGATTACAAGCCCAACAGCCCCCCTACAGCCCGAGTTAAGTGCAGGAAACCAACAGCACCTCAGAATCACTCGAACAATACGAATAGTTTTGCGGACCTAGTTCGGGCAGCAGACAGAGTTCGGAGCTCTCGATTCGAAAGGCGGACGCACCTGATGTCTCTGAATCGATTCCAGTGATTACCAGCCACGCAGCCCCCCCACAGCCCGAGTTGAGTGCAGAGAACCAACAGCATCTCTCAAGATAACTCGAAACAATACGAATGTTTCGTTGAGTATAGACCGGGAGCAGACGAGTTTCAGAGCTCTTCGGTTCAACAGACAACAGCCAGTGATGATTTGATGATCTGAATCAGATTCTGTACGTTCAGCTCAGCAGCTTGTTTCCTGAGCTCGAGTTGCTACTTACTGTAGAAACTGGAGCTGCGGGCCACCACGTCAAGATGACTCAATAATACGAAAAGGATTGCGGACTAGCTCGGCTATGAAGACCAAGTTCCAGACCTCTGGATTCAACAGGCGAACGCGCCTGATCATTCTACATCGATTAGCTGTGCTTACCAGCTCTGTAGCTGTCCTGAAGCTCGAGTTATCTCGAGAAAACCGGCAGCGCGTGACAAGATGACCCGAAACGGCCGATCCCGCCCGTGAGCTTTTTGGCAGTAAAAAGTACCCGATCGAGCTGAGATCAAGATGGCGAGCGGGAATAAGATCGAATATCACGGGAAAAAATACTAGAGCTCTAACGAATGGTTGAATTTCGAGAACAAAATTTTCAACCGAGCAAAAGTCACCAAAAGGTCCGCCGAGATTTTTCTTGCCAACTAGCTCTCCAGCGTCCCGGAATTACTCTTAAGCTTCCAGCAACAACTGGCGCCGGCGGTGAACCATCAACCTGGTCTGCGGTCTGCGGGGCCCGATTCGAGCCCCTTAGGGGCAGGGCCAGCGGTAGGAGTACCTACAGGGCAACCTACGCACTAACAGCGAGCTTGCGATATTCACAGGTCCAGCGTTAGCTGTGCAGAATATTACAACAGCGTTAGCTGTACGATATATTACACAATCGAAGAAACAGCGGAGCTGAGCAGGTATCTTACAACAGCGGAGCTGTGCAGATATAGTACACAAACAATCACTGACCAAGCTGTACGTGTATACACAGCTCAGCAATGCCATTGAGAAGTGATTGTGCAGCTGCCAACTCAGCCTGCGTGATCGTGCAGTGGCTAGGGATCATGAAACCTCTGCGGCCAACTCCAAGGTGCCATCCGCCCTGAACAAGTCCAGGGGGAAGCTGGCGAGGAGGAAGAGAGGGAACAAGATAAGCATCAATTACCCAACCACACGAAGTGCCACGTTCACACCGCCCACCATCGAAAGCTCCTCTAAGTGCACGAGCAGTATAATGACCCGATCTAATATGATAAAGAATGTTAATATTCCAACGAACATCAGAAGTTACTTTACCTTCACGTGCAAGATGTGTCTCATGGTCCGCCTCATCGTTGCCCTCCCTATACACCCATTTCCACATATCCCTTCCCACTTCGGCCGTGACGAGATGATGGTCCTCACTCATTCTGTGAAGGCGGTTCTGCATACCCTTGATCGTGCGGCGATACACTTCATTGTGACAGCGATATCGTCCATCAAGCCAGCGCACAACACACTGGCTATCCCCACGGAGCTCCAAGCCATATCCACCCCCTTCCCCACGCCAAGTGGTTTCATCAACATTTATCGCGGCCAGTCGTTTCGCCACCCGTTCATTTTCCCGTCGCTGCTGCTCCGCTGACTTCTCCTCCCCCTCCTCCTTCTGCTTGAACTCACCCGTGAAAGGATCCCGAAGAAGGCAGAAATCGAGAAGATCATCCAAGTTCAGGGCGGCCAGGGTACCCACCAGGAAGGAACGCCAGCCAGTTTCATTCCAGACCATCGTGCGATCCCAATGAACCCCGTGCGTGTGCTCGAAAATCTCGAACCAAGGCCGAAGTCCCGTCAAGACCCGATGACGACAAGCTCTAGTAGCCCGTCGACCCCCAGGGAGAACTCTAACATGTACGTCGCGCTGCTCAGTCCACTCCCCCGACGCGTGCATCATCGTCATGGCGCTCTGCATGCTAGCAGTGGGCAATCCTCCTCCCTCCTCCCGTGCATAGGTATGGCGTACCCGCTTACGAACTGGCTCATGTACATGTTGTGATTCATGATGTTCATGTGCCGTGCTCTCCGATATACGTCTGCGAACGGACCTACTCTCCAAGGAAGATGCGCTCTGTGCCTTTCTCCTACACGAACTGTTACGCTGTCTGGCATTCAGGATAGGCGAGGGAACCGATAACTCCAGGGAACGCTGCGAACCACCAAAAATATCAGGATCTCGTGGCTCATGATAAAGAATGCCCTGACTGAGTGCGTCCTCATCCACCCGACTATGCTGCTCATGGATCGTGCTCACAACATGTTTGGCGAAGAGCCACTGGCGATGAAGGGCGAGCTGGACCATCGTAGGCTTACGGGCCCACTTCAATAAGCGACGGCCACCTTTAATCCTCATGCCCCAGTACTCTCCCCAGGACTCCGTGGTCTTCTTTTTGAGACGCCTCATGGTAGACAAGAAATTGCCTTCAGCTGCATGTATCTGTTGGAGACTACCAGAATCCAAAGTCGTACCCTCCAAGCCGTACAGGAAGCAACTTCTGACCCTGCTATCATAACGCTGAAACTTACAACGAAGCGGAACCACGGGCGACGAATAAAAAGAAATCTCACTCATAAAGACCCGTCGTGCCTTCTCCAGCCGATGCTTAATGTCTTCATGATCCTGAAATCGCACGTCCAATAGTGCGCCAAGAACTTCCATTCTCTCAACCTGCCTCACTATCATCGCCTCCGAAGGACCTGCGGCGCTCTGGGAAGCCCCACGAGGACGCTTCCTACCAACCTCAGCAGACAGGAGCCCCGGCACAGGCAGGCGGATATCCTTCAATGGACCTGGGACGCCACAAGCCAAGAACTCCATCGAGGATGCTTTCCAGTTGAACCCGAAGCGGTGGAGGACCCCAGTCAAGTCCTCGAGCATGTGGGTCAATTCTAGCCTGGAAGCCGCTGCCAGCAAAATATTGTCTGCCCACAACCAGTGGTTGATCAAGAGATTGGAGGCCTCATCAGTGAGCTGGACGCCGTATCAGGCTGTCTCCAACCTGCGTCACTTGTTGCAAGCATACGAAAGGAGTCTGCGCAACAAATAGACAAAGGCGCCCCAAGGAAACCTGTACTGAAGCAAAGATCCCACGAAATGGCGTCGAGCACTGTTGGTTGGAAGCTGATTTCTGCCGTGTTACAAGCATAGCTCTTCAAAGGACAGAATACACAAGGGCAGGATGGACCTGATGGAACAAAAGCGCCTCTGCTGCACATCTGACCGTGAAGTTATCGAACGCCTTTTCGATATCAGCACTTGCAAGGTAAAGACTCTCCTCCTTCCCCCACACAACGCCGTGTTGAGCAAGACGTTTGAGGGGGCGAAGGCGAGAACATTGTGTGACCGCGATAAATAAAGCCATATAAGTGCAACCTGCGGCGCAGCCTGCCGAACGCGCGTGGTTCTTAGAAGTATTTACATAGACAACTGCTGTACCATTTACCAAAATGACACTTACCAAAAAGAGAAAGAAGTGAGAGGGCCCGCGTTTCTTCAAAATCACGAGCCTTGGGATTCTTAGGCATCAAGCATACCAAGATCTCTCTCCAGGACTTCGGTGAAACATGTTTCTGATCAACAGCAAAACGAGAGGGTTAAGTATGTGTGGAGGGCTTCCCCATGGCAATGCTTTGAGCACCGACGACGACACCCCGTCTGCACCTGTTGCCCGTCCTTCCCTGAGTCTAGACCGTGCCTCCAGCAACAGGCCCATGTTGATCGGGTTGCGGTGGGGCTCTCCAGAGTCTCGCAGGGCCTTACACTGGTTCTTAAGCTCGTCCAAGCACGCATTGGTGTCCTGCCGGCGGGGATCGCTAGAGTACCTCAGGAGCCCATGACGACGAAGACCCTCAGTCCACTTCTCCTGATCACGCGTAAGGACCCCGTCCACATACATGTGCGTAATAACAGGCCTACGACGGACACCGTCACGAATACGATAAAGCTCACATGCACGATCATGACGCTTACGAGCTCGACGCCACTGCTTAGCTATCCACTTATACTCCTCCTGGACTCTCTCGTACTCCTCCTGTCCCACGTTAGCCCCGCCAGATCGTGCCACCCGCCACCTCTTCCTGACCTTACAGAACTCCTCCTTAATATGCAAATCCTCCTCCGAATATCTGGGATAATCTGAAACAGGCTGACCATGAGAACGGGAGATATCCAAAGTCTCGCTGGCACCTTCAAGCATACTCTGTGTCATGACCTCAAAACCTACGTCCGTGTGGAGCTGATTCACGAGCTCGGGCTGGCAGATCGCTCTCTCCAAGCCGGCTGTCTGCTGGAGCTCGAACCCTGGCTGAAGCTTCCAAGTCTTGAGCTGAGGCCGACGTCGATACCTCAACTGAGCATGCTGGGCAGGCATCTCGGCACACAAGAGCTTGCGGTGGCTAAACGTCCGTTCAGCCGCCGCGGACCGTGGGACCTGGGACGGCACAACCCAAGAACAAGTCACCTCTGGAGTGATCCAAGAAGCTGGGACCGCAAGATAATCATAAACGTGCTCGTATGTGCCCGAATTGTGCCTCCAAGTAGGCTGACGATTCCCAAAAGTGTTAGCTAGCTGCAACTTGAGGGCCCCCATGGTCTTCAGAAAGGCCCCCGAGTACATCTCCCGCATCCTGTTGGCTCTACTCTCGTCGCCTCCACTAGACCTCCCCCTCTTACGTATAGGCCCATTCACCGCCTCCCCCGTAACCTCCACCCCATTGATCATGTGGTGCGGGAAAACCTCCACGTTGGCGTCAGCCGAAATAACAACCTCCTCAATGTGAAATCGCTTTTTGGCCGCAGAGACATGTGCAACAAGATCCGATAACACGTCCGTATAGAGCTTGAAACTAGCGAGAAACCCTTCAGGAGAGCGGCGTGCTTCACCCTGTGCACCCCGCTCAGACTCCTTATGAGGAAGATAGACAGAAACGAAGATGAGCTTACGAAAGATCGCTATGACCCAGCGACGACCACACATAACATCGATAAGCGGATGTCTCCACACCCCTTGGCACAAGGTGGCAGCCCGTCTCCCCACGTTCTCCCCCTCATCCGCCGAGCGATGTATGTCCCAACCCGCATCTGCAAGATCCAAGTCGTGTAAGAACTGGCTCTCTTGGACCCCGACGATGGAAATCTTTAATTCGGCAATGTGATTCATGCACTCGGTGGTGTATCTTCCCAACCTCCGAACGTTCCAACCTCCAACAGAAGCTGGGCACCGTCACGAGCTGCTATTCACCTGCCTCTCCCAAGTCTTGCAGTCCAGATCTGAATCGATGTGCTGGACCCGCTCGGCCACGAACTTCCATCCCACGGTATCCGTCCACGTACCTACACACACTTTATCACTCTGACTATCCTTCTGCAGGTATGCCCAAGCCTTCGCAGGCCCTTCAGGCTCAAAAGTGATGAGAGCGGTGGCAACAGTCTTGAGCTTATGAAAGATCGCAGTCGCCTTGCGAGTCTCCCCAACTCGACGTCGGTCCTGTGGCGCCGGTTGGACAAACCAACCGAGGTGTCGATCTTTGCATGGTCCAAAACTGTTCTGGCAACCGACCAGATCAGGGCAAGAATTGGACCAGGCTGAGGCCCACTCGTTGCGTACTTCCCAGACCGTCTCTTTCGAAGCCCCTGGCATGAAGTATATGCGAAACTTGGTCAGACCAAATCGATTGGAAGCGATATCCCCGTCCGTCCTACCCCTGTCGAAGATCTTAGTAACGTCACTCTCCCGTGCTTGCGATAGTGTGTACAACTTACCTATCATGTTCCTAACCGTGGCGACCTGGATCTTGGCCTTATCTCGAGTTTCTACCTTTCGGGGGTCCTCTTGCGCGAAGCCGCTCACCTGGATCCAAGTCGGAAGATGTGGTACAAAGGGCCTTTGAAAGTCAGCAGTACGAGAGTCACGAGTAGACGCACCTCCCAGAGATGATGAATCTGCCCAGGGATCCCTAGAGTTCATCTGAGCCTGAAGTGCTTTGATCTCTTTCGCCTGAGCCTCCTGAGCAGAACGAATCTCCTGCACCGACGAAGCAATAGGGGCAACCTGCTCTGATACCTTCGTTTGGATCTGCTCTTTGGTGTCAACAGAGTTCTGCTTAAGCATCCTCTGCATATCTTCACGCATGGCATCGAACTGTGTACGAAGCATAGTGGCAAGATCTCCTGCTTCAGCTCCTCCTCTCCTCCACTACTACCACTTCCATTCCCACTACCTGCCCCTCCTCCACCACCGTCGGCATCACCAAGAAGACGTCTATCTTCCAAGAGCTTTCTCTGTCGCTTCTCTCCGTTGCCCTCGGTTTCCATATCATCATCAGAAGTCAGAACCATCTTTCTCTTAAGATCTCACTGCCAACAACTGGAAGTAGAATACCGATAAGCTCGACAAGTAAGGCACCTACGAGCCTCCTGATCTCGATAGTGTTCGTCCTCGAGTTCTTCAAGAAACTTGTCCCAACCACGCGAAGGTGAAGGTCGGAACGTGATGAGATCTGCTGCAACAAAAACGGTAAAAGTGTCCTTCTCAACTGCCAGAGCAAAACTGGTAAGTGCTGGGCTCCCAAGAGTATCACAAGCAAGCAGCAAAGATACAAGTGCAACAAGTAGCGGCCTTGCGCCTCCAGCGGCACGTGTGGGCTCACCCACTAACACAAAGCAGAGAACACATGCAGCGGCCTATGCGCAGCACGTCCAGGAAGTTGCAGCCGACGAAGTACACGAACTTATGGGCCAACGCGCGCCCTCGCGCGCCCACGGCCGCCCAGGGGGCAGCCTGAGGAGACAGGCTTGAGGAAGCCCCCGACGGGCCAGGCCACCGCTGAGATCCCCGAGGAGGGACAGCAGCAACCTGGTCACCGCCGGGAACCTCGTAGAGCCCATTTCAATTTCAGACCTCTCGGATGCAACAGCCGAACGCCCCCGATGCTTCTGGATTGTCTTCTGCTCTGTAGCTCTCCTACAGCCCGAGTTACGTGCGTAAATCGACAGCACCTCTCAAGATGACTCGAACAATACGAATAGTTTGGCAAACCTAGCTCGAGTATCAGACCGAGTTCAAACCTCTGCATGCGACAGACGGACGCGTCTGATGTCTCTGAATCGATTCATGGGATTACCAGCCCTGCAGCCCCCGCTACAGCCCGAGTTAAGTGCAGGAAACCGACAGCACCTCTCAGGATAACTCGAACAATACGAATACTTTCGCGGACCTAGTTCGGGCAGCAGACAGAGTTCGGAGCTCTAGATTCGAAAGGCGCACGCGCCTGAAGTCTCCGAATCGATTCCAGTGATTACCAGCCATGCAGCCCCCCTACAGCCCGAGTTAAGTCCAGAGAACCGACAGCATCTCTCAAGATGACTTGAAGAATACGAATAGTTTCGTGATTCTAGATCGGGCAGCAGACCGAGTTCAGAGCTCTGGATCCAACAGACAACGGCCACTGATAATTCTGAATCAGATTCTGTAGGTATCAGCTCTGTAGCTGTCCTGTAGCTCGAGTTAAGTACAGAAAACCGAGAGCGTCTGTCAAGATGACTCGTATAATACGAATAGGTTTGCAGACCTAGCTCGGCTAGCAGACCGAGTTCAGACCTCTAGGTTCAACAGGCGAACGCGCCTGATCATTCCGAATCGATTAGCTGTGCTTACCAGCTCTGTAGCTGTCCTGAAGCTCGAGTTATCTCGAGAAAACCGCCACCGCGTATCAAGATGACTCGAAACGGCCGATCCCGCCGCAGTGATTTTTGGCAGTAAAAGATACCCTATCGAGCTGAGATCAAGATGGCGAGCGGGAATAAGATCGAATATCATGGGAAAAAATACTAGAGCTCGAACGAATGGTTGAATTTCGAGAACAAAATTTTCAACCGACCAATTCCTCAAAATGTCCGTCGAGATTTTTCTTGCCAACTAGCTCTCCAGCGCCCCGGAATTACTGGCGCCGGCGGTGAACCGTCAACCTAGTCTTTTTTTGCGTCTTTGCTGGGACCGTCTTGGCCACTGAGGCCAGGTCCAACAAAGTCTCAGGCAAAACAGAGCCTCTTATTCATCACGCAAGCAGTCAGCTCTTATACCACACAGCGAAGCTGAAGGAATAAAGAGAATCACATGCCGCAATGACACAATCAAACGCAAAGAACACACAGATAGTCGAGGAAGTCAGTGAGCAGCGAAGCTGCAGGAATATACAAGACACAGAAAAGAAGAAACAATGTGTGTCAAATCACTGCGAATGATCAAAGAAGGTCTGCACAACCTGTGGGAGCACCTCGCATATGCGCTCCGCCGCCGATAGCTCCGCATCTGTAACAGTGGCGCTCGGTGGTAGACACCAAGCCGCAAGATACACATCCTTGAAAATGATGTTGGTCCGCGAGAAGATATACTTGTTTCGCAGACCAATCTGTATCCATGCACCACAGGCACTTCCGCGGCTACAAACTCCCCCATCAAAGCCGGCTTTGATAAGGCAAGGAATATAACACTGAGATTCAAAGTCGTTGAGGTAAACGAAAACGGCGTACACATGGCCCTGACGGGCCTGATGGGTCAGTAAGTCAGCTTTCTGGTTCCATTCCCGAAACGAATGAGAGAAGAAGTCACGGCCGGCCTCTGGAGGCCTCACCAAGTAAGTTTCCTGCATTTCGTCCAACTTATTAATCAGAGTATCCACCCTTTTCTGATATACCTGAGCTAATACTTTCCATTTCCCGCAGAGCCAGTTAATAACAAGCAGTGTGTCCCCTTGGATGTCCAGTGGTATCCCATCTGTATCGAGGTCCCACTGTGTACAACGCATATTATGCAACGCAATACGTTTGCTGAGGCGATCCCTATATGCTGGTGTATCCTCCCGATCCTGACCAATATGAACCCCTCCATCCTCATCCAAGTTCAAGAACACAGGCACCCCTGAGGACGCCAAACCTTTACACTTCTTTTGGAAGTACTTCAACATAGTACTAGAACAAACATTAGCAGCGAAATCCATGAAATGCTCAAAACTTCCAGCAAAGAACTCCCACCAGGATAAACCGTAAAACGATTCCAATGAATAATACCACGGACGGAGTCCGACGCTCTCCTGTCCCCCCCGGTGCCTTTTCATAGAGCTGGCCTCCTTCCAGTTTCCCCAACATCTGAGAGCCTCACTTGAATCCGTCCTCATTCTATCCCACAGTCGGCCAAACGCCAGACATGAGAAACGAGAATCTCTCCAAGCTCTCATCGAGTTCGCCTCCAGCTCCCCCCGATCTGTGATCAGCCTGTGTGCAAAGTCCTGGATGTCAATAGCCCACATCCAATGCACTCTGAGAAACTTCTGTACAATGCCCACGAAGTGAGCATCATGAAATTTTTGTCTCGCACGTTCATACCTCCTCGTATTCCATTCCTGGTAACTTTCCCCCTCCCTCCGTATACAGCGAGACATTACAGACAGGCACTTGCCCTCAAAGATATGAAGGGCGCTCAATGAACTTGAATCGACCGTGCAACCTTCCGCCGCGTAGAGCACAATACTCTGAACTCTCTGAGCATACCTCTCATACTTATCTTTCAACGGGATGGCCGTGGAGCGGAAGAAGGTCGCCTGCCCCCAGAAGGCCCTGCGAGCACAGTCAATACGAGCGTCCAAATCATGATGTTCATTCACATGTAGTTCAGAACAAATATAAGCCCCCAGCACCTCCATCTCCGTCGTCCTTCTAAATCGATACATTCCAGACGCCTCCGACCCCACCGAGAGAGCAAGATCAGCAGTGTGAAGTATTTCCCTTTCCACATCTCGCGGCGGCTCGACCCCGAACACCATATACAATAGGCTGGATTCCTTCCATCTCATTCCATAATCATGTAACTGTGTAGTTAGACCGTGTAACATGCGTGTGAGTTCCTCTCGACTCCGAGCCAATACATAACAGTTGTCAGCCCAAAGGAAATGACTAATAATCGAAACACAGCTAGTCGAGCCAGTCACATACTCAATACGATAACCTAGTCCTAGTACGTCCCATTCTCGAATCGTGGAGCCCCACATAGCAGCAACGATGAGATTGAAGGCCAACGGTCCCTCGGGCCCTCCCGTCCGAATACATTTGCCCTACCTAACCTCCACCACCTCAATCCCATCATAATAGACAGTGCCTACACATTCGCACAAGGGGTCAAGTAGAGCATACTGTAGGTAAAGGGGTACATCCGCATGATCCAACCCGCGCCTGACATTGGCCACCGTGCAGTGATCGAACGCCTGAAGGAATCAGCGTTCGCCAAGTGTGCCGTTTCCCCTTTTCCCCATTGTGCAGCATGTTGACCTATGTGTTTGATGCTAGCCGTGATTTCGTGTGTACGACGGTGTTCCTGGAAACCATACAACCCAATATGACGAAACACTCCTCTTCTTTCAATATGACCCTCAACCAAGAGAACAACACAGGAACTGAACCATCTCGAAACAGCATTCTGCATACACAGCAAACGTCCGTCTTTTAACTTAGTGATCCCTGGAGCTTCTGGCATAAAAGAGACGAGAATCTCACGCCACGACTGAGGATACGGAATCGTGAGCTTGATGATTTTATCGAACAACTTCTGGATCGCTCTGAGAGCACACCACGGCAAGCTCCTTAGAATCTCGCACGGTATCCCGTCTGGCCCAGTAGCCCTCTGGGTCTTCAGCCGAGCACGTGCTCTGAGAAGCAGCGCCATACTAATTCCCACAACTGATGTGGAACGTATCTCATGCACAACCCTCATCCTGATCTCCTCCATCATACTGTTGGTGGAATTGCGTATCTCTTCGGACGACACCTTGCAACGAACGAACTTGTCGAGCTCCTCCTTCCACTCCTCACGGTCCTCCGTCTCCCTCCCATCCACCACTAAATGTTTGATAGTATATCTGACCTTTCTTTTTTGTTGGGGGACATCTGCACATAATCATATCACGTCGATAACCTCTGCGTAGACGATTAGCCTCATTCTTTAACCTCCTCAACCTCTCCACTTCCTCCTTCGGACACATCTTAACCTCCTCCTCCGCTCTTGTGAGCTGCACCGGCCTGGGCGGCTCTCTCTGTCTTCTCGCACCCGTGGTGGAGTAGTCCACCGTCGGTGACAAGTACGCCTCCAGCATAGTACTCTCCAGACCCTGTGGACAGGTCACAGACGGACACCTTGAAAAGGCAGCACCGCCTAGATACGAATCCACATGCTGTCGAGCCTGATGCTCATCAGCCCAAGTCGAACACTTGTATCCGACCAGAGACGGCCTAGACTTCTGACCAGGCTGGGGGTCAGGGCGACGAACAATCACGTTCCAGGGTCAGTGAAACTCGCCGTGATGATTGCGTGATCGGATAATCTACTGAACTGCTTCTTCCCACCCCTCTTGAAACACCACTTCACCTCCAGATCTGAGAACTCCCAACGGTGAGGGACCATTAGGTAATCCAGGACCCTCTTCGAAGTCAGAAACTTGTTCTCCCCCCACGACTCCCAGGTATGCCTCCTAGTACAGAAAGTGTTGGCGGCCTTCAGTCCATGCGATTCCATGAACTCTAACAGCAGCTCCTTCAGCCTCCTCCTCCGACTCCTCCTTTCAATCTGCTGTGTACCGTCTCCTCCTCTCTCCCATCTTCTGTCCGTACGAGTACCTTCCTTTCCAGTAGCCTCATACTCCTCCCCATTATACGTAAATCTGCATCCAGGCGGAATCTCCACGTTTGCATCTAGCAGAACACAAAAGCTGGCCTGAGGAAACTTAGTGCGGAGAACATTGCGAGCACGACCGATCTGCTCATATACCTCCGCAGCAATCAACACAATCCTCCACATGAGGGTCTGGCAAATACGCTGACACAATAATGAGTGGTGACTTCTCTGACCCAAAGACACCGATAACGAACCTCGTGAAACAAGTGAAAAACATACGGACGGCAGCCGCCCAAGATCTGTCGAAGATGAGAGCTGCCTTACTACACGAACTAGTTTAGATGCGCCACCCCAAGCGTTCAAATTCCCCGTGCACTAGGTATTGAGTTTCCTGACATGCAAAGAGCCCACCACATGCCCTCATATGATGGAGAATCTCAGCACATTTGAAATGAGCCTCCCCAGCTTTGTTCAGGTTCCAGCTCGCTAAGCGTATGCCTCGGACGAGGCGCCGCAAACGTCACTGCCTACGATTCACTTCCTGAAGTATATCATTCATGGGAACCTTCAGCGCCGGATAAAAAGAAACAATACGAGCCCATGCATCAGCATGAAGAACCCAAGCCCATGTGGTATTCGTATACGTCGCAAAACAGACGGGTCGGAAATTCGTAACAGCTTGAGTCCAAATCTGACTTCTCGGTGGCCCCACCTCCCCACGGATCTCGATTTGAACATGAGCCGAGGTCATACTTCGCCAAGTCCCACAGAAACGAGCAACCGCTTTCACATGATCACGCTTCCAGGGTGCACACTCCACTAACGTACGAATCTTTCTGGGATCGATTGGCGTGTCCATATCATGAGTGAGAACATCGGCATCTGGATACGTATAACCTGGGGGCGGGGCAATGCGGTCGGCGGGTTCCTTACAGACCATATCCATCCTTTTCTTTATTCTCCAAAGAGTGTCCCGTGGTGTCCCTTCTTTGAAACCGACCTTCACACTGCCGTACATATATCTTCCTCCGTTTAAACGTTCAGTTTTATCTTTATCGTAAGCATTCCTTTCCTCCCCCTGAAGAGTCCCAATCA
Source organism: Prorocentrum cordatum (assembly GCA_963575745.1). NCBI lineage: Eukaryota > Dinophyceae > Prorocentrales > Prorocentraceae > Prorocentrum > Prorocentrum cordatum. Next base: position 223,315 of record CAUYUJ010000991.1, read on the forward strand.
TATTAGATATTAACTGTGCCGCATCTGCCCAGGGTATCATTTGATTTCCCCGATTTACTTGATTCGACCAATCCGTAACCCACCCTTTCAGCTCGAGATAAGTTGGTGTGAACTGGCTCGATCGCTCCTGTTGCACGCGAGGGAACGAACCTCCACCACCACCAGAGGAGCCACCAGGGCCCACACTAGTCGAAACCGAAGCTGCAGGAGATCCAGCCAAAATTTGCTTACCTGTTTCTCCAAAATCTCTGTCCGTGCATCTGATTTGTCCATTCTCTCCGTATGCAACTTGAGTGTGTCATCCACTCTTTTGATGTCCGTCTTCGTCGATTGAACAACATGGATGAGATCCTCATGGGCATCCTCCGTTTCCAAACATGCTTCATCATCATCTGTTTGAATGGATCCTTCTCCTTTTCTAACATCACTTTCCTCTCCTCCTCAATCTCAGTTCCACGTGCACGTTTGGATCGAGTCTCACCATCCCCAGTCATCGCGGCATCCGCCGCTGCTGCAACATGAGTCATATCTTCAAGAATATTACCGTTCAATCCGTATTTATCTAACCAGCTCCTATCGTCCTCACGTTGACGTTTGTTTGATGCTGCCTCCAGTGCCTGCAGATCTTTCTGATCCCACGGCTGGTATTCCTCAAGGTAATCAAAGTTGACTCTCTCGTCCTGGTAGTCTTCTGTGGGTATGTCCAAATTTCTTTGACGCCGAAACCACTCCTCAGTACTTTCACCCCAATGCTCGAGTCCTATCTCTCTCCTCAATGCCAGCTGAGCCTCAGGACTGTCGTACGACGTGATTGTCAACAACGGTCAACAAGGACACGTCGAACGACGTGATAGTCAGTAACTACCACCCGTTCAATAAGAGGTAAAGAATGCTGACAGACAATGAACAGCAGTGCAGCACACCAGAGAATCTCAATACCACGAAGAAGAATATAGCGTACAATACAAGAGATGTAGAGTAGCAGACAAAAACCTCGAGGGAACCCAGGCAAGCCGGGCTCACACCCCGAGGCCAGGGCTCGCTAGAACGTCTGGAGGTTCCCCAGGCAGAGACGTTCTTGAGCCGAGACGTTCTTGAGCCGGGAACCTCGTAGAGCTCCGCACACTGATAAGAGTGCTGAGAATCAAAGTAGAGGCATGAAATAGAGATTTTTCGAAAATCTTGATTTTCGATTTTTTCGATGTTCATATTTGCTCAGTTCCGGGAAGTCAACTATCAAGAAAATACATCGGGAGAGCTGAGCTGCTGTCAGAGAGGAGTTTATATGCCAATGCTCGGCGTAAAAATCTTCTTTATCAAAACTGGGCGCCGGCGGTAAACCGTCAACCTTTGTTACCGCCTGGGGACTCGTAGAGCTTCCTGACACCATAAAATGTCGGAAAAAAAATACACCGAAAAAATAGTTTCTCAGCCCAAGCAATTTAGACCTCTCGGATGCAACAGCCGAACGCCCCCGATGCTTCTGGATTGTCTTCTGTACGATCTCTGTAGCTCTCTACAGCCCGAGTTACGTGCGTAAATCGACAGCACCTCTCAAGATGACTCGAACAATACGAATAGTTTGGCAAACCTAGCTCGAGTATCAGACCGAGTTCAGACCTCTGCATGCGACAGGCGGACGCGTCTTATGTCTCTCAATCGATTCCTGTGATTACCAGCCCTGCAGCCCCCCCTACAGCCCGAGCTAAGTGCAGAAAACCGACAGCATCTCTCAGGATGACTCGAACAATACGAATAGTGTCGCGGACCTAGTTCGGGCAGCAGACAGAGTTCGGAGCTCTGGATTCGAAAGGCGCACGCGCCTGAAGTCTCCGAATCGATTCCAGTGATTACCAGCCATGCAGCCCCCCTACAGCCCGAGTTAAGTGCAGAGAACCGACAGCATCTCTCAAGATGACTCGAAGAATACGAATAGTTTCGTGATTCTAGATCGGGCAGCAGACCGAGTTCAGAGCTCTGGATTCAACAGACAACGGCAACTGATGATTCTGAATCAGATTCTGTACGTATCAGCTCTGTAGCTGCCCTGTAGCTCGAGTTAAGTACAGAAAACCGAGAGCGCCTGTCAAGATGACTCGAATAATACGAATAGATTTGCGGACCTAGCTCGGCTAGCAGACCGAGTTCAGACCTCTGGATTCAACAGGCGAACGCGCCTGATCATTCTACATCGATTAGCTGTGCTTACCAGCTCTGTAGCTGTCCTGAAGCTCGAGTTATCTTGAGAAAACCGACTCCGCGTATCACGATGACTCGAAACGGCCGATCCCGCCGGGACGCTTTTTGGCAGTAAAAGGTACCCAATCGAGCTGAGATCAAGATGGCGAGCGGGAATAAGATCGAATATTACGGGAAAAAATACTAGAATGGTTGAATTTCGAGAACAAAATTTTCAACCGACGAAAAGTCATCAAAAGGTCCGTCGAGATTTTTCTTGCCAACTGGAACTGGCGGTAAACCGTCAACCTGGCTACCACCGGAACCTCGTAAAGCTCTTTTCTTGCACGGCGATGCTCGGAACACGGAGAGAAAGCTTCTGGAGCGAGAAAGAAAAAACTCGAAAAATCACGCTTTTCTGCTTTTACTCAAAAGTCTTTTGATAGTAATACTGCACCTACAGACCTGAAAATTTTACTGGCAGACGCGGCAAAACCCACTACAGGTGCGAAACATATGGTTTCTCAAAATGAATTGTCAAATATCCTTGAAATATTCGCAAAACCACCCAAAAGTTGTCACATTGTCCGCCTCGGCCGGGTGGGCCAACTGGGCGCCGGCGATAAACCGTCAACCTTCGTTTTTTGCGGACTTTGCGGTCGACTGTGCAGGCTTTCCAGCCTAGTCGGAAGCAAGGAGCGGGCGCATCGGGAGTAGGCGGAAGCCTCACCGATCCAAACGATCAGAGGCGAAAGCCAACTCTTATTAGGAGGATGAGAGGTCAAGCACACACACACGACAAACGAGGGCATGGCGTGAGTGAGCACAATCAAAATCACATCATATCCTGTCCGAAATACGCTTGTACAACCCGCGGCAAGATCATAATCGCATGCTCAACGGCCGAGACCTCGGCATCAGTCACTGTTGAAGTTGGATCAATCGAGAGTGCCGCACTGTACACCTCCGTCCAAATAATCTCATGGCTGAGTGGCTGCCTTGAGAGCCTCGATACCCGTCCAACATCTATCCAGCACCCGACTCCCACGCCGTCGCAAGAGACACCACCATCGAATCCAGCTCTGATGGCACAAACGCGAAACACCTGTTGTAACTGAGGGGCGTGAAGCCCTATCCTATCTCGAATCACTGGTGGCCCGACACGGGCCGTATGAGTGAGTACATCTGCACGCGTGTTCCATTCCCTATATGTGTGGTCTACAATCTCCCTCCCATGACAGGCAGGCCTAATTCCAAACCTCTGACACATGTTGTCCAGTTGGTTTATCATTCTGTTGATCCTATCCTGATAAGTACGATTAAGCACCCTCCAGACACCCTGCAGCCAAGACACCACCAGAAGACTGTCCCCAGAAATGTAAACAGGGATCCCAAATGAGTCGAGGTCGTACTCAACCTCCTTCATATTTTGCAACGCAATACGTTTGGCCAGTTTGTCGTTGAAAGCCGCAGTGCCCTCTTGGGCCCCATAGGTGTGCAGGTCGTTTTGTGTGATGGTATGTACCTCCTGCAGGGCCCCACCTGTTGTACCGTACCCTTTTCTTTTCTGAAAATAACTCAGCATCGCCCGTGTACACATGTGTTCGCAGAACTGAACATACGCAGCATCTGTCGGCACAAAGGACTCCCACCATTTGAGTCCGTAGAATTCGCAGAAAGAAAATAGCCAGCATCTCTGGCCAATAGCTCGACCTGAGCTAACATGTCTCCTTTTTAGCTGCGAAGCCTCTTGGAAGTGAAACATACCCCGCAGGCACTCGGACGCATCCGTCCTGAGTCTGTCCCACAGTGGGCCGTATGCAACCGTAGTCATGTGGTGATCTCTCCACGTACGTTGCGTCGAAGATATTTCCTCATGAGAAGCAGTACACAACATAGAAATAAAATCTGCAGCATCCTTAGCGGAGTTCCACACCATACGAAGAAATCGCTGACCCAAACTCGCAAATCCATAAGATCGAAATTGCTCTCTGGCCTCGTGGTACCGTCGTCGGTTCCAGTCCGCCATAGTCTCCTCCTCCCTCCTCGGCCGTCGAAACATACGGCACAAACACCATCCCTCGAAGGCATTGAGCATGTGTAGCGAGGAAGTATCAGCAGTACATGTCTCTAGACAATACAACGCCATACTCTGCACCTTGTCTTGATAACGACAAAACTTATCACGAACAGCTACCGCTCTGTTACGAAAGAAATCCGACTGTCCAGTGAAACAAGCACGAGCCTCCTTGATGCGATATTCCACATCAGGATGAGCGGGCACTAAGTAGGTGGAGAAAATCTCATGACCCAATACTTTCATTCTGCACACACGTCGAAGTCTAAAGTCCTGATATCTCGAGCACGCAGGTATACACAAATCCTCGCTGGCTAGTATATGTCCGTCACCGTCCACTCTCGCATTTTCCCCACATGTAATGTACAACAGGCTGCTATCCTTCCATCTCATCCCCCAGTCATGTAGTGGTAGTGTTAGATCGTGCATCATCTGAGCCAACACAGTTGAGGAGGCAGAGACAAGGTAGCAGTTGTCCGCACACACAAAGTGGTTCACGATTGTCCGTCGCTCATACTCACCACAGACGCCCTCCAGCACATACCCCACTCCTCTACTGTCCCAATCCCGAAATATAGGTCCCCACATGGCACATATAATAAGATTAAAGAGAAGAGGCCCCTCAGGGCCGCCCGTCCGTATGCAGACGTCCCAGTTGATGTCGTGAATGGCCATACCCTCGACAACTAACGACCCCGTAGTGCAAACCAGCGGTGATAGCAAAGCATACTGGAGATAGGCAGGAATATTGGCATGGCACATAGCTCGCTTGGCGTTTAGAAGGCTGCAATGGTCGAACGCTTGTTTGATGTCGGCATTAGCGATATGGACCGTCTGATCCTTTCCCCAGATGTCCCCATGTTGAGCCAGAGCCTTGAGGGCCCCCACAATTTCCACCGTCTTACGTCCCTCCTGGAAGCCGTAGATGCCCAGGGGTCCCATGAGGCCAGCCCGAGACACAAATTGTTCGACCCGGATCACCACACAAGCAGAATACCAACGGCTGAGACTGTTTTGCAGACAGAGGTACCGTGCATCTGTCAGTGATGTCAAGCTCGGCAGCTTGGGCATGAAGGCGATCAAAATCTGCCTCCAGTCCTGCGGATACTGCCGTGCCAAGCGAAATATCTCATCAAACATCCGAGCTACGCCACGCAAAGTCGCCCACGGCAATGCCTTGAGTATTTCACAAGGCAGCCTGTCGGGGCCGGTGGCACGCTTGGACTTGAGACGTGACCGTGCCTGGCATACCACCGCCATTGTCAGTCCCTCAGTGCAGTACCCGTCACATAGGTTCTGTTGTGCATCCCTCCTCAACTCCTCCAACATCGCCATATCCCGTCCTCTGACCTCCTCCGAAGTATACCTCTGTCTGGTATGTGCTCTGATCTCCTCCACCCACTCCTCCCTGTCCTCAGATATCCGTCCCTGCACAATGAGGTGCTTGATACCATGACGCTCTTTGCGCCTGGAGGCAGGAGAAGTCCACGCGGCCAACGCCGCACGATACTCCCTCCGCAGTCCGTTGGCACGTCTGCGCAAGCTGGGCACGTCCACTGACGCTGGCAAAGGCTTCCGTCGCACAATCTCCTGGCAGGCCGTGAGCCCCGCAGGCCTAATTGGCGGTAGTCCCCGCCCCGTGGTGGCAGTCGTGAATTTGATTTCCTCCTGCTCAGTACAGGCCCGAATAGTGGTCGACACAAGGTCCCCTGGAGAACAAGTAGTATTGGCATCTCCCAAGACCCGATCGATTTCCTTTCGCGCCATATTGAGGTCCCCCCAATTCACCGTCTTATAACCCACCAAACTCTTTTCACGAGCTGCCGTCGGGATACTACGTTTGACCAGCTCAGCGCCTGTATCACTAAAAGTCCCCTGAAGCAGGCCATGGTCGCTGAGACGACTACGATTTGTCCTCCCCCCATTACTCATGATCGTTTCAACCGTCATCTTATCGATCACCCACGTCCTGGGAACAAAAATGTAATCAAGAACCTTCTTACACGTCCCCCACCGAGATACTCCGTAACTCTCCCATGTGTGTAGTCGTCGTGGCAAGAACGAATTGGCAGCCTTCATCCCCAGGCGCCCTAGAAAGCATAGAACACGCTCGCGCAACTGTTGTCGTACGTCCCTCCTCACCCGCTGTGCACCTCCCTCCTCGCAATTCCTCCTCTCCTCCTTGGTAGCACTTCCCACCGCCTCATAGACAGTCCCAGTGCGTGAGCACTGCAGCTGAGTTGATGGGGATAGCTCGACGTTGGCATCGAGCAGCACAGAGACAGTCGCCCCCTTCCAACGGCTGCGCAGAGTGAGAATGACTGACTCGAGCGTGTCCAACACCCCGCACTGCACATCTACGGCGTTCTCGACGCCGGGGTCGGGAAGATACGCAGAGGCAACTATCACAGGGGCACTTCCACTACCAAAGACCACCACACAGAACCGTTCATATTGACATATTGATTCACGCACACATGTACTCCACTCTTTGTTAAATAATAACCCACACTTACCGTCACAACTCACACGATATGATAGACCACACCGTCTGATATATGCATCGAATTTGCCTCCAAAAAGATTCTGGCATTCCTGAACACCCCAGATGCAATCTCGCATTGAAAGGCTCCTCAGAATCTCATTCCCCTTGAAATTGGCCGACCCCGCCCGATTGAGGTTCCAGCTACCCAGTCGGATCCCCTTGAACGGTGTTCGGCGTCGCCGTCGTCACACCCTCCTGTTGACTTCCGTCTCGATATCAGCCTTCGTCTTAGTAAACGCAGGTATGAGTTGATGCAACCTGTCAACAGTCTCACTCGATACCTCCCATGTCGCCCGTGTCGCGGTAAACTCGGCCAGAAGCATTGGCCTCGGAGCGGCCGTCGTGGGCACTGTCCATATAGTCGATTTGGGCGGTCCCATTTCCCCTCGCACAGCAATAACCTCTATACCAATCTGTGTACACATGCTCCGAATAGTGCCGCAGAATCTCCCCACCGCCTTAACGTGGTCCCTCTTCCACTCGGGGCACTCGACACTGACTTTGATCGACTCAGGGTTGATTACCTGCTTCATATTCTCAATGAGGCACTGTGGTGCTGCGATCTGGATTCCTGGAGGAGGCGCGGGGCGTTTAGCAGGGGGTACCGTCACAAGGTCGATGCACCGTTTGACCCTCCAAATAATATCCCTGTCGGTCCCTGGCTTGAATTTGATTTTGGCCGATCCGAACATGCAACGGCCAGCGTTAATGCGCTCCGCACCGTCAACACACACGTGCACACGATCATCCTCCGAAAGACAATGATTTGTAAAGTTATCTATGAGCACCTTCACATCCTCCCACATGAGCATCTCCTGAGACCTTCTATCCCTGTCACTCCAGTTGGTGACCCATCCCTTGAGTTCGGCATACGTTGGAGAGAAGTAGGTGGTTCCAGGAGCCTGGTATCTTCCCGTCCTGGTATTATCAGGCCTCGTCGAAGCGTCACTGGCAACGGAACCCGCACGAACCTGTCCCTGGAGTCCCTGGACGATCGTCTCGAGTCGATTATGTTTAGTCTCCAGATTAGAAATCGCAACACCCTGCTTCTGGACCTGGGCCTGAACGTTGTCGATTTTGGTCCCCTGAACTCCTATGGCATCCTGGATCCTTTCAGTGTCATCATCCATCTTGTGCATCATCTGCAATAGTAAACTCTGCATACCGTCCTTCCCCTCCAAGGCAGCCTTCCTTTCAACCTTCGTTACCGCCGGGGGACTCGTAGAGCTTCCTGACGACAAATAATGTCGAAAAAATTACACCGAAAAAATAGTTGATCGGCCCAAGCAATTTCAGACCTCTCGGATGCAACAGCCGAACGCCCCAGATGCTTCTGGATTGTCTTCTGTACGAGCTCTGTAGCTCTTCTACAGCCCGAGCTACGTGCGTAAATCGACAGCACCTCTCAAGATGACTCGAACAATACGAATAGTTTGGCAAATCTAGCTCGAGTACCTGACCGAGTTCAAACCTCTGCATGGGACAGGCAGACGCGTATGATGTCTCTCACTCGAATCATGTGATTACCAGACCTGCAGCCCCCCCTACAGCCCGAGTTAAGTGCAGGAAGCAGACAGCACCTCTCAGGATCACTCGAACAATACGAATAGTTTGGCGGACCTAGTTCGGGCAGCAGACAGAATTCGGAGCTCTGGATTCGAAAGGCGGACGCGCCTCATGTCTCCGAATCGATTCCAGTGATTACCAGCTATGCAGCCCCCCTCCAGCCCGAGTTAAGTGCAGAGAGCCGACAGCATCTCTCAAGATGACTCGAACAATACGAACAGTTTCGCGATTCTAGATTGGAGAGCAGACCGAGTTCAGAACCCTCGATTCACCAGACAACGGCCACTATGATTCTGAATCAGATTCTGTACGTATCAGCTATGTAGCTGTCCTGTAGCTCGAGTTAAGTACAGACAACGGAGAGCGTCTGTCAAGATGACTCGAATAATACGAATAGGTTTGCGGACCTAGCTCGGCTAGCAAAACAAGTTCAGACCTCTGGGTTCAACAAGCGAACGCGCCTGATCATTCTGCATCGATTAGCTGTGCTCACCAGCTCTGTAGCTGTCCTGAAGCTCGATTTATCTTGATAAAACCGACAGCGCGTATCAAGATGACTCGAAACGGCCGATCCCGCCTGCCTGCTTTTTGGCAGTAAAAGGTACCCGATCGAGCTGAGATGAAGATGGCGAGCGGGAATAAGATCGAATATCATGGGAAAAAAATCATGGCTAGCTCAAACGAATGGTTGAATTTCGAGAACAAATTTTTCAACCGACCAAAAGTCAGCAAAAGGTCCGTCGAGATTTTTCTTGCCAACTAGCTCTCCAGCGCCCCGGAATTACTCTTAAGCTTCCAGCAACAACTTGCTAAGGGAAGCTCTACGAGTTACTAGCTCCACCCCGCGCCGGAATTCCTCTAGCTCATCGATGCCGAAGAGCTCTACGAAGTACTAGCTCTCCAGCGCCCCGGAATTACTCTTAAGCTTCCAGCAATATGGCGCCGGCGGTGAACCGTCAACCTCGTCACCGCCGGGAACCTCGCAGAGCTCCTTGCACGCGTAAGAGTGCTCAGCATCAAAAGTGAGGGCTTCTCGAAGCATTTCTCGAAAAAGAGAAAACATGATTTCTTTCAGGTCGACAAAAGGTTGGTTTCGCCAAGTGTTTTGATAGTAAAAGTGCACCTAGAGAGCTTATATTAAAACGCAGAGGCCCTCATGGTCGTCCACAGGTGCGAAGAATCTGCGTTCTTAAAAAAAATGGTCAAATATCTTTCAAACTGGGCGCCGGCGGTAAACCGTCAACCTTGGTTACCGCCGGGAGACTCGTAGAGCTTCCTGACAAAATATAATGTCGAAAAAAATTACAGAGAACGAATAGTCTTTCAGCCCAAGCGATGTCAGACCTCTCGATGCAACAGCCGAACGCTCCTCATTCTGGATCGTTTTCTGTGCGCACGAGCTCCGCAGCTCTGCTACAGCCCGAGTTACGTGCGAAAATCGACAACACCTCCCAAGATCACTCGAACAATACGAATAGTTTCGCGAATCTAGCTCGAGTATCAGACCGAGTTCAGACCTCTGACTGCAACAGGAGGACGCGCCTGATGTCTCCGAATCGATTTCTGTGATCAACAGCCCTGCAGCCCCCTTACACCCCGAGTTAAGCGCAGAAATCGACTGCATGAAGATGACTCGAACAATACGAATAGTTTCGCGGACCTAGCTCGGGCAGCAGACCGAGTTCAGAGCTCTCAATGCGACAGCCGGACGCGATGGATCACTGCGAATCGATTCCAGTGATTAACAGCCCTGCAGCTCCCTTACAGCTCGAGTTAAGTGCAGAAAACAGACCACACCTCTCAAGATGACTCGAATACGAATAGTTTGCGGACCCAGCTCGGGCAGCACACCGAGTTCTGAGCTCTGGATTGGGCAGGCGGACGCGCCTGATGTCTCCGAATCGATTCCTGTTAGTACGAGCCCTGTACCCCCCCCCCTACAGCCCGAGCTAAGAAAACGGACAGCATCTCTCAAGATGACTCGAACTACGAATAGGTTCGCGAACCTAGCTCGGGCAGCAGACCGAGTTCAGACCTCTGGATGGAACAGACAAACGCGCCTGATGATTCGCAATCGATTTCTGTGAGAATGAGCTCTATAGCTGCCTACAGCTCGACTTAAGTACAGAAAACAGAGAGCGTCTGTCAGGATGACTCGAATAATACGAATAGGTTTGCGGATCTAGCGCGACTAGCAGACCGAGTTCAGACCTCTGGGTTCAACAGGCGAACGCGCCTAATCATTCTGAATCGATTACCTGTGCTTACCAGCTCTGTAGCTGTCCTAAAGTTCGAGTTATGTTCAGAAAACCGTCATCGCGTATCAAGATGACTCGAAACAGCCGATCCCGCCGCGATGCTTTTTTGCAGAAATATTTACCCGATCGAGCTGAGATTAAGATGGCGAGCGGGAATAAGATCGAATATCACGGGAAAAAATACTAGAGCTTAAACGAAGTGTTGAATTTCGAAAACAAAATTTTCAACCGACCAAAAGTCAGCAAAAGGTCCGTCGAGATTTTTCTTGCCAACTAGCTCTCCAGCGCGCCGGAACTGGGCGCCGGCGGTAAACCTTCAACCTTGGTTACCGCTGGGAGACTCGTAGAGCTTCCTGACAACATATAATGTCGAAACAAAAATTACAGAGAACGAATAGTCTTTCAGCCCCAGCGATGTCAGACCTCTCGATGCAACAGCCGAACGCTCCTCATTCTAGATCGTTTTCTGTGCGCACGAGCTCCGTAGCTCTGCTACAGCCCGAGTTACATGCGAAAATCGACAACACCTCCCAAGATCACTCGAACAATACGAATAGTTTCGCGAATCTAGCTCGAGTATGAGACCGAGTTCAGACCTCTGAATGCAACAGGAGGACGCGCCTGATGTCTCCGAATCGATTTCTGTGATCAACAGCCCTGCAGCCCCCTTACACCCCGAGTTAAGCGCAGAAATCGACTGCATGAAGATGACTCGAACAATACGAACAGTTTCGCGGACCTAGCTCGGGAAGCAGGCCGAGTTCAGAGCTCTCAATGCGACAGCCGGACGCGATGGATCACTGCGAATCGATTCCAGTGATTAACAGCCCTGCAGCTCCCTTACAGCTCGAGTTAAGTGCAGAAAACAGACAGCACCTCTCAAGATAACTCGAATACGAATAGTTTGCGGACCCAGCTCGGGCAGCACACCGAGTTCTGAGCTCTGGATTGGGCAGGCAGACGCGCCTGATGTCTCCGAATCGATTCCTGTTAGTACGAGCCCTGTAGCCCGAGCTAAGTGCAGAAAACGGACAGCATCTCTCAAGATGACTCGAACTACGAATAGGTTCGCGAACCTAGCTCGGGCAGCAGATCGAGTTCAGACCTCTGGATGGAACAGACGAACGCGCCTGATGATTTGCAATCGATTTCTGTTAGAATGAGCTCTATAGCTGCCCTACAGCTCGAATCAAGTACAGAAAACAGAGAGCGTCTGTCAGGATGACTCGAATAATACGAATAGGTTTGCGGACCTAGCGCGGCTAGCAGACCGAGTTCAGACCTCTGGGTTCAACAGGCGAACGCGCCTGATCATTCTGAATCGATTAGCTGTGCTTACCAGCTCTGTAGCTGTCCTAAAGTTCGAGTTATGTTCAGAAAACCGTTATCGCGTATCAAGATGACTCGAAACAGCCGATCCCGCCGCGATGCTTTTTTGCAGAAATATTTACCCGATCGAGCTGAGATTAAGATGGCGAGCGGGAATGAGATCGAATATGGCGGGAAAAATTACTAGAGCTCAAACGAATTGTTAAATTTCGAGAACAAAATTTTCAACCGACCCAAAGTCAGCAAAAGGTCCGTCGAGACTGGGCGCCGGCGGTAAACTATCAACCTTTGTTACCGCCGGAGGACTCGTAGAGCTTCCTGACAACATGTAATGTCGAAAAAAAATACTCTGAAAAAATAGTTGTTCAGCCCAAGCAATTTCAGACCTCTCCGATGTAACAGCCGAACGCCCCCGATGCTTCTAGATTCTCTTCTGCACGAGCTCTGTAGCTCTTCTACAGCGCGAGTTACGTGCGTAGATCGACAGCACCTCTCAAGATGACTCGAACAATACGAATAGTTTGGCAAACCTAGCTCGAGTATCAGACCAAGTTCAGACCTCTGCATACGCGCCTCATGTCTCTGAACCGATTCCTGTGATTACCAGCCCTGCAACTCCCCCCTACAGCCCGAGCTAGGTGCAGGAAACCCACAGCACCTCTCAAGATGACTCGAACAATACGAATAGTTCGCGGACCTAGTTCGGGCAGCAGACAGAGTTCGAAGCTCTGGATTCGACAGGCGGACGCGCCTGATGTGACCGAATCGATTCCAGTGATTACCAGCCATGCAGCTCCCCTACAGCCCGAGTTAGTGCAGAGAACCGACAGCATCTCTCAAGATCACTCGAAGAATAGGAATAGTTTCGCGATTCTAGATCGGCTGCAGACCGAGTTCAGAGCTCTGGATTCAACAGACAACGGCCACTGATGATTCTGAATCAGATTCTGTACGTATCAGCCCTGTAGTTGTCGAGTTAAGTACAGAAAACCGAGAGCGTTTGTCAAGATGACTCGAATCATACGAATAGGTTTGCGCACCTAGCTCGGCTAGCAGACCGAGTTCAGACATCTGGGTTCAACAGGCGAACGCGCTTGATCATTCTGAATCGATTAGCTGTGCTTACCAGCTCTGTAGCTGTCCTGAAAAAAACCGTCAGCGAAAGATAAAAAAAGAAAAAGAAAGATATAACAAAAAAAAAAAAACAAAAAAAGAAATACAGCAAAAAAAAACAAAACAAAAAAAAAAAAAAAAGAAAAAAAAAGAAAAACAAAAAAAAAGTAAAAACAAAAAAAAGAAAAAAAAAAAACCATCAAAAAAAAAAAAAAAAAGCAAAAAAGAAAAAATAAAACAAAAAAAAAAAAAAAAAAAAATAAACAAAAAAAAAAAACAAAAAAAAAAAAAAAAAAAAAAAAGAAAAAGACAAAAAAAAAAAAAAAAAAAAAAACAAAAACTGAAAAAAAAAAACAAAAAAAAAAAATAAAAAAAAAATTAAGAAAAAAAAAGAAAAAGAAAAAAAAAAAAAAAAAAAAAAAAAAGAATAAAAAAGCAAATAAAAAAAAAAAAAAAATAAAGAAAAAAAGAAAAAAAAAAAAAAAAAAAAGCTCGAGTTATCTTGAGAAAACCGTCACCGCGTATCAAGATGAATCGAAACGGCTGATCCCGCCCGTGTGCTTTTTGGCAGTAAAAGGTACCCGATCGAGCTGAGATCAAGCGAGCGTGAATAAGATCCCATATCACGGTAAAAAATACTAGAGCTCAAACGAATTATTGAATTTGGAGAACAAAATCAACCAAAAGTCACCAAAAGGTCCGTCGAGGTTTTTCTTGCCAACTAGCTCTCCAGCGCCCCGGAATTACTCTTAAGCTTCCAGCAATAGCTTGCTAAGGGAAGCTCTACGAGTTATTTTCCTTGCCAACTAGCTCTCCAGCGGGCCGGAATTACTCTTAAGCTTCCAGCAACTAGCTAAGGGAAGCTCTACGAGCTATTACCCTTAAGCTTCCAGCAACTAGCTACGGGAAGCGCTGCGAGTTATTACTCTTAAGCTTCCAGCAACAACTTGCTGAGGGACGCTCAACAAGTTATATTGGCAAAACCACCCAAAAGCTGTCACTTTGTCCTGTCTGGCCGGGTGGGCCAACTCGCTCCACCCCGCGCCTGAATTCCTCTAACTGGGCGCCGGCGGTAAACCGTCAAGCTTGGTTTTTTTTGGCGGTTTGCGGTCCGCCACTAGAATCCGAATCCGAATCGGCGGAGCAGTGCAACTGAGCCCCCACCATCTTAGGTAGGTCGTAGCAGAGCGCACGCCACCTTAGCAGCAGCTCTCGTCAGGGCAGCGCAGGCAGCTAGTTCACAGCAGGTTACCGTGCTACCAGGAGGCAAGCTCATCGCCTCCTCGGCCACATCGTGCCAATGGAAGCTGTGCGAGCTGGTGCAGGAGGAGGAGGAGGAGGAGGAGGAGATGGGAAAATCAACCTGCACGCTGAAACCCCTACCTACAACGCCAATCTGAAGCCACCACCCACCTCCACATCCTTCATTACTGACACCCCCATCGAATGCACCACGGAGAGCAGTCTTACGAGTACCGAGGAACTTATCATATGCAAACCAGCGAGTAATAGTTTGGCCACCTCTGGCCTCCCACGACAATTTATCCGCACGCTCATTACCCTCACGAAAGAAATGCTTATACAGATTCTGTCCCGATGCAGGTGAGGTCAGTCCCCATCCAGACAGCATCGATACCGGATTTTGTAGTGTTCCCACCAGTCGTACATACTGCTTGTTGCGAATCTGCCACTCACCACACATCCAGTTTACAACAGTCTTACTATCTCCCAAGATCTCCATCCCAAGACGCTCAATATTCTCACACCTCCACTCCGTTTCATTCTCAAAATTTTCGGCAATACGTTTGCTCATCCTCTCATTCATCTCACTCTCCTCCTCCTCCTCTGCCTTCACATGTCTCACACCAGGCGGCCTGGGTAGAACAAACAAGTCGAACAAGTGTTGCATACCAATCACAGTCAGCAAATGCTTGCAGTATTTTTCACGGGACCCAGCGGAACTGTCGAATGAGAGGTACCACTCACAACCAAAGAGATCGCACAAGCACCAGTCCCACGCAGTATGTCCACGGGGGCGGCCGCCTATGTTCATGCGTGTCAGCTGCTTCCTATCTTTTACAGGCATTGCTAGAATACTTGTGTCACGATGTTCCGTCCACTTCCCCCTTCCATGTAACATGGCCAGCCTAGATATCATCCATTCACGTGACATGTCCGACTCCTCAGGTATGGCAGGCTGATCATCTGGTGTACGCCGTCGACAGCCACTCGACATCTGGGATATCTGAGATACATGATATGTTTGAGAAGTCGCCGCCGCCGCCATCGCCCGAGTTTTCCTCTGACGCCGATTTGGTACCGTCTCTCCCTCCTCCTCCTCTGTGTGTGTTGTGTATCTCCTCATACGAATACTTGCAGCAACTGAGACGTCCTTAGCCCAATCCCAACAACGAAATATCCATATCTGCACCGCACTTCGGAATCCAAGTCCAGCAAAACTCTGTCGTCCCGCTTTGTATCGCCTACGTTGAAACTCAGACCAGCCTTCAGTTCTCCGCTTGCGTATACCTGACACTATAGCTAGACATCTGCCTTCAAAATAGTGAACAGCAGCAATGGTAGAATAGTCGGGCGTTCTGCCCTCACAGTTGAATAATAATGCAGCAATCACTTTAGCTTGATAGCGAGTAAATCTTTCAGCCAAGTCAATCCCAGAACAGCGGTAATACGCGATTTCCCCAAAGAACATCCTCTGGGCTTTCTGGAGCATGGCCTCTGAGTCCGAGTGGTCCTTCCAGGTCTCCTCCAGAGTGGCTCCAGGATCTCAAACGCTTGAACACGCGGTAGGACCACTTCTCGGGTCCCAAGAGCGGCGTCACTAGACGGCACCAGCACACGGATATCCTGCTCAGGGGTCGGCGGGATGCCAGGCGGCGCACCAAAGTAAATATACATCAAAGATTTCGGCTTCCAGGTCATTCCTGCATTCATCAGGGGGATACTCATGTCACGCACCATCAACTCAAGGTCAGTGCGGGTCTTCGCATACAACAAAAGATTATCTGCCCAGAAACTGTGGGTCATACGCTCCCCATTGAACATGCGCTCATCATTTTCCAATTTGATGCCGTACTGCGTTTCTTGCCTCCATCTGTCGATAACATCTCTCCAGAGTACAATAGAAACTGCCAGAAAAATCTTAGGTCCCTCTACTCCTCCCGTTCGAATAGATTTGTCCCAATAGACCGCTGACGATGCCTCGATGCCCTCGAAGCTGGCCACGCACTGATTATCCATCATGGGTTCAATCAACGCCACAATGAGATCAGCAGGTATGTCAAGAGCACGAAGACAGCGCATGGTGAGGCACGGAGTAACATTATCGAAAGCTTGTAAGATATCAAGATTGGCAAGCCACAAACTGTCTCCTTTGCCCCAGACAGCGGAGTGCTGGCTGAGCCTCTTGGCAACGCTGGTGATTTCCGATGTTTTGCGTCCCGATCTGAATCCGTACAGGCATACATAGTGTCGGTGCTCCTCAATCCTCTTCTCAATCAACATCACAATACATGTCATGTACCATTTCATAAGACACGACTGTAGACATAGCATACGTGTATCTGTCAAATGTTGTATGTCCATTTCTTTTTGCATGAGTGTGGCAGCTAGTTGACGCCAACTGTCGGGACAACATAACCTTCTGGAATACACACCTTGGAAGCTCACCAGAACACGTCGCACAGATGCCCACGAGAGCTGTTTCAACATCGTGACAGTCACGTTGTCGGGACCTGGGGCCTTTCCCGTGGACAGCTTCGCCCTCGCCCGCAGCAGGAGCGACATCGAGAACACCTCTGAGGATCCGCTTCCCGAACATAGACCACGCAGCGACTGAAGCTCACGCAGGGTCACCTCTCTGGCCTCGGGGTCCTCCACCTTAGACTTCATGTGCCCCAATATCTCGCCCCCCCACTCCTCGCGGTTCTGAGACTCCGTCCCGTTGGCAAGGATCAACGTCTCCGTCTTGGCCCTCCTCCTCCTCCTCGTGTTCATTTCCGTCCTCCACCTCTGTACTCTTGCCTCTAGCCTCCTTCTTTCTCTCCTCACAATCTTTGAGCACCGTTTAGCCTCCTCTCTATCCCCCCGACGAAGAGCTTCACGTTTACTTGCCTGGGCGGCCCAGTGGATCTCGGATTTCTTTGGCACATTATTCCTGGGATTGATATCTTTCTGGGGGGTCTCCTCGGCGGCCTTTATGAGGTCAGGTCCCAGCGTATCCAACATCTCCTGTCGATCCTCTGGGTCAGCATTTTCCTGGCACAGAGCACGGTAACGACTGCCCCGATCGTCCATGTTCTTCGCAAACTCCAGCTGTGACACCGGTTGCAAGTGGATGAATTTTCGAGCAGGCTGGGTCCGTCTCTTCGCAGACGGTGCACAAGACAAGCGAACAACTATGCAGGCGTGGTCAGACAGCGCACGCTCGTATCTGCTGCAAGGGTGCTCCGTCCAGGCGTGGCCGACTTCCGAAGGCAGCATCCAGCCAACGGTGAGCTCCTGCCTGTGTAAACGACGGCTGACACCAACATAGTCGAGCACCTTCTCCACCCCCGTACCTGATTTGAAAGTAACCCTCCTCTGCCCGAATGTGTTCTCCATCCTGATGCCCCAGAGCCCGCAGAAGTCCAGTAGGGCCCTCCTCATCGATTGCAACCTAGACGCCCGTCGAATTTCGAAGCCCGAGACAAGCCTATGAGGTCTGGCTTTGCGTGCACCACGTTTTGTTTGAGTCATATACGGGTTGCCGTCATCCGCTCCCTCCTCCATCCCAGTATCAATCTCCGTAGACTCCCCAGCAATCCCAGACGCCTCCAGAAGCCCTGATCCAGTAACTCTAAAGCCGTTGACCTCCGAATCTGGCTCGAGTTCGACGTTAGCATCTGTCAAGAAGACCAGGTCCTGCGGCTGCTTCGGGAACTTAGACCTATGTGTGCGAAGCACTTGGGATATATCAAACAATATCTGCTCATACACATCATGCTCATACTGTTCTTCCGTAAGGGCATTGATACTCTCATGTGGCATATATGCAACAATAACCGTAACACTAGAATAACTACAAATGACAAAACCTTTGCCACGATATGTGGCTCTGAGCGAGTCTCTCCAAGACTTAGACATAATCACCGCAGCCTTCCGACAAGTACTCCGAAAAATTGTGTAACCTCGCATGCTGAGATCACGAACTGAAAGGAACTGACACTCGCACAACCCCGCGAGTCCCACATCTAAACGACGTAGTGAATTAATTATGTCATGGCCGTTCTCTGCACCTGCCCGACGCACATTCCATGACGCAATGGTGTCGTGGCACCTCTAGTTCGTACTGGAAATCCTCGCTCGCAACTCATCAATGTTGATCCCTGGCTCAAGCTGATTCATTGCACGAGTGATCTCCCAGCCATTCTGCAGAGAGAACTTGGCCACAATCTTCCCTGGAGGTGGTAAGTGGTCACTGGAGCCCCACATGAACGTAATCGGTGGTCCCGTCTCAGCCCTGAGATTCGAATGATGCTTCTTGAAACTCTTGAACTTGGCCTGAAAGATCCCAGCGGCATCCAGATGGGGCTTCTTCCAGGGGGGGGCCTCCACGTGGACCTTGAGGGCCCTGGGAGCGTGCTGGAGTTTGTTGTCGGCGATCGCGGCAACGAGTCGACGACGAAGATCCCACAGCTGGTCACTGGTAACCCCATTCTGGAAATAGAGCCGAGCACGCGAATACCCCCACGCCTCTCTACCTGTGTTGAACCTCTTGGATTGGTTCAGGTCCAGAAACTCCTTCACACCACTGAACCATTCTCCAGCCAGGACCTCATTCAGCAGTGAATTCAACGCCTGCTGTGATAACATCTCCTCCTGACGCTTCTCTGCATCCCTCCAGTCCGTCACCCATCCCTTGAGCTCGACGAACGATGGGGTGAAATTCTGCACTGACTGCCGAGTTTCCGCCGAGGACGCTGTCGTAGAGGTGCCTGCTCTGGGGGCCCCACCTGCAGGAGCCTGCTGGAGCTGGATTATCTGGAGCCTCTGATCCTCAACCTTCTTAGTAATAGCATCTATGTCCGTCATCGCCTGCTGTACATTTTTCTCCACCGAATCAACACGAGCATTGAGCTGGGTGCCGAGATCCGTGATGCTTCGATGTGTTGATTGGAAGCCCTCCGTCATCTTACCTCCCAGAGATGCAACAAGCGTCGTGATCTTGTCCATCCCCTTTGTCATGGCCTCCTCGAGGCCTTCAACCGTCTGAATTTTGACCCGTTTTCCCTCTGGGACCTCCTCCTCCTTGGCTCCTGGAACGGGCATATCAGTGGCGTCCATAGCGAAAACCTCGGGGACCGCAGCAGCTGATGAGGCAGCCATCTTGCCGTCTGAGATATTACAAGGGATATTCCACTTCGCACAGAACGATCGATCTTCTCGAGTACGTTTGAGATGTGCACTCAACTGATGAAAGTTATATGGGGCAACAGGATGGTGAGGTAAAGTGGGAGAGAGATCAGGTGGCCCAGATGGTATGTCGACTAGAGAATCCTTATCGTCGTGTCGAGCTCTACCAACCTGTCTGGCAAGATACTCCCACTCCCAATGTCCGAAGTTGGCTCCCCAGCGGTCCAAATCGATCGATTGACTCTGGCTCGTCCCGTCCAGCTCGACGCGGCAAAATGCCGCAAACAAGTGCAGGCGGCCTGCTCGCAAACAAGTGCAAACAATGCCGCAAACAAGTGCAGGCGTCGCCGAAGTGGCCCAATCGCCACGCGCCCCCCGCGCGGCGGGCCAGGGGCAGGCTGCCTGACTGCACGATGCAGCTCGAGTGAGCCCCCCGACGGGACAAGGCCGAGGGAGAGCGGGAGGTAAACTCCGCTTCCTCAACCTTTGTTACCGCCGAGGGACTCGTAAGCTTGGTTACCGCCGGGAGACTCGTAGAGCTTCCTAGCTCGACTTAAATTGAGAAAACCGACAGCACCTATCAACATTCCGACTCATAGTGAATATGTTTCGACCTCTGAATGCGACAGACGGACGCGTCTGATGTCTGCGAATCGACTCCTGTCATTACCAGCCCTGCAGCCCCCCTACAGCCCGAGTTAAGTGCAGAATACAATAGTTTCGCAGACCTGATTCGGGCATCAGACCGCGTTCTCAGCTCTAGATTCGACAGACGGACGCGCCTGACGTCTTCAAATCGATTCCTTTGACCACCAGCACTGTAGCCCCCCTCAGCGCGAGTTAAGTGAAGAAAACGGAGAGCACTTCAAAAGATGACTCGACCAGTACGAATAGTTTCGCGATTCTAGATTGGGCAGCAGACCGAGTTCAGAGCTCTGGATTCGACAGACAAACGCAACTGATGATTCTGAATCGGTTTCTGTAAATATGAGCTCTGTAGGTGTCCTACAGCTCGAGTTAAGTACAGAAAACCGAGAGTGACTCGTAGAGCTTCCCTGAGAGCGCAGCGGCGAAGCTTAAGAGTAATTCGAAAACGCTGGCAGGCTAGTTGGCTCGAAAAATCTCGACTGAACTTTTCACAACTTTGGCTCGGTTGAAAATTATGTTCTCGAAATCTGACCATTCGTTAGAGCTCTAGTTTTTTTCCCGTGATCTATGATCTTACTGCGGCTCGCCATCTTGATATCAGCTCGATCGGGTGGGTATTACTATCGAAAAGCGTCATGGCGGGATCGACTGCTGAGTGCCATGTTGGCAGGTGTCGTCGGTTTTCTGAACTTAACTCGGGCTGTAGGCAAGCTACAGAGATGACAAGTACAGCTTTCGGATTCAGAATAATGATGCGCGTCTACATGTGGCAGGAGAGTGTTCAGAGCTGGCTATGTAAGAATTTATCATCGAAAAACTTCTTCACATGAGTGCTACACGTGCTTGCGTGATTCGGTTTTTTAAACTTAACTCGAGCTGTAGGCAAGCTACAGAGATGGCAAGAAAACCAAATCGATTGAGAATAACTCGTAGAGCTTCCCTTAGCAAGTTATTGCTGGAAGCTAAGAGTAATTCCGGCGCGTCCCAGAGCTAGTTGGCAAGAAAAATCTCGACGGAACTTTTGGTGACTTTTTGTCGGTTGAAAATTTCGTTCTCCGAATTCAACAATTCGTTAGAGCTCTAGTATGTTTTTCCCGTGATATTCGATCTTATTGCCGCTCGGCATCTTGATCTCAGCTCGATCGGGTGAATATTACTGTCGAAAAGCACTGTGGCGGAACCGGCCGTTTCGAGTCATCTTGTTACGCGCTGTCGGTTTTCTCAAGAAAACTCGAGCTTTAGGACAGCGACAGAGCTGGTAAGCACAGCTAATCGATGTAGAATGATTAGGCGCGTTCGCCTGTTGAATCCAGAGGTCTCAACTCTGTCTGCCGAGCTAGGTTCGCAAACCTATTCGTATTATTCGAGTCATCTTGACAAGCGCTCTTGGTTTTCTTACCCAACTCGAGCTGTAGGACAGTTACATAGCTGATATTTACAGAAACTGATTCAGAATCATCAGTTGCGTTTGTCTGTCGAGTCCAGAGCTCTGAACTCGGTCTGCTGCCCGATCTAGAATTGCGAAACTGTTCGTATTGGTCAAGTCATCTTGAGAAGTGCTCTCGGGTTTCTTCACTCAACTCGCGCTGAGGCTGGCTAGAGTGCTTTCGGTCACAGGAATCGATTTGAAGACATTAGGCGCGTCCGCCTGTCGAATCGAGAGCTTCGAACTTGGTCTGCTACCCGAATTAGGTCTGCGAAACTACTGTATTGTTCGAGTCATCCTGAGAGCTGCTGTCGGTTTTCTGCACTTAAATCGGGCTTTAGGGGGGCTGCAGGGCTGGTAATGACAGGAGTCGATTTGCAGACATCAGACGCGTCTGCCTGTCGCATTGAGAGGTCAAATAATATCCACTATGAGTCGGAATGTTGGTAGATGCTGTCGGTTTTCTCAACTTAAGTCGAGTTAGGAAGCTCTACGAGTCTCCCGGCGGTAACCAAGGTTGACGGTTTACCGCCGGCGCCCAGTTCCTGTCAAGATGACTCGAATCATACGAATAGATTTGCGGACCTAGCTCGGCTAACAGACCGAGTTCAGACCTCTGGATTCAACAGGCGAACGCGTCTAATTAGTCTACATCGATTAGCTGTGCTTACCAGCTCTGTAGCTGTCCTAAAGCTCGAATAGTTATGTCCAGAAAACCGTCAGTGCGTATCAAGATGACTCAAAACGGCCGATCCCGCCACAGTGCTTTTCGATGGTAATATTCACCCGATCGAGCTGAGATCAAGACGGCGAGCGGGAATGAGATCGAATATCACGGGAAAAAATACTAGAGCTCTAACAAATGGTCAAATTCCGAGAAAAAAATTCAACCGACCAAAAGTCACCAAAAGTTCCGTCGAGATTTTTCTTGCCAACTAGCTCTCCAGCGCGCCGGAAGTGCTGGGCGCCGGCGGTAAACCGTCAACCTTCGTTACCGCCAGGGGACTCGTAGAGCTTCCTGACAACATATAATGTCGAAAAAAATTACACAGAAAAAACAATTTTTCAGCCCAAGCAATTTCAGACCTCTCGGATGAAACAGCCGAACGCCCCGAATGCTTCTGGATGGTCATCTGCACGAGCCTTGTAGCCCCACAGCCCGAGACGAGTGCGTAAATCGGGAACACCTCTCCAGATGACTCGAATCAAACAAATAGTTTGGCAAACCTAGCTCGAGTATCAGACCGAGTTCAGAGCTCTCCATGCGACAGGCGGACGCGTCTGATGTCTCTGAATCGATTCCTGTGATTACCAGCCCTGCGCCCCCCTAGAGCCGAGTTAAGTGCAGGAAACCGACAGCACCTCTCAGGATGACTCGAACAATACGAATAGTTTCGCGGACCTCGTTTGGGCAGCAGACAAAGTTCGGAGCTCTGGATTCGAAAGGCGGACGCACCTGATGTCTCTGAATCGATTCCACTCATTACCATCAATGCAGCCTCCCTACAGCCCGAGTTAAGTGCAGAGAACCGACACCATCTCTCAAGATGACTCGAACAATACGAATAGTTTCGCGGACCTCGTTTGGGCAGCAGACAAAGTTCGGATCTCTGGATTCGAAAGGCTGACGCACCTGATGTCTCTGAATCGATTCCACTCATTACCATCCATGCAGCCTCCCTACAGCCCGAGTTAAGTGCAGAGAACCGACACCATCTCTCAAGATGACTCGAACAATACGAATAGTTTCGCGATTCTGAATCGGGCAGCAGATCAAGTTCAGAGCTCTAGATTCAACAGACAACGGCCACTGATGATTTTGAACCGGTTTCTGTACGTATTAACTCTGCAGCTGTCCTCTAGCTCGTACAGAAAACCAAGAGCGTATGTCAAGATGACTCGAATAATACGAATAGGTTTGCGTACCTAGCTCGGCTAGCAGACCGAGTTGAGACCTCTGGGTTCAACAGGCGAACGCGCCTGGTGATTCTGAATCGATAAGGTGTGCTTACCAGCTCTGTAGCTGTCCTGAAGCTCGAGTTATCTTGAGAAAACCGACAACGCGTATCAAGATCACTCGAAACGGCCGATCCCGCCTGCCTGCTTTTTGGCAGTGAAAGACTAGAGCTCTAACGAATTCTCGAATTTCGAGAACAATATTTTCAACTGACCAAACTGGGCGCCGGCGGTAAACCGTCAACCTTGGTTACCGCCGGGAGACTCGTAGAGCTTCCTAGCTCGACTTAAGTTAAGGAAACCGACAGCACCTACCAACATTCCGACTCACAGTGAATATTTTTTGACCTCTGAATGCGACAGGCGGACGCCTCTGATGTCTGCGAATCGACTCCTGTCATTAACAGCTCTGTAGCCCCCCTACAGCCCGAGTTAAGTGCAGAAAACCGACAGCACTTCTTAGTTTCGGAGACCTAACTCGGGCAGCAGACTGAGTTCCGAGCTCTGGATTCGACAGCCGGACGCGACGGATGTCTGCAAATCGATTCCTGTGACAAAAAGCACTGTAGCGCCCTCAGCGCGAGTTGAGTGAAGAAAACCGAGAGCACTTCTCAAGATGACTCGACCAATACGAATAATTTCGTGATTCTAGATCGGACAGCAGACCGAGTTCAGAGCTTTGGATTCGACAGACGAACGCAACTAATGATTCTTAATCCGTTTCTGTAAATATCAGCTCTGTAGCTGTCCTACAGCTCGAGTTAAGTACAGAAACCCGAGAGTTCATGTCAAGATGACTCGAATAATACGAATAGGTTTGTAGACCTAGCTTGACTAACAGACCGAGTTCAGACCTCTGGATTGAACAGGCGGACGCGCCTAATCATTCCACATCGATTAGCTGTGGTTATCAGCTCTCTAGCTGTCCTAAAGCTCGAGTTATGTTCAGAAAACCGTCAGCGCGCATCAAGATGACTAGAAACGGCCGATCCCGCCACAGTGCTTTTCGATAGTAATATCCACCCGATCGAGCTCAGATCAAGATGGCGAGCGGGAATGAGATCGAATATCACGGAAAAAATGCTAGAGCTCAAACGAATTGTTGAATTTCGAGAACAAAATTTTCAACCGACCAAAAGTCAGCAAAAGTTCCGTCGAGATTTTTCTTGCCAACTAGCTCTGGGGCGCGCCGGAATTACTCTTAGCTTCCAGCAATAACTTGCTATGGGAAGCTCTACGAGATAAGTCAGCGAAAGATCCGTCGAGATTTTTCTTGCCAACTAGCTCCCCAGCGCCCCGGAATTACTCTTAAGCTTCCAGCAAAAGCTTGCTAAAGGAAGCTCTACGAGTTAGTCTTGAGCTTCCAGCAACTAGCTTAGGGAAGCTCTACGAGTCACTCGTCGACCTGTTGTTGTCCAAAACCCGGATAGCCAAGCCAGAGACACGCGCGAACGGGTCTCGTCGCGCCAGCGACCTGGGCCGTGGCCCTCGCGCCGCGCGAGCCTCTGCGCTCGCCTCAGAGTGCTCCACACGCAGCGTGCGCATGACCGAGTGCACGTCTTGGATGTGCGCGGAGGTGCCAGCTTCTAAAGCGCGACATAAGTTGCTTACGCACGTGCGTGGCGGCGCTGGAAAGCTCGCCTGTCGCGCTCCTGAAGGGCAGAGAGCGACGCTTTCACGCGTTTCTGCACGCGTGGGCGCTCCCTGCCCGGAAAGCTTCGCGCGGCCTCTGGGGCACGTTCGCCAAGCCTCTGGAGCACGTTCTACGGGAACGTATTGGAACAGACGCTCCGGGACACGCTGCAGAACCCGAGACCTCATGGAAGGGCACGTGGAGCGGTGGGCGGAAGGGTGCGGCGGCGTACGCGCACCCGCCGGCTTCTTCTCTAACAACCCTACGTAGCCCACGAGGCTATCCGGGGATGCCGAAGAGCTCTACGAGGTACTTGCTAAGGGAAGCTCTACGAGTGGTCAAATATCTTTTAAATCTGCGCATCACCTAGTCATCACTTTGTCCTTTCTGGTCGGGTCGGCCAACTAGCTCCACTCCGCGCCGGAATTCCTCTAGCTCATCGATAACGAAGAGCCTCACGAGGTCCCTTTAAGCTTCCAGCAATAACTTGCTCAGAGAAGCTCTACGAGTTATTCCTCTAGCTCATCGATGCCGAAGAGCTCTACGAGGCACTTGCTAAGGGAAGCTCTACGAGTTATTTTCAACCGACCAAAAGTCACCACAAGTTCCGTCGAGATTTTTCGAGCCAACTAGCCCGCCAGTGCGTCCGAACTGGGAACTGGCGGTAAACCGTCAACCAGGTTACCGCCGGGACCCTCGTAGAGCTTTTGGAGTAAAGAAAGTAAGTAAGTAAGCTCCTCAGAACACAGCGAGTAAGCTTCTGAAGTGAGAAACGAAAAAATCGAAAAATCATATTTTCCTGTTTTTATCGAACGTCGGTTCCCCCAAGTGTTTTGATAGAAATACTGCACCTACGGACCTCGAAATTCACTGGCAGACGCGTCTTAACCCACTACAGGTGCGGAAAATCTGCTCTCAAAATGAATTGTCAAATATCTTTCAAATATTCGCAAAACCACCCCAAAGTGCTTTCTCGCCGGGTCGCTTAACTTGCGCCGGCGGTGAACCATCAACCTGGTCACCGCCAGGCCTCGTAGAGCTCCTTCCACTGGTGAGAGTGCTGAGAATCGACAGAGAATCAAAAAAAAATAGATTTCTCGAAAATCTTCATTCTCGATTTTTTCGATGTTCATATTCGCTGGGTTCCCGGAGATAAACTCATGCAAAAATGCATCGGGAGCGCTGAGCTGCTGTCAGAGAGGAGTTTATCTGCCAATACGAGGCGCAAAAACTGATTTCTTAAAATAAATGGTCGAATATCTTTCAAATTCTTGTAACGACCAAAAGTCACCAATTTGTCCTTTCTGGCTGGGCGGTCCAACTAGCTCCACCCCGCGCCGGAATTCCTCTAGCTCATCGATGCCGAAGAGCTCTACGAGGTTCTAGCTCCACCCCGCGCCGGAACTGGGTTCGGCGGTAAACCGTCAATCAGATTACCGCCGGGACCCTCGTAGAGCTCTGAATAGACAAGTGAGATCCGAGATCACAACAGAAAAACGCTTCTCACCAGCTTCAGAAATAAAGAAATCTTGTTTTCGGTCGTACATAATACTGTTTCCCCGCAGTCTTTTGATCGATATAATGTAGCTAGAGCCCCAAGAATTGCACCATCGAAACCGCCATGATTCACTGTATAGAATGAAAATTTGGATTTGAGAAACGCATTTCAAAATCTCTCGCTATCTTCCAAAAACCGACCCCAGGTCATTACATTGTCCGCCCGGGCCGGGTTGGCAACTGGGCGCCGGCGGTAAACCGTCAACCTTTCTTACCGCCGGGGGACTCGTAGAGCTTCCTGACAGTATATAGTGTGGGAAAAAATCCAGAGAACGACTAGTTTTCAGCCCAAGCGATTTCAGACCTCTCAAGATGACTCTAACAAAAAAACAAACAGTTTCGCAACCCAGTTCGAGTATCAGACTGAGTTCAGACCTCTCAATGCGATAGGCGGACGCGTCTGATGTCTGCGAATCGACTCATGTGATTACCAGCCCTGCAGCCCCCCTACAGCCCGAGTTAAGTGCAGAAAACCGACAGCATCTCTCAGGATGACTCGAATAATACAATAGTTTCGCGGACCTGTTTCGAGCAGCAGACCAAGTTCTGAGCCCTCGAATCGACCAACGAACGCGCCCGATTGTGCAAATTGATTGAGTGCAGAAAATTGAGAGCACTTTTCACGATGATTCGGACAATACGAATAGTTTCGCGAACCTAGCTCGGGCAGCAGGCCGAGTTCAGAGCTCTCGATACAACAGACAAACGCGCCCGATAATTCCCAATCGATTTCTGTGACTAGACTATAGGCTCTGTAGCTGCCCTACAGCTCGAGTTAAGTACAGAAAATCGAGAGCGTTTGTCAAGATGACTCGAATAATACGAATAGATTTGCGGACCTAGCTCGGCTAGCAGACCGAGTTCAGACCTCTGGAGTCAAGAAGCAAACGCGCCTGATGATTCTGAATGCGATGGATGTACTTACCAGCTCTGTAGCTGCCCTGCAGCTCGGATTAAGTACAAAATACCCACCACGCGTATCAAGTTGACTCGAATAATACAAATAGGTTAGCGGACCTAGCTCGGCTAGCAGACCGAGTTCAGACCTATGGATTCAACAGGCGATAGCGCCTGATGATTCTGAGTGCGATATGTGTGCTTATCAGCACTGTAGCTGTCCTACAGCTCGAGTTAAGTAGAAAATACCGACAACGCGTATCAAGTTGACTCGAATAATACGAATAGGTTTGCGCACCTAGCTCGGCTAGCAGACCGAGTTCAGATCTATGGATTCAACAGGCGAACGCGCCTGATGATTCTGAGTGCGATGGGTGTGCTTACCAGCACTGTAGCTGCCCTACAGCTCGAGTTAAGTAGAAACTACCGACAACGCGTATCAAGGTGACTCGAAACAGCCGATCCCGCCGGGACGCTTTTTGGCAGTAAAAGGTACCCGATCGAGCTGAGATCAAGATGGCGAGCGGGAATAAGATCGAATATCACGGGAAAAAATACTAGAGCTCAAACGAATTGTTGAATTTCGAGAACAAATTTTTCAACCGACCAAAAGTCACTTGGAAGCGCCCAAAACCCGGATAGCAAAGAGGCGCTCACACAAACGAGCACACGCACATCAGCACGCACGCACGGCCACACACATACAACACGAGGACACAAACGCACGCCAGCATGCTCAGCACACACGCACACACACACGCACACACACACGCACACATCCACGCGCAGAGGTCGAAACACACGCGCGAACGCGCACACACACACACAACACACACAACATCTCACATACACACCCACGGACACGCACACGCACCCAAATCACACAAGCACACACCACGCGCCCCCGGCCTCCCCGCCGGCGCTCTGGAGGGGGGAGGCACCGCCCCATTTTGCGGCCGGACCTCCCTGCACTCCAGCCACTCCGCCCTCGCGGAGCGCCACTGGGGCAAAGCGCGGGGGCCCCAGCGCCGCGCGCGCACACAGGCAGACACACACCCACACACTCACACGCATACACACGCGCACAGACACAGAGACACACAGACAGACAGACACACAGAAACACAGACGCACAGACACACACAGACACAGAGACACACACGGACACACTGACACACTGACACACAGACACACTCACTCACAGACACAGAGACACATAGACGTACAGACACACAGGTACACACAGACACACAGACACACAGACACACAAACACACAAACACACAGACGCACAGACACACAGACACACAGACACACAGAGACGCAGACACAGACACACAGACACACAGACACACAGACACGCATACACACGGACACACATACACATACACACAGACACACAGACACACGGTCACACAGACACACAGACACACAGACACACAGACACACAGACACACTGACAAACACTGACACAGTGACACACTGCCACTGCCACACTGACACGCTGACACACAGACACACAGACACACAGACACACAGCCACACAGACACAGAGACACAAAGGCACACGACACACAGACACACATACTCACCAAAGACACACACACAGACACACAGACACATTAACAAAAAGGAACACAGACACACGGACACGCAATCCTCGAAGTCGCCCAGCCTCCACCGCCCACCGACGAGGTCAGCGCCGCCAAGGTCGCGCTGGCCCCCCAGAACCGTCGGCAGCGGCGGCCACTCCCGCACAAGGATGCTCACGCCCACACGCGAACACCCGCACACACACACGCACGCAAACACTCACGCAGCCACAGACACACGCACACGCACACACACACACACACACACGCAAACGCACACCAGCGCACACATATGCCAGACACAGACACACAGACACGCTGACACACAGACACACAGACACACAGACACACAGAAACACGGACACACAGACACACAGAAACACAGACAAACAGACACACAGACACACAGACACAAAGACACACAGGCACACAAGCACACAGTCACACAGACACACGGACACACAGACACACAAGCACACGCACACACAGACACAGATACACACAGACACGCAGACACGCAGACACACAGACACACAGACACACAGACGCACCGACACACATACACACAGGCGCACAGACACACAGGCACACTGACACACCGGCACACAGACACACAGACACAGACACAAGAACACTCAAACACACAGACACACAGCCACACAGACACCCCTCCCTCCCCCGCGACCCCCATGCGGCCCTCTACGCACCCCGCCCCCCGCCACTCCCGCTGGCGCTCCAGAGGGGGGAGGCACCGCCCCATTTCGGGGCCAGCCCTCCCTCCACTCCAGCCACTCCGCCCTCGCGGAGCGCCAGGGGAAGGGGAGGAGGGGAAGGGGGAAAGCGCGGGGCTCAAACAGACGAGGAAACGCGCACGCGGACACACAGACACACAGACACACAGACAGAGAGACACGCGGACACACACGCACAGAGACACACGGACACACAGACACACAAACGCACAGACACACAGACATACAGACTCACAGACACGGACACACAGACAAACAGAGACACATATACACAGACACACAGACACACAGACCACAGACACACAGACACACAGCCACACACACACACACACGCAGACACGCATACACACAGACACAGAGACACACAGAAACTCAAATACACAGACATGCAGACACACAGACACACAGACACACAGACGCACAGACACACAGACTCACAGACACACAGACACACAGACACACAGGCACACACTCAGAGAGCCGCCGTCGAGGCGCAGCACTCAGAGAGCCTCCTCCGACAGCGCCACAATCGTTGGCTCGCTCACCACGTCATCTCTTTCTGGGCGCAGGCGGCGCAACGTCTGTCGCAGCTTCTCGTCAGTCCACCTGCCGATGCTGACGGGCACGTCCTCCTGGCGCAATCGGAAGGCTCCAGCGACCTGGCCGAGCAACTCCTGCCGCTTGTTGTGCTCGGCGATGCCCAAGCGCGTCCGCCGTTCTTCAGGATCCTCCTGCCGCGCGCGCTCCTCCGCGGCAGCGGCGGCGATTTCCCTCGCGGTCGCGCGCCCGCCACGCCCCCCGCGCTCGCCGCCCGAGGATGGCTCCGAAGCCGCATTGGTTGCGCTAGCCCCTCCAGCACCCTCGCCGCCCCCTGTCGGCGCCCTCGCGGCGACGCCATCGCTGCCGGGCACCGCGCCAGCCTCAGCCGCGGGCGCCGCACGCGGGGCCTTCCCTGCGTTCTTCTCCTTGAACACCTTCAACTTTCCCTCCGGGATGGGCCCGCCCACACGCCCATGCCAACCATCCTTGTGCTGCTGCTTGAAATGCAGCCCGCACAGATCCCCGCATCCCTGCTTTTGCGCGCTCCGGCATTGCCCACCAGCTCCGTTCCCCCACGTCCGAGCCATGCACTTCGCGGGGTCAATGTTTTCTGGCGTAAAGCGCCGCCATTCGTCCCCCGCGAGCGACGCCCCCGCGCCTGGCTGGACTCCAGCAGGCACAGGGTCCGCGGACGGAACGCCAGCGGCCCTGCCAGCGTCGTCGTCCTCGTCGCCCGCGCGGCCCGGAGCTGGCGGGGACAGCCCGCGCTTCTTGCCCCTGCGCGATGGCGGCTGCGGCTGCCCCGAAGCGCTGGGGTCCCCGTCGCCAGCGCCAGGATCCCCGCCACCCGCCCGACGCCGCTTGCCCGTTGGCTCGCCGCCCGACGCCTGCTGCCCGGCGGGCGCACTCGGCGGCGCAGACGGCGCGGCAGCGGCGCTGGAAGCAGCGCCGCCGCCGCCGCTGCCGCTCCCCGCAGACCCCGCCGCGCGCCCGCCTGCATGCCCGAGAGGCGCAGTCGGCGGAGCCGGCGGCGCACCAGACGGTCCCGCACCAGCGCTGCCGCTGGCGCCCCCCGCAGACCCCGCCGCCGCGCGCCCGCCGCCTCCGCCCCGCGGACCCGCCCTGCGCACATACGCAAACACATAGGCGCCAATGTGCACCTGGTGGTTTCCGGCGATCTGCGCCCAAGTCTGGAGCTGGACAGCACTGTCGTCGAATTTGGCGTATTCGTTCACGCCCACGGATGCATACGCAAAATAGTGTCCGCTTGTCGCGCTTTCGCCCTGGTGCACCACGACCCCCGAGAAATCGTACTCGCACTGGGAATCCACAGGCCGCAGAATCTGAGGAAAGCGCACAGGGCGTCTGTCGTACCACTGGCCTATCACCCGCTCCACGATCACGAAGAGCACCGGCGGCGACCGCTCCCAGCGATTGCCTGTATATACCCTGATGCCTTGACAGACCCCGGCCGCCGCCCTCTGAGCATCATCGAGGTGAGCGTGCGCCGGACATCCTGGCCCTGGCTCACCGACATGCCTTAATCCAGTCCGGATCAAGTTCTCCAGATCGCACGGCCCCCGGTGGTCGGGGCCGAGCAATTCGGAAGGCACCACCTTCAGAAACGTCTTAATTTCCCCCTTGTCCGAACTTGCTGTGCACGCGGCGCATCGCCTCCGCTGCCGAAACGCAATGCCGCAGACGTGCTGCTGGAGCACACTGCGCTGCCCGTGAGCCCCCCTTGCGGTACAAACGGGGTGTTCGGCCTCGGTAACGGCATGGAGGGCGGCCAAGAAGAACTCTGACGCGTCGCATTGCTTCGGTCTCCCTTGCTGATCGAATTCTGCGAATTCTCGCTCACCAAAAAGCCCCGCGCGCGCGGCGGCAGCCAGCGGCGCGTCGGTGTCGACCCCCCCGCCCTGGACAGAGAGAGCCGTGGCCTGAGCTCCGAGCGCGCACGCCGCGCAAGATGCCGCACCCAGAGGGCACCGCTGGTCGTGAACGTAGAGAAGCCGACGGAAGGGAGCCAGGCGTAGCAGCACCTGCGCGACTGCGCTCACGAAGCAAGTATTGCCGAGGTTTGCGATGCCCACGCCAGAGCCGCGGCCGCAGTGCCACTGCAGCTCCCTGGTCACCTCCTCCTGGGACACGCCGTAAGCTGCCATGCACAGATCCCGGTCCAGCGGGCGCAGCTCTGGCGGCTCTGCACCATCGCCAACAGTCGCCGCCGTGCGAAACATGTCCCCCCAAAGATCCCTCGGCACTACGGTGCCCCTACCGGCACCGCGGCCGCCACCCGCGCGCCGTCGCCCCCGCGAAACAGCGCTCCCCGTCGACGATGCCGCCGCCGCATCTCCGGTCCCCGTCGCGTCACCGCCGCGGCCGCGGCCCCTGCCCCGCCCCGCAAGCCCTGCGTCCGGCGCAATGTATGCCGGTGGCACCGTCAGAGCCTGACCCGGGCGCAGCGCGTGCGAGGGCAGAGGCGTATGCACAGACGCCGCAGGGGCCGCCTCCCCGTCCGAAGGAACTGATCCGGCTGCTTCGTCGTCGTCGTCGTCCGCCTCACCGACGCCCGCTGAGGCCCCCGCGGCCCGAGACGGGCCCAGCGGCGACGCCCGTGGCACCACCGGCGGCGCGGGCGCCGAGCTCGACTCCGGGGCCCTCCGCGCGGCGGGCCCATCCCCCACGTCCCAGCCGTACTCCTGCGCCTTCTGCTTGGCGATTTCGAAACTCTCGAGCATCTTTTTTTCAAAGCGTTGGACACCGTCGCGGACGTACTGGGGCGGGCCCCGCTCCAGAATGTCCCAGGGCGGCAGGTTGTAGACGAGCACGCGGTGGGCCACGCGAACGCGACTGAGCATGACGTACAGGTGCAGCCACCAGTCATCGGCGCCCATGTTCATGGGCTTCTGGAGCACCATGGTGGCCGCATCCATGCCCATGCCCTGCGCAGTCTGCACGGTACGAACTTTCTCTGGCAGCAACGGGATCTGGTACCTCGTAACCTTCACCTTCCGAAGCTTTCGCTCGCCCACGTCTTCGTAGTGATGGTTCCACTCCCAGGACGCCCTGTGCGGCGCGATCTGCACAACCCCTTTTCCGAACCCAAAGTCCTTCTCGAGGCCATCAAACCTGACGAGGACACCGCGCGGCAAACATTTGCATCGATAATAACCGATCCGGTGGGCGTCGTGAAGCTTCTTTTCGCGCCAATCCGCGTCTGGCGTCTCGAACTCTCGCGGGTGGAACCTCACGTCCACGACTTCCCCCACGGCGTCCTGGACGATCTGGTGCTTCGCCGACAACTTCACGTTCAACCGCACACGCATGCCGATGTACAGCGGGCACATGCCGATGAGGTGACCAGTGTTGTTCACGTTCGGCACCTGAAGCATGGCCTTGTGATGCTCCGCACCGAATGGCCTTGGAGGCAGGTCCACGGCCTGCACGTACAGCAGCATCTGCCCTCGATCCCTGGCCTCTCGCACGGCCCGATACTGCATCTGCCTGTGCACGGCCTCCCAGGCGATGCCCATCTCGAACCCGTCCTTGACATGGGGGTCCTGCAACCGCTTGCACCATCGTTTTCTGCTCGGCCGTAAACTTTTTGCCCTGCCTCATGGTCTTCAAGAAGCCGGGCATGAAAGGGCAGGGCGCGTGCGGAGTAACGAGACGGTCCTTGAAGCGGTGCGTCTCGTACAGAAACATCGCGTGGGTGAGCCCGTCCAGGAACATGGACTGCCCATTGCGGACGTGAACCGGCGCCTCGGGCGACTCGGGCTGCAGCAAGGAAGACCTTCTGCCCTTGCCGCTCACCGGCCCCAACTGATAAAAATCCCCCAGGAACATGACAATCGGAACCTTCCCGAACATGTGGCCCCGCGCCATGTACAGGTTCACATCGCAATTATACTGAGCCTTACGGGCTTTGCACATGCGAAACGATGCAGCGCCGAGAAGCTGGGGCGGCACCATGGACACCTCCTCCACGATGACGGCCTTGAGGTCGTTCATGCGGTCCACGATGTCATCGACCTTCTGTCTAGACAGCGTTCTGATGTCCATGGCCTGTTGGCCGCTCAGCCCGAAGCCGCTGTGGATCGTCTCCCCCCCGATGACGCGCGCAGCGCTGTTCGACGAGGCCACGGCGATCTCCGATCCCGCGCCGAACACCTCGTTGAGCAGACGTCGCAGCAGTTTTACCACCTCCGTCTTCCCCGTCCCGCCCTCCCCGTGCAACAGGAGAGCCATCTGCTCCACCGGCTTAGGGCTTTTTCCGCTGTCCAGATCTTGATGGCATGCCACGATGGCCTCCACCTGGCCCACGAGCAGGGCGACCACCGCCTTCTGCTCCTGATTGAACGTCACCGGGTTCTCCGCCCTGTTCGCCCACTCGTCAAACAGCCTCTCCGCGATGTCGCGCGCCCGCGGCGGCCGCTTCTCGTCGCCGGCAACCGCGGGCGCCGGCGGCCGACCAGGCACGAGCACGGCAGGCGCCGAACCCGCGAGGCCGCTCCGCCCGTCGCCATCCCCAGGCAAGCCCTCTGCTCCCTTTTTCCTGTATCGGAACGCCTCCTTCTGCTGTGCTTTGCCCTCCTCGAACTGGGAGTCGTCCAACTCGAGACCGCGGAAGCCGGTCTGCATTCCAGTACTCGCGACAGCAGGCTGCGGCTTATGGTCTTTCGCATAGCCGTCAAGGAAGATATTCTTATAGACCAAGCTTTGTGCCGACCCACGAATAAGCTCCAACTGGGCCACCGCGGGCACCTCGCTATCCTTCAAGGCGTGCGCGGGCATCTGTCGGTGCGCCGCCCACGCTTCGTCCGCCTCGCCCTCGTCCACCTCCTGAACAAAACCGTCCAGCGCTCCGCCGCCGGCGCCCGCCCCCTCCTCGTCTGCCTCCCCGGCAGGCCGATTCCCCACTGCCTCCAGCTCAGCAGACTGCTCGAAGTCCTTGGCCTCCGGACGGACCTTGGTTCGCGGCCGCCCCTTCGCCTCCGCCTCCACGTCGAGGTTCGTCGCGACCTGGACGGTCCAGCGTGCCATGAACTCGGCGGCGCTGGGGCGCTGTGCAAAATGGCCCGGGCCATCCTCTGAGCCCCGGTTCAAATCGATGTCCTCGATCGTGAACCACTTTCCAGCTCGCCGCTCGCACTCCTCGCACTGCCTGGACAACGCCAACTGATTGGCCCACCACTCCTCCCAGGCAGGCTTATGCTTCCCAGACGCGTCGACACCGGCCCTGTAGGGCGCCCAGGCCGCAGCCCCCTTCTCAGCAGGCTGCAACGGACGAAAGATCACAGACTTGAACAGCGCGTTCACCTCTGCCTCTTTCTCCTTCGAAGGCATCGTGAAGCCGAAGAACTTGGGCACCCTGAACGGCGCGCCGACGCGGAGCCTCTGCACTCGGAAGGCGGCAGTTGGGTGCGTGTCCGCGAACGCGTACGTCTCGAAGTCCTGCGGGTCGAAGTGGAGCGGGTTGGCCTGCGCCGTGTACACGTACATGGCGTAATGGTACATGCCCATGGACTTCAGGGGCTCCCTGTCGCCGCGATGCAGCCAGTCCATCTTCATGTCGTGGTCCAGCCGCGCCTTGTATTCCACCGCCTGCTGCTGCTCCTGCTCGGGCTTCCCCTCCCCAGCAGTACCGGCGGCCGCGCCCTCCCCGACAACGCCGTCGACGACCTCGGCGTGCAGCGCTGCGCGCCCGTCGCCCAGCGCATCCATGATACCGCCCCCCCCCTCGCCGTCCTCTTCTCCCGCGGCCGGCTGGTCCACCTCGATGTGGTCTGCGCGCGGGTCGGTCCAGAAGTCGTCCATTTTCTGATGAACGGCGGAGCTTGCCTGGAACGCCAGCGCCACGATCCCCTTGCAATACAGAGTCCAGGTGTCATGAGAGCAATAGCACTCGTGGCCATACTGCATCTGAAACATCATCTCGGGCAGCTTCTTCAGGAGCGACCGGTGCGAGCTGGTCGTGAGCTTGATGACAGTTCGCCTGGCAGAGTCGAGCACTCCGCCCCAGCCGCTGCGACGAGCGGCAGCAGCGGCCCGGGCCCCATCGACGTCCTCCTCGCCCTCCGCCTCCGCCGCCTCATCCGCCTCCCGTTCGGCCTTCTGCTGGAGTCGAAGCCACTCCAACCCGGTGCTCTGCGCGTGCAGCACTCCGAGGTCCCCCGCGATCGGCCCCGCCTTGGTCGTGTAGTCCGTCTGGTAGTGGGCCATATTGATGGCATCCATGAAAACGGCCTCCAGCGAGTGCAGCACGTGCTCTTGCAGGCTGCCGGGCGGACCGCTGCCGCTCGCGCCAGCAGCTGCGGCGGCGGCTGGCGACGGGGGCGCGCTCGATGCAGGCCTGCCAGACGCCGCCGCGTCCGACGCGGCGCGGCCTGGCGCCCGCGACTTCGGCTCTCTCTGGACGGCTGCCTCCGACAACTCGCGCTCCGCGCGCCGGTCGCTGTAGTAGCCCAGGCCCTGCTTCCCCTTCTTGAACACGAACCCGGGCCGGCTGCCTTCGTAACACGCAGCCGCGCAGAACCTCGCGGTGTCCTCGCCATGTGGCTCTGCTAGCCCGACTGCCTGCTCGACGCCGCGCTGTTCCGGCGTCGGCGGAGGCGGCGGACGCAGGTCATACGCATCGGCCAGATCGCACTCGCACGGATCTTCATCGCCCCCACCCATGTCCCAGATCTCCGCGTCGGGATCGTCCATCGTGGTCGGCGCCCCGCCGAGCAAGCCTCCTCCCCTGGGCAGGCCGAGGCGGCGGGCCACGGGCAGGCGCCCCCCCCCCGCCGCAGCCGCGCGCGCCGCCCTCTGGCCCGCCCCGCCCCCGCCCTGCGTTGCGGCCGACACCCCCGAACCCGTGGAACCTCCGCTCTGCCCGGTGCCCTCGTCGCCACCGGTGCCGCCAGTCTCGACGCCAGCCAGCGCTTCCGACGCGTCGGCGACCAGCTCGGCGAACGCAAGAAGCTCCGCAGGCGGCGGCACGACCGGGTCGCCGTCGCGCGAACCCCTGACGCTGGCGTCGCCAGGCAGGTCGAGCACCACGCGGTCCAGACACTGGACGTCCAGGTTGCTCCGCAGACACACCTGGCCCACAGGGTTCGTGCTCCCATGGTACGGGTGGTACCGCACCACGTCGACGCGACCAGCTCTGCCGTACCGGTTGCAGCGGTGCGGCCACGGGCCGTACGTGCACTGTTCGTCGAGGACCAGGCGTTCGCCCGGCGGGTTCCGCTGGTCCTCCTGCGGTGGGCCGTACTCGATCCGCGCCCCATCGGGCAAGACCAAGTCCTTTCCTTTGCGCAAGCGCCGCCAGACGAAGGAGGCGGCCGGAAGCTTCCTAGACGGGTGGCTGTAGACCGCAGTCTCGTACTCGTGGTAGAAGCCGAGCCGGCACACCTTGCAGTGCTGAGGCACGTCGTCATTCGTCTTGTGCTTCCAGCAAGTGGGACCGCACCTGTGCAAGTGGCTCCGGATGATACACTTGCGTGCGTCCCGCGCGAAGCAGCGCGCCCAGGTGTGCGCCTCCTCCCTCGAGCCCTCCGCAAAGTGCATCGCCGCGGTGCCGTCCGCGCGCACGCGGTACGCAGGCTTGCGGCGGTACTGCGGCTGCAGCGTCGCGTGCGCACCCGTGAGAGGCTCGCCAAATACCGCTGGGTACTGTGCCCGCTGCTCATGGGGATCGGGCTCTGGATCTGCCAGCGGCGCGAACGGGCGCTGCCGGAGCGGACCCTCTATTGCGGGCTGTTGCTGCTGCAGCGTCGCCCGCTCCTCCACGAGATCGACGTTCATCATGGCCGCAACCTGATTCCGCAGCTCTTCTGTGGACAATTTGTTGTCAGCACGGACGGAGCGACGGCCCTCTTCGTACGCCGTCTTGCAAAACTTCCCGAGCTGACGACGCGAGGCGCCAGCGATGGTATTGTGCTTCAATTGGAGGTCGCTCTCCTCTCGCTTCCCGTCCGCGAACGCGAGTCGTCGATCCCGCGGGCCGAGCGGAAGCGGCGGCAGCCGGTCCGGCCCGTCCAAGCCCAGCTGCCGGCCCACCTCCTCCGCCGCGTCGAACTGCACGCTGCCGACCGTGGCGAGCACGGCCTCCCTCCACTTCCTCAAACGCTCCTCGAGGCCTTCGACGTCCCCCGCGCGCAGCCTCGCGAGGAACGCGCCAGTCATCGGGTGCAGGCGCCACAGGTGGATGTGCGGATGGATGCCGCCGCGCCCCTGCGACTCCACGGGTCCGAAGAACGCGCGGACGAGCCCGAACGCTCCACACGCCCCCGTGGCGGCCACGCCGTCGGAGACGCCCGTGGCCCCGCGCTGCGGCGTGACGCCGACGACATGCTCCAGGAACAGTTCCAGCATGAGGTTCGTGACCATGGCCTGCGACACCGGGTCAGCGGCCACCCGCCGCAGCATGTCCCGCGTCGAAGGCATCACGGGAGCAGTCTCCTCCAGCAGCCGCCATTGCTGCACGGAGGCGCCCTCGTACATCAGGGACACCATCAGGTTCCGAGTGTCCGCGATGTTCGGCGTCGTGAACACCAGGGGCGGACCGAAGAGCCGGGTGTAGCTGGTACTGATGTGCCGCAGCGTGGTCCGGTGCGCGTCGGAGCCGACAACATCACGGTTGCTGAGCAGCATGCTGCGCAGCGCGCTCTTGACGTTCCGGGGCACGCCCTCGTGGCCCAGGGCCTCCTTGATGCCCGCCCCCCTGCCGAGCACGGCCACGACCTGCGCCAGCTCCTCTGGCGTCAGTGCGGCGAGGTCCGCGATGTACTCCCCCAGGCGCTGCTTGCGCACGAATAACCTGGCCGACTGAATGATAGCCTTCCTGCGCCAGAGGCAATACTGGGCCGTGAGCAGGTCAGCGTGGCGACGCCAGCGCGGCACGGGCGAGTCAGACGCGGCGGGCGCCCACGCGGCGTCGGGCGCGGGCGCCCGCGCAGCGTCGGGTGCCGAGACGTCGTCGGCGACCTCGTACTCGAGCTCCTCGCGAGCCATGAGGCACCTGCACCACTCGTCGTACGTCAACTTCGCCTCCCTCTCGAGTCCGAAGACGCCGTCGCCGTACG
The DNA here is from genome assembly GCA_963575745.1 of Prorocentrum cordatum. Classification (NCBI taxonomy): domain Eukaryota; class Dinophyceae; order Prorocentrales; family Prorocentraceae; genus Prorocentrum; species Prorocentrum cordatum. The sequence goes on from CAUYUJ010000991.1 coordinate 262,866, forward strand.
GAAACGCGACGGGGTCGAAAGCACTCCAGAAACCGGGGGAGAACATGCTGACAGGCTCGGTTCCAGTGGGCACGACGACCCGGACCGCACGCCTCGCCCCCTCGCCCTCAGCGCCCCCGTCCGGCGCGCCGCCGCCGCCGCCGCCACCGGCCGCGCTCTTCCCGGCAACTCCCGGAGGAGGCCGCGTGGCCTGAATCTTCTGCTCCGTCTGCTCCAGCTTCTTCGTGAGTGCCTCCTTCTTGCAGTTGGTGAGCAACTTCGCAGCCTTGTGGGCCTCTTTCGCAGCCTCCGCCAAGCGCCGGTCGGAATCTCGGTCCTGGAAATTCTCCATGCCGTCGCACTGCCGCGTTAGTGCCTCCGCACGCTGCTTCTCGCGCACAATCACCTCCGCCCTCTGGAGGCTGAGGTGCACGTTCTGCCACTGCTTGTCCAGATCGGCCAGCATGTCGGAGTCCGCGACTGCGGCGCAGCACTCGCCCTCTTCGACACCCTCGCCGCCCCCTCCCTCACCAGCCTTGCCCTCGTCGCCCTCTGAGTCCTCCCCGCCAGCGCCCGCAGCGTCCTCACCGGAGCGGCCCCCGCCCCAGCCCCCTGCCTCGCCCCCGCCGTCAGCCGCCGCGTTCGCTTCGCCCTCCGCGCTCGCAGCGCCTGCACTCGCCCGCTTCGGCGGGGCCGAGCCCGCGCCGGGCTGCACGGCATCGGCCGGGCCCTCCTGGCGAGCGTCGCCGCCCTTACCCCCCACGGCCACGCACGCCGCGAGACAGCGAGGCAGGCCCAGGAGCGAGGAGCCGTCGCCATCGCCGTCGCCCCCGGGGTCCGCAAAGTTTCGCGCGGCCTCTTCGTCCCACCGCACCGCGGCGCACTGCTCGTTCGTGTCGCGGAGGTACGCGTAAACGCGCCTGAAATCGGCGAGGGGCACGCCGAGCTCCTCCAATAGCGCCTTCTGCAGGGTGGCGGGGTCGGACCCCGCGAAGACAATCTGCACGAACTCGACGAGGTCGCTCTCCCGCGGCGGCAGCGACAGCACCTGCCGACCGCCGTCCGCCTGCGGGAACGCCACGAAGTTCCCCACGTACGCCTTGATCTTCTGGTCGATTGGAGCCCACTCGCCAGAATCGGCCTTGCAGTTGAACCGCCGCACGATGCCCCGCGCGATGGGCAGCAGAAGCTTCGCGCCCAGCGTGAGATTCCGCAGCGGCAGTGGCAGCCGCCCGATCCAGAGGTCGTTGGCCAGCGCGCAGGTCGGCATCGTGGGCAACCTCTTGGTGAGCGCGCCGTGACACCCTGCACAGATGGGCACCTTCTGCTTCGCGTCGGCCACGAGCACTCCGTCTGACTGGCGCCTGTCAATCGTGAAGCACTTCTTGTGCAAGAGCCACAGCTTCCCGTCTGGGCCAGGGTCGCGCACTGCGGACGCCTCCAGCTCCTCGAGGGGGATGCCGCCAGGGCGCTCGACGCCGTCGGGGCCCTCGCGCACGAAGCGCCACCGGGCGTGGTACCGCGCCGGGTCCAGCAGCGCGTGGGCGCGCTGCCGCTGCGTCAGGCGCATGGCCTGAGCCTGCGCGCCTGCGGCCTCGGATGCCTCTCCCCTCGCCGCCTCGAGCTCGGCGCGCGCGGGCCGCTTCGGCACCTCGTCGCAGAGCAGCGAACGCTCCCCGGCGCCGTCCGGCTGCTGCCAGAAGTGCACGCGCTGCAGCTCGTCCGCCCAGTGGAGACGAGCGCAGACGCAGCAGGCGACCCTCGAGCGCACGGCGCGGCGACTCTGCCCAGGCTCGGGCCCCTCGGCGTCCGACGCCGCCGGAGCAGCGCCCAGCGCGTCCAAGTCCACGGGCGGCATGTCCACGCCCGCGGGCGGCACGGCCCCGTCCGCGCCTGGCGGCTTCCACCAGGCGCGCGGCGCGTCCGGCGCGGCAGCGGCGGCGGCGGCGCCCCCCGAGACGTCGGCGGGCGCTGCGCAGGCCGGCCAGTCGTGAGACCCCGTGACGAGGTGCTCAGAGAAGGCCTCCACGCACTGCCGCCACTCCTGGGGCCTCACGGGCCGCACGTCTCCGTCCTTCTCCGGCCACTGCTCGGCCAGGTAGAACAGGCGCTTCCTGTACTCCGGCCACCCGTGGTGCTTTTTTTGCACGTGCGTCATGAAGCCGGCATGCGTGGCGAAGTTCTAGTCGCAAAGGCGGCACGGGAACGGCGGGAGAGCCTCCGGGGCCTCGTTGAACGCCCGCAGAGGGTGGCGCTCGTCACGCGGCAGAGGCACATACTTCGGCTGGAGCCTGGGCACGCGCGCCTTGCGAGCGGCAGCGATGGCCGGGGTAGGCACGGGCGGGGCGCCGCCGGCCTGCGTCTCGCGCAACCGCGCCTCCTTCACGGCCAAGCCGTACCGTTCCGGACACTCGCGCGTCAGGGAGCTGTGGCGCTTGTCCGGGTCCCACAGCCCGAAGGGTCGCTGCTCGGGACTGCCGCGGCTCCCACAGAACACTCCCTGACCCTTGCCCGGGTTCCTGCTGCACTGCCAGAGAACGCATCCGCCCTTGCACGGGCGCCAGACGCGCGCGACGCACCTGCCCGCGGCGAGCGGCGCAAGGTCCAGGAGCCAGGCCGGCAAGGTGCCCTCCTCGCTCACGTGAGGGTCATCCAGAGCCACGTTCTCACCTCCACGTCCCCTGCCCTCACTGTCTTCCCTGCGAGGCGCTCCTCCTCTTCCTTCCGCAGCCGCTCCTGCTGCAACCGCTCCTGGTCCCTTCTCGCCGTCCCGCGAGTCCGCGGCCCTGGCCCCTCGGGAGCTGGCCTCTTGGGTCCGCCGCCGAGCAGCCGACCCGCACCCCCGCCCGCGCCCCCCTCGCCGTCGCCGCCCGCGCCACCGTCGCCCGGCCCCTGCGCACCAGAGCCCGACCCCGACGCTGGTCCACCGCCCGCACCGCTGCCCGAAGAGGACCCGCCGCCGCCGCCGCCGCCGCCCGGAAGAGTCGTCGCCGCCGGCCCCTCCTCCCACCACCTCATCCCCGCACCCCGCCAGCCGCAGCCATTCGCGGCATGTCCGGTCCAACCAGATGCGCACGAATTCCTGCGAATACTTCTTCGCCACCCTTGCAACACCCCGCGCGAGTTTCGCTTCCTTGAAATCGGGCTGCCCGCGCCGATCGGCGAACGCGTCCGGCCAGACACCGCCGTGACGGGCACGGAACTGGTTGAGGGCAATCAGAACGCCCTTGTCCGTCTCTGCAGCCGCGGCGCCCTTCTCCACCGCGGCGAGCAACGCGGGATCCCTCTCGAGCGCGGCGAGCAGGCGCTGCTGGTCCAGGTCCCAGTGCCCCGCGGCGAGGTTCCACGTGAAGCCCACGCCCGCCCGCTCCTGGCGCACGAAAGTCGCAACCTGCCGCGCCGCCTGAGGCGCCAGCTTGAGGAGCTGCTGCCACACGGGCCACTCGGGGATCGCCTGCGGCTTCAGGTCCGCCAAATACACGGGCGGGACAGCACAGGAGACCTGCCGCGCGCACTCGGCGGCCTCCACCCTGTACATGATGTCGCGGTCGCCCTCGAGCTGCTGCAAGCGCGCGGCCAGGGCGCCACCCATGCGAGCGACGCCGCCGCGCGCGCGGCACCAGGCCCGCAACAGCCAGAGCTCCGCGGACACGTCGCCCGGCTCGCCCGTATAGTAGCCGCGCCGCCCCTGGGGGAACGCGTCGGCGGCGAAGCCCGACTCCACGGCCTCAGAGAAGAACGCGCCGCCATGGCCAGCCCACGATTTCGGGATACCGAAGACGCGCGGCCACGGCGACAGCCTGCTCCCGTCGGGCCCCGCGCGCTGGTACCAGGGCTCCAGGGCGCGTCGCTGGTCGAGCTGCACGCTCGCTTCGCAAGTGTCCTGGCGGAAGCACTCGTCCTCCAGCAGGAGGCGACGGAACACAGCGAATCCGTTCTCCCCCCTCGCCGCGCACTGGGCCGCCCGCGCGCGCTTCCTGGCGCGGGCGCGCTCCGCCTCCACCGCCTCGCGCTTCACCGCCTGGCTAGGCAGCTTCTTCGGCGCGAAATGCAACCTCTTACACCAACCATCAACCTCTCCGTCGGTCAGCTCCCGCGCGCCCTCGAAATCCTGCTGGCACTTGTAGCACAGGAAATCGGAGGCCAGGCGCAGGAGCACGCTGCCGTGCACCGGGGCGCCAGCAGCGCCGTCCCGCCGCGCCTGCTCTGCGTACCGCGCCTGCCGCGTCGCCTCGCGCACCTCCCCCGGCCTCCAGACCTCTCCCTCGGCGGCGCCCAGCGACGGCAGCAGCGGCGCGCGGACCGGCCCGGGCTTGCCGTCGTCGCGGAGCGGCGCGCGCCAGCGCAGCGGCTCGGGGCGGCAGCAGACCCAGACCTCGCGCTCCACGCCCTCCTGCTCGAGCCGTTGGAGCAGGCGCTGCCACTGCTCCCAAGGCTCCCGCACGTCCGACTTGGGCACGGGCGTGCGGCGCAGCAGCTCGGGGTCGGCCTGGCGCAGGCGCCGGATCGCCTGCGACCGCGCCACGCTGTCCTGCGCCGTGGCCGCGTCGAGCCCCAGGGCGACGTCCCGCAGCCGCTCCAGCTCCGCCACCTGCCGCTGCAGCTCCGCGTCCGGGGCCTCCCCCGCGAAGAACCTGGGCGCGACGGGCACCGACGACAGCATGCAGGTCGCCAGCACGTACCGCACGAAATCCGTGTGCTCCTCGCCGATGCCCGCGGGCAGCTCCTCCTCGTCCGCCATGCCCTGCGGCTCTTCCTCCGCGTCCGCCACCACTGCGTCTCCCTCCTCCCGCTCCCTCCGCTCCTCGTCGGTCCTCTCCTGCTCCAGCTTTTCCTGCTCCTGCTCCTCCTCTTCCTGCTCCTCTTCCTCCTGCTCCTGTTCTTCCTCCTCCTCATCCTCCTCCCCGAGCGCCTCGTGGCGCGGCTCTTCGGCCGCCGGGGCAGCCATGGCTTCGCGGAAACGCCTGTCTTCGGCCAGGGCTGCGAAGACGTCGAGCCCGAGCGGGGCGCCCTGCAGCGCGTCCACGCACGACAACAGGGCGCCCACGAGCGCGGTCTTCACCCGCCGAGCGAGCGCCCTGTCTGCCCTCTGGAACCGAGCAAACATGTCCGGCGTGACCTCCGCGCGCCGCTCCTCCGCGAGGCAGTCGGCCGGGTCCTTCCCCTCCTCCTGCTCCTCCTCCTCCTCGCAGGCCTCCTCCTCCTCCGCCGCGCGCTGCAGCAGCTCCTGCCGCCGCGCCTCGAGCGCCCGCGCCTCCGCCTCCCTGCGCTCGGCATCGCGGCGCGCGGCGGCCGCCTGCGCGTACTTCTGCCGCAGCGCGTCGAAAGTCGCAGGCGCGTTGAACGACGCCGCGCGGCCCTTCCGCTCGTGGTTCGCGATGAAGTTCGCCAGCTTGCGCTCCTCGTCATCCTCCGATTTCTCCACCGGCATCCTCTGGTTCTTCTCGCACCACGCCTCGAGCGCCTGGGCCTGGATGAGATCCGCGTCCAGCGCCGCCTCCAGCTGCGCGCGCCAGCCCTCGCCCAGGCCCTCGACGCCGCGCGCTCGGACGTTCTCCACCCAACGCGCGAGCAGATGCTCCCGCGGATCGTCGTCGTGACCGAAGCGCTGCGGCCCTCGCCCGTGCCTCTCCACGAACGCCTTCACCTCGAGCACGCGCTCCTGCGCCGTCCGCCGCTGCCACGCACGCCTGTCCACCAAACGATCGAACCTTTCCTTGTTGTCATCATCCAGCTCGTGGTGGCCAGTGCAGACATTGTTGATCCAACGCGCGAGCTTTGCCTCCTCCTCGTCTTCTGCCCCTTGCTTCGGCAGCTCGTCGAGCACCTCCGCGTGCTCCCCGATGCGGTCCAGCATCGCGCGGGCGCGCGCACGCCTCTCCTCCCGCCGGTCCACGAGCCCGTCGAACCGCGCGCGCTGCTCGGGGGTCAGCGCCACCCCCCCAAAACTCACGTGATTAACCCATTATCCGAGCGCGGACTCACGCTGGTGCGGCAAACGGCCGTGCTCCTCCACGTGCCTCGCCAGCTTGCCCAGCATCTCCTCCGAGTGGTCCCGCGATCGCGCCTCCGCGCCAGCATGCTGGACACCGCTCATGTCGATGCCCAGGTGCGCCGCGAGCGCAGCCCTGTGCGCATCGGCCTCCAATCGCACCCGCTTCTGTTGCTGAACATTCCATTGCCGCGAGGATGGCGCGTCTTCGTCGCCCTCCGCCCGCAATCGCGTTGCCAGCTCATGCAACTGATTGCAAGTCATGCGCGCCAACGCCTCCGCGTCCACACCGTCGCGCGCGCCCCCGCGCGCGCCCTGCGCCCCTGCGGCACCCTGCTCCACGCGGCGCTTCGGCGCCCCGGCCCTCAGCGCGCCACGCCCCGCACCCGCTCGCGGCGACCGCGACACCGAGCTCGAACGCCCGCGAGCGACGACGCGACACCACGGCGCGCTCTTGGCTTCCCCCCACTCTACATCTCCAGAACCCACCCACTCCTCCACCGCGCACACGTGGCCGCCGTCGAGCCACAGCAGAGCACCAGCGCAGAAGCCCGCCGCGTCCCCCAGCGCCCACGCCACACGCCTTCCTTCCTGCGCTTCGAACGCTTCCGCAGATTCCGCAGAGAACACGCGCAAGTGCAGGAAGCGGGAGCGCAAGTGCTGGACCACGACCTCCAGATTTCAGCGCTGCAACAGCGACGCACAAGCGCCCGAACCCTCGTGATTCTTACACGAGCGACCGAAATGCTGCGCCGCGTCGCCCCCCACGAGATCAGCCACTGCGCTCTGCAGGCACTTCCCACGCCACTCGACGGGAGAACTGGCGCGCGCGCGGCGGCTCCCCCGCCCGCGTCCGCCGCGCGGGCGTGCGCGCGGTGGGCGCGCGGCACCGAACACACTCGCAGACATGGGCACGGCGCCGTTCTGCGTCGCCCCGCTGAGCCCCGCCGGACACGCTCCGAAGACGGCCAGGTCCCCGACAAAGCCCCTGGACTCCTGCGCCCCGCCGATGCCCACGCCCGGCGAGAAACGGCACGCACAGACGCGGCAGCGTCCACACGTCCGCGCCGAGAGCCCATTGAGCGCGCAGCAGAACCACCTGGCAGCAACGACCGCGGCTACACGATCGCCCGAGCGCGTCCGGGAGCTCCCGCGCAAACACATCCTGGTGCCGCCATCAGCGCGCCACCGCGATCTTCCTCGTCATCACCACTCTACTGTCTGGCTGTGGTGCGCACACGCCGAGAGCAACGAGAACGCAGGCAGCCCGCAGGACCGCATCGCCCACAGTCCACGACGACGCCTCGAGCGCAGCCGCGGCAGCGGCGTTAGCGCGCGCCGGCGGCTCACTCGGGTCGACGGCACGGACCGCGCGCGCGATAAGGAACTGCTGCAATCGCTCGCTCTTGTAAGCCGCTCCCCACGCGCTACGGCCAGACGAGACCCCCTCTGGCGACGCGTCGCGCGGTGAGGGGTGGCACGACGGGGAGCAATACACGGTGCAAGGTGCTTGTTCCGCTCAGAAGCCGCCTCCGTCCGCCGCGTTCATTCCGCCTCCCGTCGTACGCACCGAGACCGCCGGCACGACGCGCGGCGCGCTTTCTTCTTCTATTATCTTTCTTTCCCTCTCTCCTGTTTCTTGCCTCTGTTCTGCCTTCTCTCTTGTCCTTCCCCCTTTACTACCCCTGAGCAGTTTAACGACCTGCTCAGGTCGAGCCTAGTAATGCCTTACTCAGCACACGCAGCCCAGGGTCTCGCTCCCCGGGCCGCGCGGCGCCAACCCTGGACTGGGCGCCGGCGGTAAACCGTCAACCTTGGTTACTGCCGGGGAACTCGTAGAGCTTCCTGACAGAATATAGTGTGGAAAAAAATCCAAAGAACGACTAGTTTTTCAGCCCAAGCGATTTCAGACCTCTCAAGATGACTATAACCAAAAAACAAACAGTTTCGCAACCCAGTTCGAGTATCGAACCGAGTTCAGACCTCTGAATGCGACAGGCGGGCGCGTCTGCTGTCTGCGAACCGACTCATGCGATTCCCAGCCCTGCAGCCCCCCTATAGCCCAAGGAAAGTGCAGACAACCGACAGTATCGACTCGAATGATACAATAGCTTTACGGGCCTAGTTCGAGCAGCAGACCGAGTTCCGAGCTCTAGAATCGACCAACAGACGCGCCTGATGTGTGCAAATCGATATCTGTGACCCGCAGCACTGTAGCTCTCCCCCAGCACGAGTTGAGTGCAGAAAATTGAGAGCACGTCTCAAGATGATTCGAACAATACGAATAGTTTCGCGAACCTAGCTCGGGCAGCAGGCCGAGTTCAGAGCTCTCGATTCAATAGACGAACGCGACTGATGATTCCCCATCGATGTCTGTGACAATAAGCCCTGTAGCTGCCTCATAGCTCGAGTTCAGTAGAGAAAGCCGACAGCGCCTGTCAAGATGACTCTAATAATACGAATAGGTTTGCAACGCTGGCTCGGCTAGCAGACCGAGTTCAGACCTCTGGATTCAACAGGCGAACGCGCCTGATAATTCTGAATGCGATAGGTGTGCTTACCAGCTCTGTAGCTGCCCTACAGCTCGAGTTAAGTACAAAATACCGACAACGCGTATTAAGATGACCTGAAACGGCCGATCCCGCCAGTGTGCTTTTTGGCAGTAAAAGGTACCCGATCGAGCTGAGATCAAGATGGCGAGCGAGAATAAGATCGAATAGCACGGGAAAAAATACTAGAGCTCTAACGAATGATTGAATTTCGAGAACACAATTTTTAACCGACCAAAAGTTGTGAAAAGCTCAGTTCTTTTTTTTCGAGCCAACTAGCTCTCCAGCGCTCCGGAACTGGGCGCCGGCGGTAAACCGTCAACATTTCTTACCGCCGGGGGACTCGTAGAGCTTCCTGACAATATATAATGTGGAAAAAGAATTTCAGAGAACGACTAGTTTTTCAGCCCAAGCGATTACAGACTTCTCAAGATGACTCTAACAAAACAAACAAAAAGTTTTCCAATCGAGCTCGAGTATGAAACCGAGTTCAGACCTCTGAATGCGACAGGCGGACGCGTCTGATGTCTGCGGATCGATGCCTGTGATTACCAGCTCTGCAGCCCCCCATACAACCTGAGTTAAGTGCAGAAAGCCGAGAGTACCTCTCAGGATGACCCGAATAATACAACAGTTTCGCGGATCTCGTTCGAGCAGCAGACCGAGTTCCGAGCTCTCGGTTCGACGAACGGACGCGCCTGTAGCCAACAGCACTGTAGCCCTTCTCAAGATGACTCGAACAATACGAATAGGTTCGCGAACCTAGCTCGGGGAGCAGGCCGAGTTCAGAGCTCTTCATCCAACAGACGTACGCGCCTGATAATTCTCAATCGAGTTCTGTGATTATCAGCTCTGTGGCTGCCCTACAGATCGAGTTAAGTACGAAAATCCGAAAGCGTCGGCTACAATGACTCGAATAATACGAATAGATTTGCGACTCTAGCTCGGCTAGCAGACCGAGTTCAGACCTCTGGATTCAACAGGCGAACGCGCCTGATCATTCTGAATGCATTAGCTGTGCTGACCAGCTCTGTAGTTGTCCTGAAGCTCGAGTTATCTTGAGAAAACCGACAGCGCGTATCAAGATGACTCGAAACGGCCGTTCCCGCCTGTGCTTTTTGGCCTTCAAAGTTACCCGATCGAGCTGAGATCAAGATGGCGAGCGGGAATAAGATCGAATATCACGGGAAAAAATACTAGAGCTCAAACGAATGGTCAAATTTCGAGAACAAAATTTTCAACCGACCAAAAGTCACCAAAAGGTCCGTCGAGATTTTTCTTGCCAACTAGCTCTCCAGCGCCCCGGAATTACTCTTAAGCTTCCAGCAATAACTGGGCGCCGGCGGTAAACCGTCAACCTTTCTTACCGCCGGGGGACTCGTAGAGCTTCCTGACAGTATATAGTGTGAGAAAAAATCCAGAGAACGACTAGTTTTCCCAAGCGATTTCAGACCTCTCAAGACCTCAAACGAGTATCGCAACCCAGTTCGAGTATCAGACCGAGTTCAGACCTCTCAATGCGACAGGCGAACGCGTCTGATGTCTGCGAATCGACTCATGTGATTACCAGCCCTGCAGCCCCCCTACAGCCCGAGTTAAGTGCAGAAAACCGACAGCATCTCTCAGGATGACTCGAATAATACAATAGTTTCGCGGACCTGTTTCGAGCAGCAGACCAAGTTCTGAGCTCTCGAATCGACCAACGAACGCGCCTGATGTGTGCAAATCGATTTCTATGACCCGCAGCACTGTAGCCCTCCCCAGCACGAGTTGAGTCCAGAAAATTAAGAGCACTGTTCGCGATGATTCGGACAATACGAATAGTTTCGCGAACCTAGCTCGGGCAGCAGGCCGAGTCCAAAGCTCTCGATACAACAGAGAAACGCGCCCGATAATTCCCAAATCGATTTCTGTCACTATAGGCTTTGTAGCTGCCCTACAGCTCGAGGTAAGTACAGAAAACCGAGAGCGTTTGTCAAGATGACTCAAATAATACGAATAGATTTGCAGACCTAGCTCGGCTAGCAGACCGAGTTCAGACCTCTGGAGTCAAGAGGCGAACGCGCCTGATGATTCTGAATGCAATAGATGTGCTTACCAGCTCTGTAGATGCCCTGCAGCTCGAATTGAATACAAAATACCCACCACGCGTATCAAGTTGACTCGAATAATACGAATAGGTTTGCGGACCTAGCTCGGCTAGCAGACCTAGTTGAGACCTATGGATTCAACAGGCGAACGCGCCTGATGATTCTGAGAGCGATAGGCGTGCTTACCAGCACTGTAGCTGCCCTACAGCTCGAGTTCAGTAGAAAATACCGACAACGCGTATCAAGTTAACTCGAAACGGCCGATCCCGCCAGTGTGCTTTTTGGCAGTAAAAGGTACCCGATTGAGCTGAGATCAAGATGGCGAGCGGGAATAAGATCGAATATCACGGGAAAAAATACTAGAGCACAAATACATGTTTGAACTTCGAGAACAAAATTTTCAACCGACCAAAAGTTGTGAAAAGTTCAGTTCTTTTTTTTCGAGCCAACTAGCTCTCGAGCGCGCCGGAATTACTCTTAAGCTTCCAGCAACTAGCTTGGGGAAGCTCTACGAGTCACTTGCTAAGGGAAGCTCTACGAGTTATTACTCTTCCAGCACTGGGCGCCGGCGGTAAACCGTCAACCTTTCTTACCGCCGGGGGACTCGTAGAGCTTCCTGACAATATATCATGTGGAAAAGAATTTCAGATAACCACTAGTTTTTCAGCCCAAGCGATTATAGACCTCTGAAGATGACTCTAACAAAACAAACGAACAGTTTTCCAATCGAGCTCGAGTATGAAACCGAGTTCAGACCTCTGAATGCGACAGGCGGACGCGTCTGATTCTGCGGATCGATTCCTGTGATTACCAGCTCTGCAGCCCCCCATACAACCTGAGTTAAGTGCAGAAAGCCGAGAGTACCTCTCAGGATGACCCGAATAATACAATAGTTTCGCGGATCTCGTTCGAGCAGCAGACCGAGTTCCGAGCTCTCGGTTCGACGAACGGACGCGCCTGATGTCTCGAAATCGATTCCTGTGACCAGCAGCACTGTAGCCCTCCCCCAGCACGATTTGAATACAGAAAACCGAGAGCACTTCTCAAGATGACTCGAACAATACTAATAGGTTCGCGAACCTAGCTCGGGGAGCAGACCGAGTTCAGAGCTCTTGATATAACAGCCGAATGCGTCTGATAATTCTCAATCGATTTCTGTGATTATCAGCTCTGTGGCTGCCCTAAAGATCGATTTAAGTACGAAAAAGCGAGAGCGTCTGCTACAATGACTCGAATAGTACGAATAGGTTTGCGACCCCAGCTCGGCTAGCAGACCGAGTTCAGACCTCTGGATTCAACAGGCGAACGCGCCTGATCATTCTGAATGCATTAGCTTTGCTGACCAGCTCTGTAGTTGTCCTGAAGCTCGAGTTATCTTGAGAAAACCTACAGCGCGTATCAAGATAACTCGAAACGGCCGTTCCCGCCTGCCTGCTTTTTGGCCCTCAAAGTTATCCGATCGAGCTAAGATCAAGATGGCGAGCGGGAATAAGATCGAATATCATGGGAAAAAATATTAGAGCTCTAACGAATGGTCAAATTTCGAGAGCAAAAATTTCAACCGACCCAAAGTCAGCAAAAGTTCTGTCGAGATTTTTCTTGCCAACTAGCTCTCCAGCGCTCCGGAATTACTCTAAAGCTTCCAGCAATAACTTGCTAAGGGAAGCTCTACGAGTTACTTGTAAGCGTCAAAAACCCGGAAGCGAAGCCAAGCGCGGTACGCCGCACGGGGACCTCTGCCAGGCCGCCTGAAACGATGCGCGGGACGCTGGAAACCTCGCAGGAGACGCTTGCAGGGGCGCCGTTTACGATTGTGGGGCCCTGCAAAGCGCGCAAGGAAGATCTGCCTTGGAGCTTGGAAGAACTGCCGAAGCTCTGCCGAAGCGTTTCGCGCACCCTGGAGCCACGCGTATTGGGAAACGCTAGGAAGCCACGCTCCCGGACACGCTGCGAACTCCGGCGAGTTGCTCTGGGGATCGTGGACGGGCGAGCGTGGGCGTGTCCTCCTCACCACCCACAGCCGGCTTCTTATCTGAAACCCTCAGCTCTCCAAGGAGCTATCCGGGAACATAACTGGGCGCCGGCGGTAAACCGTCAACCTTGGTTACCGCCGGGAGACTCGTAGAGCTTCCTAACTCGACTTAAGTTGAGAAAACAGACAGCACTTACCAACAATCTGACTCATAGTGAATAGTTTTTTACCTCTGAATGCGACAGGCGGACGCATCTGATGTCTGCGAATCGACTTCTGTCATTACCAGCCCTGCAGCCCCCCTACAGCCCGAGTTGAGTGCAGAAAACCAACAGCATCTCTCAGGATGACTCGAACGATAGGAATAGCTTCGCGGACCTAGTTCGGGTAGCAGACAGAGTTCAGAGCTCTGTATTCGACAGGCGGGCGCGCATGATGTCTTCGAATCGGTTCCAGTGATTATCAGTCATGCAGCCCCCCTACAGCCCGAGTTAAGTCCAGATAACCGACATCATCTCGCAAGCGAGTCGAACAATACAAATACTTTCGCGATTCCAGATCGGGCAGCAGACCGAGTTCAGAGCTCTGGATTCGAAAGACAAACGCAACTGATAGTTCTAAATTGGTACCTGTTAATATCAGCTCTGTAGCTGTCCTACAGCTCGAGTTAAGTATAAAAAACTGAGAGTTTCTGACAAGATGACTTGAATAATACGAACAGATTTGCGGACCTAGCTCGACTAGCAGACCGAGTTCAGACCTCGGGATTCAACAGACGAGCGCGCCTAATCATTCTGCATGCATTAGCTGTGCTTACAAGCTCTGTAGCTGCTCTAGAGCTCGACTTATGTTCAGAAAACCATCATGGCATATCAAGAAGACTCAAAGCAGCCGATCCCGCCACAATGCGACAAGCGAACGCGTCTGATCAGACCGAGTTCAGACCTCTCAATGCGACAGGCGGACGCGTCTGATGTCTACGAATCGACTCATGTGATTACCAGCCCTGCAGCTCCCCTACAGCCCGAGTTAAGTGCAGAAAACCGACAGCAGCTCGCAGGATGACTCGAATAATATAATAGTTTCGCAGACCTGTTTCGAGCAGCAGACCAAGTTCTGAGCTCTCGAATCGACCAACGAACGCGCCTGATGTGTGCAAATCGATTTCTATGACCCGCAGCACTGTAGCCCTCCCCAGTTGAGTGCAGAAAATTGAGAGCACTTTTCACGATGATTCGGACAATACGAATAGTTTCGCGAACCTAGCGGCAGCAGGCCGAGTTCAGAGCTCTCGATACAACAGACAAACGCGCCCGATAATTCTCAATCGATTCCTGTGACTTTAGGCTCTGTAGCTGCCTACAGCTCGAGTTAAGTACAGAAAATACCGAAAGCGTTTCTCAAGACGACTCCAATAATACGAATCGGTTTGCGGACCTAGCTCGGCTAGCAGACCGAGTTCAGAGCTATGGATTCGACAGGCGAACGCGCCTGATGATTCTGAGTGCGATAGCTGTGCTTATCAGCTCTGTAACTGCCCTGCAGCTCGAATTAAGTACAAAATACCGACAACGCAAACCAAGTTGACTCGAATAATACGAATAGGTTTGCGGACCTAGCTCGGCTCTAGCAGACCGAGTTCAGACCTATCGATTCAACAGGCGAACGCGCGTGCTGATTCTGAGTGCGATAGGTGTGCTTACCAGCACTGTAGCTGCCCTAGAGCTCGAATTAAGTAGAAAATAGCGACAACGCGTATCACGTTAACTCGAATAATACGAATAAGTTTGCGGACCTAGCTCGGCTAGCAGACCGAGTTCAGACCTATGGATTCAACAGGCAAACGCGCCTGATGATCCTGAGTGCGATAGCTGTGCTTACCAGCTCTATAGCTGTTCTACAGCTCGAGTTAAGTACAAAATACCGACAACGCATATCAAGATGACTCAGAACGACCGATCCCGCCAGTGTGCTTTTTGGCCTTCAAAGTTACCCGATCGAGCTCAGATCAAGATGGCGAGCGGCAATAAGATCGAATATCACGGGAAAAAATACTAGAGCACAAACGAATTGTTGAATTTCGATAACATAATTTTCAACCGACCAAAAATTCTGAAAACTTCAGTTTTTTTTTTTCGAGCCAACTAGCTCTCCAGCGCGCGGGAATTACTCTTAGCCTCCAGCTATAACTAGCTGAGGGAAGCTCTACGAGTTGCTCTTAGCTTCCAGCTACTGGGCGCCGGCGATAAACCGTCAACCTTTCTTATCGCCGGCGGACTCGTAGAGCTTCCTGACATTATATAGTGTGGGAAAAAATCCAGAGAACGACTAACTTTCAGCTCAAGCGATCTCAGACTTCTGAAGATCACTCTAACAAACAAAAACAGTTTCGCAACCCAGTTCGAGTATCAGACCGAGTTCAGACCTCTCAATGCGACAGGCGGACGCGTCTGATGTCGGTTTGCTTACCAGCCCTGCAGCCCCTCTACAGCCCGAGTTAAGTGCAGAAAACCGACAGCATCTCTCAGAATGACTCGAATAATACAATAGTTTTGCGGACCTGTTTCGAGCAGCAGACCAAGTTCTGCGCTCTCGAATCGACGAACGAACGCGCCTGATGTGTGCAAATCGATTTCTATGACCCGCAGTACTGTAGCCCTCCCAGCACGAGTTGAGTGCAGGATTGAGAGCAACGATGATTCGGACAATACGAATAGTTTCGCGAAGCTAGCTCGGGCAGCAGGCCGAGTTCAGAGCTCTCGATACAACAGACGAACGCGCCCGATAATTCCCAATCGATTTCTGTGACTATAGGTTCTATAGCTGCAGACCGAGTTCAGACCTATGGATTCAACATGCGAGCGCGCCTGATGATTCTGAGTGCGATAGGTGTGCTTACCAGCACTGTAGCTGCCCTACTGCTCGAGTGAAAAAGAAAATAGCGACAACCCGTATCAAGTTGACTCAAATAATACGAATAGGTTTGCGGACCTAGCTCGGCTAGTAGATCGAGTTCAGACCTATGCATTCAACAGGCAAACGCGCCTGATGATTCTGAGTGCGATAGGTGTGCTTACTAGCACTGTAGCTGTCCTACTGCTCGAGTTAAGTATAAAATACCGACAACGCGTATCAAGATGACTCGAATAATACGAATAGGTTTGCGAACATAGCTCGGCTAGCAGACCGAGTTCAGACCTATGCATTTAACAGGCGAACGCGGCTGATGATTCTGAGTGCGATAGCTGTGCTTACCAGCACTGTAGCTGCCCTACAGCTCGAGTTGAGGCCGTTCCCGCCGGGACGCTTTTTCGCAGTAAAAGCTACCCGATCGAGCTGAGATCAAGATGGCGAGCGGGAATAAGATCGAATATGACGGGAAAAAATACTAGAGCTCTAACAAATGGTCAAATTTCGAGAACAAAATTTTCAACTGACCAAAAGTGAGCAAAAGATCCGTCGAGATTTTTCTTGCCAACTAGCTCTCCAGCGCTCCGGAATTACTCTTAAGCTTCCAGCAATAACTTGCTAAGGAAAGCTCTACGAGTTACTTGTAAGCGTCCAAAACCCGGATAGCGAGGCAAAGCGTAGAGCGCAGAGCGCTACTTGTAAGCGTCCAAAACCCGGATAGCGAAGCCAAACGCGGAATGCCGCACGGGGACCTTTGCCAGGTCGCCTGAAACGATGCGCAGGATGCTGGAAACTGGGCGCCGGCGGTAAACCGTCAACCAGGTTACCGCCGGGAGACCTCGTAGAGCTCCACGAAGTCATAAACAACTTCAGAATGCTCAGAGCTCTAAGCTGAGAGCACTGGAAAAGCTTAAAAAGATGATTCAGAAAAACGCATTTTTGGTGTCGTCGACATGTCTATACAGACGCAGTTTTTCAGTTCTAACTCCAGCGAAGCCATCCATATGAAGTCTCGCGCTCTCAGTGAGATGCGCGAGATCATTCTGCATCGACTCACCTGCACCAGAACTCTCTCGGTCACCCATAGAGAGATAAATTCGAAAAAAAACCACCCGACACAAAAAATACAAAATTGCACAAATCGATATTCTTTCATTAAATTTGATAATTCGAATCAATTTGGGCACTCTCGTGGCTCCCACTCAATGTCTCGCATGTCGCTGCTTCGATTGGAATGCACCAGACATACATAGCATGCACCGAGCTCGAGTTATCATCGAAACACCGTTCGCAACACGCATGCATAGAGACGGTATTTCGATCATAACTCCTGACTCAGCCATTTCTAGGGACTCTCGCGCTTCCAGTGTAATGCGCCAGATCATTCTGCATCGACTGGTGTGCGAGAGAGGTCTGTAGTTTGCTCACAGCTCGAGTTAAGTAAAGCCAACCACCGTCACCTGCCAAACTGCACTGAAGGCAAAGTCGGTTCCTGCAAATCTTTTGAATGTAATATTGCCCCTAGAGCCCTGAAAATTTTACCAGCAGGTGCGCCATAGCTGATTGTAGGTAGGAAAAATCCAACTTATGAAAACGAATTGTCAAATCTTGCACAATGTTCCAAAAACCGACCCCAGGTTAACACATTGTCTCTTTTGGTCGGGTCGGCCAACTGGCGCCGGCGGTGAACCGTCAACCTGGTCACCGCCGGGAACCTCGTAGCCGGGAACCTCGTAGAGCTCCTTGAATCCGTGAGAAAGCTCAGCATCAAAGCGGGAGCTTCTGGGAGCTTTTCTACAAAAACTTCAAGTTGAGATTTTTTCGGAGTCAACATGAAGTCGGTTCCTTCAAGTGAACTGGTACTGAAAATGACTCTAGATGGCCGAGCTGATCAGGGAACGAAGTTTATATCTCAATGCTCGGAGTAAAAATCTGCTTTTTCAAAATGAATTGTCAAATATCTTTCAAAAAATTGCAAAACCACCCAAAAGTTGTCACATTGTCCGCCTCGGCCGGCTGGACCAAAGTTCTCACTCCCAGCGAAGCTATTCATATGAAGTCTCGCGCTCTCAGTGAGAGCGCGAGACCATTCTGCGTCGACAAAAATGCACCAGAACTCTCTAGGTCACCCATAGATCGATATAAATTAGAAAAAAAATCATCCGACACAAAAAATACAAAATTGTACAAATCGATATTTTTCATTGATTTTGAAAATTCTAATCAATTTGGGCACTCTCGAGGCTCCCATTCGATGTCTCGCATGTCGCTACTTCGATTGGAATGTACCTGGCATGCATAGCATGCACTCAGCTCGAATTATCATCGAAACACCGTTCGCAACACGCATACATAGAGACAGTATTTCGAGCATAACTCCTGACTCAGCCATTTCTAGGAACTCTCGAGCTTCCAGTGTGACGCGCCAGATCATTCTGCATCGACTGGTGTGCGTGAGAGGTCTGTAGCTTGCTGACAGCTCGAGTTAAGTAAAGCCAACCACCGTCACCTGCCAAACTGCACTGCAGGCAAAGTCGGTTCCTGCAAGTCTTTTGACAGTAATATTGCCCCTAGAGCCCTGAAAATTTTACCAGCAGGTGCGCCATAGCTTACTGTATGTGAGAAAAATCCGTTTTCTGAAAACGAATTGTCAAATCTTGCACAAAGTTTCAAAAACCGACCCCAGGTTAACACATTGTCTCTTTTGGTCGGGTCGGCCAACTAGCTCCACCCTGCGCCCGAATTCCTCTTAGCTCATCTCGTCGAAGAGCTCTACGAGGTACTAGCTCCACCCTGCGCCCGAATTCCTCGCCTGAAACGATGCACAGGATGCTGGAAACCTTGCAGAAGACTGGCGCCGGCGGTGAACCGTCAACCTGGTCACCGCCGGGAACCTCGTAGAGCTCCTTGAATCCGTGAGAAAGCTCAGCATCAAAGCGGGAGCTTCTGGGAGCTTTTCTACAAAAACTTCAAGTTGAGATTTTTTCGGAGTCAACATGAAGTCGGTTCCTTCAAGTGAACTGGTACTGAAAATGACTCTAGATGGCCGAGCTGATCAGGGAACGAAGTTTATATCTCAATGCTCGGAGTAAAAATCTGCTTTTTCAAAATGAATTGTCAAATATCTTTCAAAAAATTGCAAAACCACCCAAAAGTTGTCACATTGTCCGCCTCGGCCGGCTGGACCAAAGTTCTCACTCCCAGCGAAGCTATTCATATGAAGTCTCGCGCTCTCAGTGAGAGCGCGAGACCATTCTGCGTCGACAAAAATGCACCAGAACTCTCTAGGTCACCCATAGATCGATATAAATTAGAAAAAAAATCATCCGACACAAAAAATACAAAATTGTACAAATCGATATTTTTCATTGATTTTGAAAATTCTAATCAATTTGGGCACTCTCGAGGCTCCCATTCGATGTCTCGCATGTCGCTACTTCGATTGGAATGTACCTGGCATGCATAGCATGCACTCAGCACGAATTATCATCGAAACACCGTTCGCAACACGCATACATAGAGACAGTATTTCGAGCATAACACCTGACTCAGCCATTTCTAGGAACTCTCGAGCTTCCAGTGTGACGCGCCAGATCATTCTGCATCGACTGGTGTGCGTGAGAGGTCTGTAGCTTGCTGACAGCTCGAGTTAAGTAAAGCCAACCACCGTCACCTGCCAAACTGCACTGCAGGCAAAGTCGGTTCCTGCAAGTCTTTTGACAGTAATATTGCCCCTAGAGCCCTGAAAATTTTACCAGCAGGTGCGCCATAGCTTACTGTATGTGAGAAAAATCCGTTTTCTGAAAACGAATTGTCAAATCTTGCACAAAGTTTCAAAAACCGACCCCAGGTTAACACATTGTCTCTTTTGGTCGGGTCGGCCAACTAGCTCCACCCTGCGCCCGAATTCCTCTTAGCTCATCTCGTTGAAGAGCTCTACGAGGTACGCTTGCACGCCGTTTACGGGCGCCGGCGGTGAACCGTCAACCTAGTCACCGCCGGGAACCTCGTAGAGCTCCTTTCACGCCTAAGATTCTTCAGATTCGAAAGAGAGAGCTCCTGGAAGAATTTCTCGAAAACGGGGAAAATTGATTTTTTCGTGTCGACGTGAAGATGGTCCTCCAAGTGTTTTGATAGTAAGATTGCGCCTACGGAGCTCATACTAAGACAGAGAGGCCGTCATAGTCGTTTACAGGTGCGAAAAATCTGCTTTCTCAAAATGAATTGTCAAATATCTTTCAAAAAATTGCAAAACCACCCAAAAGTTATCACTGGGCGCCGGCGGTAAACCGTCAACCTTTGTTACCGCCGGGGGACTCGTAGAGCTTCCTGACAACATATACTGTCGAAAAAATTGCAGAGAACGAATAGTGCCGAATCGAGTATCAGACTGAGTTCAGACCTCTGAATGCGACAGACGGGCGCGTCTGATGTCGCCGAATCGATCCCATTGATTACCCGCCCTGTAGCCTCCCTACAGCCCGAATTAAGTGCAGAACGCCGACAGTAGCTCTCAAGATGACTGGAAGAATACGAACAGTTTCATGATTCTGGATCGCGCAGCAGACCGAGTTCAGAGCTCTCGATTTAACAGGCGAACGCGCCTCATGATTCTGAGTGCAGTAGGTGTGCTTACCAGCACTGTAGCCGCCCTAAAGCTCGAGTTAAATAGAAAATACCGACAACGCGTATCAAGTTGACTCGAATAGTACGAATAGGTTTGCGGACCTAGCTCGGCTAGCAGACCGAGTTCAGAGCTCTGGATTCAACAGACGAACGCGTCTGATAATTCTGAGTGCAATACGCGTGCTTACCAGCACTGTAGCTGCCCTACAGCTCGAGTTAAGTAGAAAACACCGACAACGCGTATCAAGTTGACTCGAATAATACGAATAGGTTTGCGGACCTAGCTCGGCTAGCAGACGGAGTTCAGACCTATGGATTCAACAGACGAACGCGTCTTATCATTCTGAGTGCGATACGAGTGCTTACCAGCACTGTAGCTGCCCTACAGCTCGAGTTAAGTAGAAAATACCGACAACATGTATCAACTTGACTCGAATAATACAAACAGGTTTGCGGACCTAGCTCGGCTGACAGACCGAGTTCAGACCTCTGGGTTCAACAGGCGAACGCGCCTGATCATTCTGCATGCATTAGCTGTGCTTACCAGCTCTGTAGCTGCCCTAGAGCTCGAGTTATGTTCAGAAAACCGACAGCGCGTATCAAGATGACTCGAAACGGCCGATCCCGCCAGCGTGCTTTTTGGCCTTCAAAGTTACCCGATCGAGCTGAGATCAAGATGGCGAGCGGGAATAAGATCGAATATCACGGGAAAAAATACTAGAGCTCTAACGAATTGTCAAATTTCGAGAACAAAATTTTCAACCGAGCAAATGCCGTCAAAAGTTCCGTCGAGATTTTTCTTGCCAACTAGCTCTCCAGCGCGCCGGAATTACTCTTAGCTTCCAGCTATAACTAGCTAAGGGAAGCTCTACGAGTTACTTTGTCCTTTCTGGCCGGGTGGGCCAACTAGCTCCACCCCGCGCCGGAATTCCTCTAGCTCATCGATGCCGAAGAGCTCTACGAGGTACGTGGTGCGCAAGGAAGATCTGCCTTGGAGCCTGCAAGAACAGCCGAAGCTCTTCCGAAGCTCTGCCGAAGCGCTTTGCGCACCCTGCAGCCACGCGTCTTGGGAGACGCTAGGAAGCCACGCTCCCGGACCCACTACAAGCTCCGGCAACCTGCTGCGGGGATCGTGGACCGGCGGAGGTGGGCGTGTGCTCCGCACCACCCACCGCCGGCTTCTTATCTAAAACCCTCAACTCTCCAAGGAGCTATCCGGGAAAAACCCGAATAGCGAAGCCAAGCGCGGAACGCCGCACGGGGACCTCTGCCAGGCCGTCTGAAACGGTGCGAGGGACCCTGGAAACCTCGCAGGAAACTGGGCGCCGGCGGTAAACCGTCAACCTTTCTTACCGCCGGGGGACTCGTAGAGCTTCCTGACAATATATAATGTGGACAAGAAACCCAAAGAACAAATATTTTTTCAGCCCAAGCAATTTCAGACCTCTCAAGATGACTGTAATTAAAAAACAAACAGTTTCGCAACCCAGTTCGAGCATCGAACCGACTTCAGACCTCTGAATGCGACAGGCGGGCGCGTCTGATGTCTGCGTATCCACTCATGTGATTCCCAGCCCTGCAGTTCCCCCCACAGCCCGAGTTAAGTGCGGAAAACCGACAATATCGACTGGAATAATATCGTAGTATCGCGGACCTAGTTCGCAAACCGAGTTCCGCGCTCTGGTATCGACCAACAGACGCGCCTGATGTGTGCGAACCGATATCTGTGTCCCGCAGCACTGTAGCGCTCCCCCAGCACGAGTTGAGAGCAGGAAATTAAGAGCTCTTCTCAAGATGATTTGGACAATACGAATAATTTCGCGAACCTAGCTCAAGCAGCAGGCCGAGTTCAGAGCTCTCGATTCAACAGACGAACGCGCCTGCTCGTTTCCAATCGATTTCTGTCACTATCAACTCTGCAGCTGCCCTACAGCTCGAGTTGAATACAAAATACCGAGAGCGTCTGTCAAGATGACTCGGATGATACGAATAGGTCTGCGGACATAGCTCGGCTAGCAGACCGAGTTCAGACCTCTGGATTCAACAGGCGAACGCGCCTGATAATTCTGGATGCGATAGGTGTGCTTGCCAGCTTTGTAGCTGCCCTACAGCTCGAGTTAAGTACAAAATACCGAGAGCGCCTGTCAAGATGACTCGAATAATACGAATGAGTTTGCGGACCTAGCTCGGCTAGCAGACCGAGTTCAGACATATGGATTCAACAGGCGAACGCGCCTGATGATTCTGAATGCAATAGGTGTGCTTGCCAGCTCTGTAGCTGCCCTACAGCTCGAGTTGAGTACAAAATACCGACAGTGCGAATCAAGATGACTCGAAACGGCCGTTCCCGCCTGCCTGCTTTTTGGCCTTCAAAGTTACCCGATCGAGCTGAGATCAAGATGGCGAGCGGGAATAAGATCGAATATCATGAGAAAAAATACTAGAGCTCTAACGAATGGTCAAATCCCACCAGCCCTCTGGGCGTAGGTGGTCTAGAGCAGATCCTCTTCCACCCCTCCCTCTTCCCCCTTGGGGAGGGGTTTACCCCTCCCCCTACCCCCTCCCCTGGACCTGGACGGGGGGGGCCGCGGGTAGTTAGAGCGTCCCAGATGGCCCAAGACGGCTCCAAGAGCGCCTCAGAGAACCCAAGATGAGCTCCAAGATGGCTCAAGATAGCGCAAGATCGCTCGAGATGGCTCCTAAGATGGTTCCAAGAAGCCCAAAGACGGCCCCAAGATAACTCCAAGTGGCCAAACAGCTCCCCAAGGAGGCCCCGAAGAGGCCAAAATCGTCCCAAAACCTAAGGAAAATCAATGATTTTTGCTTTCTCGCCTTTTCGCTTCCGATGGCCATCCGAGGCCTGGAGATGGCTCCAAGATGGCCCAAGAGGGCCCCAAGAGAGCCCCAAAAGAGCCCCAAGACGGCCCCAAGAAGCACTCCAATTCCAAGATTTTTAGCTTTAGCCTTTTCTTGTTTGCCAAGAGGCCTGGCCCCCAAGAGGGCCCCAGAGAGCGAGCCCCAAGACGGCCCCAAGAGCGCCCAAGAGCACTCCAAGAGCGTTCCAAGAGGGGTCCAAGAGGCGATGGGGCCCCGCTAGTTTGATCGATCTCCTCCAAGATGGCCCCAAGAAGCGCCCAGGAAGCCCCAAGAGGTCCCAAGATGGCCCCAAAATGGCCCCAAGAGGCCCCCAAGAGGCCCCCCGGAGGCCCCCAAGAGACCCCCAAGAGGCCCCAAGAGCCCCCCCAGATGCACCCAAGATGCTCCAAGAGGCCTCGGCGAGAATGCCTAATCATTGATTCTACACAGGTTTTAGCCACATGGAGGCCTCTTGGGGGGGGGCACGGATTAAGATGACTCCAAGAGCGTCTGGGAGAGCCCAAAATGACCTCCAAGATGGCTCAAGATATCCCAAGATGTCTCATAATGGCTTCCTCTGTGTGCTGCCCACTTCTCTGATCGAGGCAATTCCTCTGGGCATCGTTTCTGGATGGGCTGGTGGGGATTCGCGAAGCGACAACAATTTTGAGAACGAAATTTTCAACCGACCAAAAGTCACCAAAAGGTCCGTCGAGATTTTTCTTGCCAACTAGCTCTCCAGCTCCCCGGAATTACTCTTAAGCTTCCAGCAATAACTGGCGCCGGCGGTGAACCGTCAACCTGGTCACCGCCGGGAACCTCGTAGAGCTCCTTTCACGCGTAAGAGTGCTCAGAATCGAAAGATAAAGCTTCTGGAAGCATTTCTCGAAAAAGGGAAAACATGATTTTTTTCGTGTCGACGAAGATGGTTCCCCCAAGTGTTTTGATAGTAAAAGTGCGCCTACAAAGCTCATATTAAGACAGAGAGACCCTCATAGTCGTTCACAGGTGCGAAAAATCTGCTTTCTCAAAATGAATTGTCAAATATCTTTCAAAAAATTGCAAAACCACCCAAAAGTTACCACTTTGTCCTTTCTGGCCGGGTCGACCAACTAGCTCCACCCCGCGCCGGAACTGGCGCCGGCGGTGAACCGTCAACCTGGTCACCGCCGGGAACCTCGTAGAGCTCCTCTCACATTGCAGAGAATCGACACACAGTCAAAAAAATGAAGATTTTTCGAAAATCTTGAAATTCGATTTTTTCGATGTTGATGTTCGCTCAGTTCCCGGAAGTCAGCTCATGCAAAAATGCATCGAGAGAGCTGAGCTGCTGTCAGAGTGAAGTTCATATGCCAATGCTCGGCGTAAAAATCTGCTTTTTCAAAATGAATTGTCAAATATCTTTCAAAAAATCGCAAAACCACCCAAAAGTTACCACTTTGTCCTTTCTGGCCGGGTGGACCAACTAGCTCCACCCTGCGCCCGAATTCCTCTTAGCTCATCTCGTCGAAGAGCTCTACGAGGTATTCCTCTTAGCTCATCTCGTCGAAGAGCTCTACGAGGTATTCCTCTAGCTCATCGATGCCGAAGAGCTCTACGAGGTACTTGCTAAGGGAAGCTCTACGAGTTACGCTTGCAGGAGCGCCGTTTACGATGCGTGGGGCCCTGCAAAGCGCGCAAGGAAGATTTGCCTAGGTGCCTGGAAGAACGGCCGAAGCTCTTCCGGAGCTCTGCCGAAGCGCTTCGCGCACCCTGGAGCCACGCGTATTGGGAAACACTAGGAAGCCACGCTCCCGGACCCGCTGCAAGCTCCGGCAAGGCGCTGCGAGAATCGTGGACCGGCGGAGGTGGGCGTGTGCTCCCCACCACCCACCGCCGGCTTCTTATCTGAAACCCTCAGCTCTCCAAGGAGCTATCCGGGAACAAAGCGCCGCACGGCGACCTCTGCCAGGGCGCGTGGAACGATGCGTGGGGCGCTGGAAACCTCGCAGGAGACGCTTGCGAGGGCGTCTTTTACGACGCGCGGAGCTCTGTGAAACCTACCACGACACCTCTGCCTAGGAGCCTGCGAGCACTGGCAAAGCTCTGCCGAAGCTCTGCCGAAGCGCTTCGCGCACCTTTGAGCCATGCGCATTGGGAAACGCTAGGAAGCCACGCTCCCGGACCCGCTGCGAATTCCGGCGAGTTGCTCCGGGGATCGTGGATCGGCAGAAGTGGGCGTGTCCTCCTCACAACCCACCCCCGGCTTCTGCTCTGAAACCCTTAGCTCCCCAAGGAGCTATCCGGGAACTTGCTAAGGGAAGCTCTACGAGTTATTCTCGCTCAAGGGTCGCGCAGGTCTCACGCGCCTGTAAAGATGCCTGGAGGCGCTGGACACCTCGCGTTGCGGCCTTCCGGAGACGCCAGACAGCTCCCCTGGCGAGCTCTGAAAACTCTTCAACGCTTTTCTGGGAGGCCCTGGGGGTCCCCCCGGAAGCTCTTCTGAAGCTCTTCCGAAACGCTGCCACCGACGCTGCCGCGCGTGCCTGCACGCGTGTGGGCACGCCTGGACGGGTGCCGGAAGCGCTCCCGGACACGCTGCCGGTTCAGGCGAGTTGCTGCGAGGATCGTGGACCGGCGGAGGTGGGCGTCTTCCCGTCACCACCCAACCCCGGCTTCTTCTCTGAAACCCTCGGCTCCCCAAGGAGCTATCCGGGAATCAAAAAGTCCGTCGAGATTTTTCTTGCCAACTGGGCGCCGGCGGTAAACCGTCAACCTTTCTTACCGCCGGGGGACTCGTAGAGCTTCCTGACAATATATAATGTGGAAAAGAAATTCAGAGAACGACTAGTGTTTCAGCCCAAGCGATTATAGACCTCTCAAGATGACTTTAACAAAACAAACGAACAGTTTTCCAATCGAGCTCGGATATAAAACCGAGTCCAGACCTCTGAATGCGACAGGCGGACGCGTCTGATGTCTGCGGATCGATTCCTGTGATTACCAGCTCTGCAGCCCCCCATACAGCCTGAGGTAGGTGCAGAAAACCGAGAGTACCTCTCATAATGACTCGAATAATACAACAGTTTCGCGGATCTCGTTCGAGCAGCAGACCGAGTTCCGAGCTCTCGGTTCGACGAACGGACGCGCCTGATGTCTCGAAATCGATTCCTGTGACCAGCAGCACTGTAGCCCTCCCCAGCACGATTTAAGTACAGAAAACCGAGAGCACTTCTCAAGATGACTCGAACAATACCAATAGGTTCGCGAACCTAGCTCGGGAAGCAGGCCGAGTTCAGAGCTCTTGATTCAACAGACGAACGCGCCTGATAATAACTCGTAGAGCTTCCCTTAGCAAGTTATTGCTGGAAACTTTAGAGTAATTCCGGAGCGCTGGAGAGCTAGTTGGCAAGAAAAATCTCGACGGAACTTTTGGTGACTTTTGGTCGGTTGAAAATTTGGTTCTCGAAATTCAACCATTCGTTTGAGCTCTAGTATTTTTTCCCGTGATATTCGATCTTATTCCCGCTCGCCATCTTGATCTCAGCTCGATCGGGTAGCTTTTACTGCCAAAAAGCACTGTGGCGGGAGCGGCGTTTTCGAGTCATCTTGATACGCGTTATCGGTATTTTGTACTTAACTCGAGCTGTAGAGCGGCAACAGAGCTGGTAAGCACACCTATCGCTCTCAGAATCATCAACCGCGTTCGCCTGTTGAATCTAGAGGTCTGAACTCGGTCTGCTAGCCGAGCTAGGTCTGCAAACCTATTGGTATTATTTGGGTAATCTTGATAGACGCCCTCGGTTCTCTGTACTTAACTCGAGCTACAGGACAGCTACAGAGCTGGTACGTACACCTATCGCATTTAGAATCATTAATCGCGTTCGCCTGTTGAATCTAGAGGTCTGAACTCGGTCTGCTAGCCGAGCTAGGTCTGCAAACCTATTGGTATTATTTGGGTCATCTTGATAGACGCCCTCGGTTCTCTGTACT
Source organism: Prorocentrum cordatum (assembly GCA_963575745.1). Classification (NCBI taxonomy): domain Eukaryota; class Dinophyceae; order Prorocentrales; family Prorocentraceae; genus Prorocentrum; species Prorocentrum cordatum. The sequence goes on from CAUYUJ010000991.1 coordinate 289,812, forward strand.
TGACTCGAGTTGCAGGACTGCTACAGAGCTGGTTAGCACGCCTATCGCATCCAGAATCATTAGGCGCGTTCGCCTGTTGAATCTAGACGTCTGAACTCGTTCTGCTAGCCAAGCTAGGTCCGCAAACATATTCGTATCATTTTGGTCATCTTCATAGACGCCCTCGCCTCGGTTTTCTGTACTTAACTCGAGCTCTAGTGCAGCTACAGAGCTCATAGTCACAGAAATCGATTGGGAATCATTCGGCGCGTTCGTGCGTCGACTCGAGAGCTCTGGACTCGGCCTGCTGCCCGAGCTAGGTTCGCAAAACTATTCGTATTGTTCGAGTTATTCTAAGAAGTGCTCTCGGTATTCCGCACTTAACTCGTGCTGGGGAGGGCTACAGTACTGCTGGTCACGGAAATCGATTCTGAGACATCCGACGCGTCTGTCTGTCGAACCCAGAGCTCGGAACTCGGCTACGAGGTATTACCCTTAAGCTTCCAGCTGCTAGCTTAGGGAGCTCTACGAGTCACTCTTAAGCTTCCAGCAACTTGGCAGCGTCCAAAGCCTGGATAGTAAAAGCTTCCAGCAACTTGGCAGCGTCCACGTGGTAGCGTCCAAAAACCGGAGAGTAAAGAGGACACACACCGGAAAGCCTTCCTGGCAAGCCCACGGAAGCTCTCGCGAAGCTCTTCTGGGTCTCTGGGGGCTCCCTGCAGCATCTCTGAGGCGCTGCCAGGAACGCTTCCACGAGTGCTTGCACGCGTGCAGGCACGGGTGGTCGCTTGCCGGAAGCTCTCCCGGACCAGCTGCCGGGCCAGGCGAGCCGCTGCGGGGATCGTGGAGCGGCGGAGATTCCCGGAGAGCTCGTTGAGAGCTAAAGGGTTTAAGATTAGAAGCCGGACGGTGGTGGTGCCTGCCAGGAGCTCCTCCACGGCGGTCCACAACCCTCGCAGCAACTCCGGTGAACCGGAAACGTGTCCGGGAGAGGTTCCGGCAAGCTTCCACGCGTGCCTGCACACGTGCAGGCACGCATGGAAGCGCTTCTGCCAGCGCTTCGGCAGCGCCGCAGAGAGCTTCCCGGAGCACTCTAGGAAAGATTTCCTGTCCCCGAAGGCTGTCTTCGCTTTCCGGGTTTTGGACGCTACCAAGTGGGCTGCTGGCGGGCACCACCACCGCCCGGCGTCTAATTTAAAACCCTCTAGCTCTCAGAGAGCTCTCCGGGAAAAATTCGAAGAGTAAAGAGAATCTCGGGGACGGGAAATCATTCCTGGAGAGCCTTGGGGGGCCTCCCTGGAGCGCTGCGGAAGCGCTGCCAGAAACGCTTCCATGCGTGCCTGCACGCACGCAGGCACGCGTGGAAGCTTGCCGGAAGCTCTCTCGGACACGTTGCCGGGCCGCCGGAGTTTCTGCGGGGAACGTGGAGCGCCGTGGAGAAGCTCCTGGCAGGCACCACCACCGTCCGGTTTCTAATCTTAAACCCTTTAGCCCTCAGCGAGCTCTCCGGGAATAACTTGCTACGGGAAGCTCTACGAGTTACTAGCACTCCAGCGCGCCGGAATTGCTCTTTCGCTTCCAGCTGCTAGCTTGGGGAAACTCTACGAGTCACTCTTAAGCTTCCAGCTGCTAGCTTAGGGAAGCTCTACGAGTCATTACTCTTAAGCTTCCAGCAATAACTTGCTAAGGGAAGCTCTACGAGTTACTTGGTAGCGTCCAAAACCCGGAGAGCGAAGAGCCTCTTGGGGAGGGGAAATCTTTGCTGGAGATCTCTGGGAGGCCTCCCTGCAGCGGTCAGGAACGCTTCCACGCGTGCCTGCACGCGTGCAGGCACACGTGGACGCGTGCTGGAAGCGCCCCCGAACCAGCTGCCGGCTCGGGCGAGGCGCTGCGGGGATCGTGGAGCGGCGGAGATGGGCTGCTGGAAGGCACCACCACCGCCCAGCTTCTACTCTAAAACCCTCTAGCCCTCAGAGAGCTCTCCGGGAATCTCGGGGAAATCTCGGCGACGGGAAATCTTTTCTTGAGAGCATTGGGGGCCCCTCTGGAGCGCTGCGGAAGCGCTGCCAGAAACGCTTCCATGCGTGCCTGCACGCATGCAGGCACGCGTGGAAGCTTGCCGGAAGCTCTCCCGGACCAGCTGCCGGGACGAACGAACTGCTGCGGGGATAAGATGGGCTGCTGGCGGCCACCACCACCGTCTGGCTTCTAATCTTAAGCCCTCTAGCTTTCAGCGAGCTCTCCGGGAATAACTTGCTAAAGGAAGCTCTACGAGTCATTCTCGCAGCGCCCCGCCTGTCTCGGCAGCAGGTCCGGGGGAGCTTCCGGCAAGCGTTCACGCGTGCCTGCACGCGTGCAGGCACGCGTGGAAACGTTCCAGGCGGCGCTTCAGAGTCGCTGAAGGGGAGCCCCCAGAGCCCCAGAAGAGCTTCACAAGGGCTTCCGTGTGCTTGCCAGGAAGGCTTTCCGGTGTGTGTCCTCTTTGCTCTCCGGGTTTTGGACGCTGCCAAGTTCTCACGTGTAATGGTTATTCCCGGGGAGCTCGCTGAGACCTAAACAGGGTTTGAGATTAGATCCCGGACGTGGTTGTGCCCGTCAGGAGCTCCTCCACGGCGGTCCAGAATCCCCGCAGCGCCTCGCCTGACCTGGCAGCTGGTCCGGGAGAGCTTCCGGCAAGCTTTCACGCGTGCCTGCACGCGTGCAGGCACGCATGGCAGCGTTTCTGGCAGCGCGTCAGCAGCGCTGCAAGGGAGCTTCCCGGAGCGCCAGAAGAGCTTTATGACAGCGTTTGAGGGCTCGCCAGGAATGATTCCCGGAGAGCTCTCTGAGAGCTAGAGGGTTTAAGATTAGAAGCCGGACGGTGGTGGTTCCCGCCAGCAGCGCATCTCCGCCGCTCCAAAATTCTCGCAGCGCCTCGCCCGTCCCGGCAGCGGGTCCGGGAGAGCTTCCGGCAAGCGTTTACGCGTGCCTGCACGCAGGGATGCGTTCCTGGCAGCGCTTCGGAAGCTCTGCTGGGGAGCCCCCCAGAGCCCCAGAAGAGCTTCAGCTTGCCAGGAAAGCTTTCCGTTGTGTGTCCTCCTGGTCTCCGGGTTTGCTTTCCCGGTTTTGGACGCTACCAAGTACCTCGTTGAGCTCTTCGGCATCGATGAGCTAGAGGAATTCCGGCGCGCGTGGAGCTAGTTGGCCGACCCGACCAAAAGAGACAATGTTCCCGGAGAGCTCGCTGAGAGCGAAAGGGTTTAAGATTAGAAGCCGGACGGTGGTTGTGCCCGCCCGGAGCTCCTTTCCGTCGCTCCACGTTCCCCGCGGCGACTCGTCTGAGCCGGCAACGGGTCCGGGAGAGCTTCCGGAAAGCTTCCACGCGTGCTTGCACGCGTGCAGGCACGCATGGAAGTTTTCTGGCAGCGCTTCAGTAGCGCTGCAGAGGAGCTTCCCAGAGCCCCCCAGGAAAGACTTGGTGGCGTCCAAAACCCGGAGAACAAAGATAACATACGCCGGAAAGCTTTCCTGGCGAGCCGTCCGACGCTCCCGTGAAGCGCCTCTGGGGCTTTGGGGAGCTCCCCTGCAGCGTCTCTGCAGCGCTGCCAGGAACGCTTCCACGCGTGCCTGCAACCCGCTGCGACGTTTTACAGGTCGCTGCGGGGATCGTGGAGCGGCGGAGATGGGCTGCTGGGGGCACCACCACCGCCCGGCTTCAAATCTTCAACCCTCTACCTCTTAGAAAGCTCTCCGGGAAAAACCCGGAGGCGAAGAGACCCTTCGGGACGGGAAATCTTTCCTGGAGAGCTCTGAGAAGTTCCCCTGCAACGCTGCTGAAGCGCTGCCAGAAAAGCTTCCATGCGTGCCTGTACGTGTGCAGGCAAGCGTGGAAGCTTGCCGGAAGCTCTCCCGGACCAGCTGCCGGGCGGAACGAACTGCTGCGGGGATTCTGGAACGGCGAAGATGGGCTGCTGGCGGGCACCACCACCATCCGGCTTTTAATCTTAAGCCCTCTAGCTCTCAGCGAGCTCTCCGGGAAAAATCAGAACAAAATTTTCAACCGACCAAAAGTCAGCAAAAGGTCCGTCGATATTTTCTTGCCAACTAGCTCTCCAGCGCCCCGGAATTACTCTTAAGCTTCCAGCAACAACTTGCTAAGGGAAACTCTACGAGTTAAGTCGGCAATAGATCCGTCGATATTTTTCTTGCCAACTGATCTCCAGCGCCCCGGAATGATTCTTAAGGTTCCAGCTATAACTTGCTAAGGGTAGCTCTACGAGTTACTAGCTCCACCCTGCGCCCGAATTCCTCTTAGCTGATCTTGCCGAATAGCTCTACGAGGTACGTCCTCGTAAAGCTCTTCTGGCGCTCTGGGAAGCTCCCCTGCTGCGCTGCTGAAGCCCTGCCAGAAACGCTTCCATGCGTGCCTGCACGCGTGCAGGCACGCGTGGAAGCTTGCCGGAAGCTCTCCCGGACCCGTCGCCGGCTCAAGCGAGTCGCTGCGGGGAACGTGGAGCGCCGCGGAGAAACTCCTGGCGGGCACAACCACCGTCCGGCTTCTAATCTTAAGCCCTGTAGCTCTCAGCGAGCTCTCCGGGAAAATACATTGTCAAATATCTTTCAAATCTTAGGAAACCGACCCAAAGTTGTCATATTGTCTCTTCTTGTCGGGTCCACCAACTAGCTCCACCCCGCGCCGGTATTCCTCTAGCTCATCGATGCCGAAGACCTCTACGAAGTACTTGGTAGCGTCCAAAACCCGGAGAGCGGAGAAACCCTCGGAGACGGAATATATATATTTTCTCCAGAGCTCTGGCGGGCCCCCCTGCAGCGCTTCGAAACTTCCAGGCACGCCCCCACGCATGCCTGCACGCGTGCAGGCACGCCTGAAGCGCTTCGAAACTACTGCCTGGAACGCCTCCATGCGTGCCTGCACGCGTGCAGGTGCGCGTGGGCGCGTGGCGGAAACCCTCCAGGACCCGCTGCGACCTCAAACGAACTTCTGCGAGGATTCTGGACCGGCAAAGATGAGCTGCTGGCGGGCACCACCACCGACCGTCTTCTAATCTGAAACCCTATAACTCTCAGAGAGCTCTCCGGGAACATCACTGGTCAAGATGACTTAGCTAAGGGGAGCTCCACGAGTTACTAGCTCCACCCCGCGCCGGAATTCCTGTAGCTCATCGATGCTGAAGAGCTCTCCGAGGTAAGAGACCCTTGGGGGCGGGAAATCTTTCCTAGAGAGCTCCGGGGGGCCCACCTGCAGCGCTTCTGAAGCGCTGTCAGGTACGCGCCCACGCCTGCCTGCACGTGTGCAGGCACACGTGGACACGTGCTGGAATCGCTCCCGACCCAGCTGCCGGCTCGGGCGAACTGCTGCGGGGATCGTGGAGCGGCGAAAATGGGCTGCTGGCGGGCACCACCACCGTCCAGCTTCTAATCTAAAACCTTCTAGCTCGCAGAGTGCTCTCCGGGAACTTGGTAGCGTCCGAAACCCGGAGAGCAAAGAACGGTGAGCGAAAGCAACACACACCGGAAAGCTGTCCTGGCGTGCCCTCGGACGCTCTCGTGAAGCTCTTCTGGAGCTTGGGGGGCTCCCCTGCACCGCTTCTGAAGTGCTCCCAGGAACGCTTCCACGCGTGCCTGCTCGCGTGCAGGCACGCGTGGACGCTTGCCGGAGACGCTCCCGGACACGCTGCCGTGTCGGGCGAGTCGCTGCGAGGATCGTGAAGCGGCGGAGATGGGCTGCTGGCGGGCACCACCACCGTCCGGCTTCTAATCTAAAACCTTCTAGCTCTCAGAGAGCTCTCCGGGAAAAACCTGGAGAGCACATGGTAGCGTCCACAACCCGGAGAGCGAAGAAACCCTCGGAGACGGGAAATATTTTCTCGAGAGCTCTGGCGGGCCCCCCTGAAGCGCTTTCAAACTGCCAGGCACGCCCCCATGCGTGCCTGCACGCGTGCAGGCACGCCTGAAGGGCTTCGAAACTGCTGCCTGGCACGCCTCCATGCGTGCCTGCACGCGTGCAGGCACGCGTGGACGCGTGGCGGAAACGCTCCCAGACCCGCTGCGACCTCAAACGAACTGCTGCGAGGATTCTGGACCGGCAAAGATGGGCTGCTGGCGGGTACCACCACCGACCGGCATCTAATCTGAAACCCTATAGCTCTCAGAGAGCTCTCCGGGAAAAGAACGGAGAGCGAAAGCAACACACACCGGAAAGCTGTCCTGGCGGGCCCTCGGTCGCTCTCGTGAAGCTCTTCTGGAGCTTGGGGGGCTCCCCTGCAGCGCTTCTGAAGTGCTGCCAGGAACGCTTCCACGCGTGCCTGCTCGCGTGCAAGCACGCGTGGACGCTTGCCGGAAGCGCTCCCGGACACGCTGCCGGGTCGGGCGAGTCGCTGCGAGGATCGTGGAGCGGCGGAGATGGGCTGCTGGCGGGCACCACCACCGTCCGGCTTCTAATCTAAAGCCCTCTAGCTCTCAGAGAGCTCTCCGGGAAAAACCCGGAGAGCAAAGAGAACGCGCACCGGACATCCTTCCTGGCGAGCTCTCGGACGCTCGCGTGAAGCGCTTCTGGAGCTCTGGGAGGCTCTCCTGCAGCGCTTCTGAAGCGCTGCCAGGAGCGCTTCCACGCGTGCCTGCGCGCGTGCCAGGCACGCGTGGACGCTTGCCGGAAGCTCTCCCGGACCCGCTGCCGGGCCCGGCAACTCTCTCCGGGGATCGTGGAGCGGCGGAGATGGGCTGCTGGCGGGCACCACCACCGTCCGGCTTCTAATCTAAAACCTTCTAGCTCTCAGAGAGCCCTCCGGGAATCTTCTTTTCTGGTCGGGTCGACCAACTAGCTCCAGCCCGCGCCGGAATTTCTCTAGCTCATCGATAACGAAGAGCTCTACGAGGGACTAGCTCCACCCCGCGCCGGAGTTCCTCAAGCTCATCGATGCCGCAGAGCTCTACGAGGTACGAAGAACTCTTCGAGGCGGGAGCATCTTTTCTAGGGAGCTCTGGGCCCCCCCCCTGCAGCGCTTCTGAAGCGCTGCCAGGAACGCTTCCACGCGTGCCTACACGCGTGCAGGCACACGTGGACGCGCACCCGATACAGCTGCCAGCTCGGGCGAACTGCTGCGGCGGACGTGGACCGCCGTGGAGGAGCTCCTGGCGGGCACCACCACCGTCCGGCTTCTAATCTAAAACCCTCTAGCTCTCAGAGAACTCTCGGGGGAAAACCTGGAGAGCAAAGAGAACACACACCGGGCAGCTTTCCTGGCGAGCTCTCGGACGCTCGCGTGAAGCGCTTCTGGAGCTTTGGGGGGCTCCCCTGCAGCGCTTCTGAAGCGCTGCCAGGAACGCTTCCACGCGTGCCTGCGCGCGTGCAGGCACGCGTGGACGCTTGCCGGAAGCTCTCCCGGACCCGCTGCCGGGCCCGGCAAGCTTCTCCGGGGATCGTGGACCGGCGGAGATGGGCTGCTGGCGGGCACCACCACCGTCCGGCTTCTAATCTGAAACCCCCTAGCTCTCAGAGAGCTCTCTGGGAATTACTCTTAAGCTTCGAGCAACTAGCTAAGGGAAGCTCTACGAGTTACTAGCTAAGGGAAGCTCTACGAGTTACTAGCTCCGCCCTGCGCCCGAATTCCTCTTAGCTCATGTTGCCGAAGAGCTCTACGAAGTATTGTCCGCCCGGGCCGGGTCGGCCACTTGATAGCGTCGAAAACCCAGAGAGCAAAGATAACACACACCGGACAGCTTTCCTGGCGAGCTCTCGGACGCTCTTGTGAAGCGCTTCTGGAGCTCTGGGGGGCTCCCCTGCAGCGCTTGCCTGCACGCGTGCAGGCACGCGTGGGCGCTTGCCGGAAGCTCTCCCGGACCCGCTGCCGGGCCCGGCAACCCTCTCCGGGGATCGTGGACCGGCGGGGATGGGCTGCTGGCGGGCACCACCACCGTCGGGCTTCTAATCTAAAACCCTCTAGCTCTCAGAGAGCTCTCCAGGAAACTAGCTGCACCCCGCGCCGCAATTCCTTTAGCTCATCGATGGCGAAGAGCTCTATACGTGGTATTAGAAGCCGGACGGTGGTGGTGCCTGCCAGGAGCTCCTCCACGGCGGTCCACGTTCGCCGCAGCGACTCGCCCGACCGGGCAGCCCGTCCGGGAGCGCTTCCGGCACGCGTCCACGCGTGCAGGCACGCGTGGACGCGTTCCTGGCAGCGCTTCAGAAGCGCTGCAGGGGGGCTCCCCAGAGCTCCAGAAGCGCTTCACGAGAGCGCCCATGAGCTCGCCAAGAAAGCTTTCCGGTGTATATTCACTTTGCTCTCCGGGTTTTGGACGCTACCATGCCGCCGCCGCCGTCATCGCCCGAGTTTAACTCGTAGAGCTTCCCTTAGCTAGTTGCTGGAAGCTTAAAAGTAATTCCGGGGCGCTGGAGAGCTAGTTGGCAAGAAAAATCTCGACGGAACTTTTGCTGACTTTTGGTCGGTTGAGAATTTTGTTCTCGAAATTCAACCATTCGTTTGAGCTCTAGTATTTTTTCCCATGATATTCGATCTTATTCCCGCTCGCCATCTTAATCTCAGGTCGATCGGGTAGATATTACTGCCAAAAAGCACACGGGCGGGATCGGTCGTTTCGGGTCATCTTGACACGCGGTGACGGTTTTCTGTACATAACTCGAGCTCTAGGAGAGCTACAGAGCTGATACTTACAGAAACCGATTCAGAATCATCGGGCGCGTTGGTCTATTGCATTTAGAAGTCTGAACTCGGTCTGCTGCTCGAGCTAGGTCCGCAAAACTATTCGTATTGTTCGAGTCATCTTGTGAGGTGCTGTCGCCTTTCTGTACTTAACTCGGGTTCTAGTGGGGCTACAGAGCTGGTAATTACAGAAACCGATTCCGTCTGTCGCATGCAGAAGTCTGAAATCGGTCTGCTACTCGAGCTAGGTCCGCAAACCTATCGGTATTGCTCGAGTCATCTCGACAGGGACTGTCGGTTTTTCTGTATTTAACTCGAGCTATAGGGGAGCTACAGAGCTGATGCGCACAGAAAACGCACAGAAACTGTTGCATCCAGAGGTCTGAACTCGGTCTACTACTCGAGCTAGGTTCGCGAAACTATTCCTATCGTTCGAGTCATCTTGAGAGGTGCTGTCCGTTTTTACACTTAACTCGGGCTGTAGCAGAGCTTGAGAGCTCATACGCACAGAAACTGATTCGAAATCATCAGGCCTGTTCGTCTGTTGCATCTAGAGGTCTGAGCTGGGTCTGCTACTCGGGCTAGGTCCGCAAAACTATTTGTATTCTTCGAGTCATCCTGACAGATGTGGTTCATTTTCTGTATGGAATTCTGTTGGAGAGCTACAGAGCTGGTACGCACAGACACCGATCGAGAAGAATTAGGAGCGTTCGTCTGTTGCATCGAGAGGTCTGAACTCGGTCTGCTACCCGAGCTAGGTTCACAAAACTCTTCGTATTCGACCGATAGTTTTTCCAAATTATGGTGAATTTCTTCACTGAACTCTTCGTCCGAAACAACAGAAGGACATCATGAGGCGCGAAGCATCTAGACGCTTGGTTTGGGTCTGTTGTGAGCGCAGACGCCAAACACGGATTCGTACTCGTTTTTTTTCTTCCGAATGGTATTTTGTACACGCTGCAGATCAGCTATAGAACTGTTCAGCACAGCAATGGGATATCACTAGACGCCTGAAATCAGTCTGCTATCAGCGCTCGGGCTGGAAACTACCCGTTCTCTACTTATTCTTTGGACATAATATGGTCAGGAAGCTCTACGAGTCCCCCGGCGGTAAGAAAGGTTGACGGTTTACCGCTGGCGCCCAGTCATCAGGCGCGTTGGTCTGTTGCATCGAGAGGTCTAGACTCGGTCTGCTGCTCGAGCTACGTCCGCGAAACTATTCCTATTGTTGAGTCATCTTGAGAGGTGCTGTCGGTTTTCTGTACTAGCTCGGGATCTAGGGTGGCTACAGGGCTGGGAGTTACAGAAACTGATTCAGAGACATCAGGTGCGTTCGCCTGACTCGGGCTGTAGGAGAGCTACAGAGGTGATACGCACAGAATCTGATTTGGAATCATCAGGCTGGTTCGTCTGTTGAGGTCTGAACTGGGTCTACTACTAGGTCCGCGAACCTATTCGTATTCTTCGAGTCATCTTGACAGATATTGGCAATTTTCTGTGTTGAACTCGGGCTGTAGGAGAGCTACAGAGCTAATACGCACACAAAACGATCCAGAAGCATCAGGAGCGTTCGTCATTTGCATGGAGAGGTCTGAACTCGGTCTGCTACCCGCTAGGTTCGCAAAACTATTCGTATTCGACCGATATTTTGTTCCAAATGATAGTGAATTTCTTCACTGGAAAATTAGAAGGCGATCATCTAGACGTTTGGTTTGGGTCTGTTGTGAGCGCAGACACCAAACACGGATTCGTACTCTGCTACTTTCTCCCTAATGGTACTGTGTTTCTTGGGTCTACCGCTGCAGATGAGCTATAGAACTGTTCAGCACAGCAATTGGAAGGGAACATCAAGGGCAATAGTAACATGTATCTAGACGCCTGAGATCAGTCTGCTATCAGCGCTCAGGCTGAAAAACTACTCGCTCTCTGCTAATTCTATGCGCATACTACATGGTCAGGAAGCTCTACGAGTCCCCCGGCGGAAAGAAAGGTTGACGGTTTACCGCCGGCGCCCAGTTTAGCTGACGCCGATTTGGTACCGTCTGCACACCATCTGCAGCTGTGTATGTCGTGTACCGTCTCATACGAATGTTTGAAGCATCTGAAACATCCTTGGCCCAGTCCCAGCAACGAAATAGCCATATCTGCACCGTGCTACGAAATCCCAGATCACCAAACTTCTGTCGTCCAACTTTGTACCGTCTACGTTGAAACTCAGACCATCCTTCGGTTCTCCGCTTGCGTAGACCCGACATCAACGCCAGGCATCTCCCCTCAAAGGTATGAACAGCAGCAATGGTGGAATAGTCGGGCGTGCGGCCCTCGCAGTTGAATAATAATGCAAATAACAATGGTGCACATCCCTGGCCTAAGCACTTGGTAGCGTCCAAAACCCGGAGAGCAAAGAGAAGCTCACACTGGGAAGCTCTCCAAGCGAGCCCTTGGAAGCTCTCCTGAAGCGCTTCTGGGGCACTGCCAGGTGCGGATCCATGCGTGCCTGCACGCGTGCAGGCACGCGTGGACACGTGCCAGAAGCGCCCCCGGACCAGCTGCCGGGTCAAACAACCTGCTGCGGGGATTCTGGACCGGCGGAGATGGGCTGCTGGCAGGCACCACCACCGTCCGGCTTCCAATCTAAAACCCTCTAGCTCTCAAAGAGCCCCCCGGGAAACTAGCTAAGGGAAGCTCTACGAGTTACTGCTCCGCACCCGGTTTCGGCGTGTAGCGCGGCCAGACGCACGTCTTGGTCGTGCGCGGAAGCGCTGGAAAGCGCGCGAAGCGGAGCTCGACGGTCGCTGGGAAGCGCCCCCGAAGCGCTTCTGAAAACGCTGACAGCGACGCTATCACGCGTGCCTGCACGCGTGGGGGCACTCTGGGGTGCTTCGCGAGGCCGGGGTGCTTTGCTTCGCGAGGCCTCTGGAGCACGTTATACGGGAACGTATGGGATCGGCTGAGAGCGACGCTTCCACGCGTGCCTGCACGCGTGGGGGCTCGCTGCCCGGGAAGCTTCGCGAGGCCTCTGGAGCACGTTCTACGGGAACGTATTGGAACGGGCGCTCCGGGACACGCTGCAGAACCCGGGAAGTCACAGAAAGGAGCGTGGAGCGGTGAGCGGAGTGCGGCGACGCACGCGCACCCGCCGGCTTCTCTTCTGACAACCCTATCTAGCCCAAGAGGCTACCCGGGAAATACTCTGGAAGTTTCTTTAAGGTCTCGGGGGGCCCCCCTGAAGGGCTTCTGAAGCACTTCCAGGCACTCTTCCGCGCGTGCCTGCACGCGTGTAGGCACGCGTGGACGTGTGCCGGAAGCGCTCCCGGACCCGCTGCGACCCTGGGCGAGGCGCTGGGGGGATTGTGGAGCGATGGAGGTGGGCTGCTGACGGGCACCACCACCGTCCGGCTTCTACTTTAGAAACCTACAGCTCCCAGAGAGCTCTCCGGCACTTGGTAGCGTCCCAAACCCGGAGAGCGGAGAGGGGGCCTTCTGAAGCACTTCTGAAGCGCTGCCACGCTTCCACGCGTGCCTGCTGGCGTGCAGGCACGCGTGGAAGCGTGCCGGAAACGCCCCTGGACCAGCTGCCGGGTCCGGCAACTCGCTGCGACAAACGTGGAGCGCCGTGGAGGAGCTGCTGGCCGGCACCACCACCGCCCGGCTTCTAATCTAAAACCCTATAGCTCTCAGAGAGCTCTCCGGGAACTAGGAACCGGCGGTAAACCGTCAACCAGGTTACCGCCGGGCACCTCGTAGAGCTCTTTTCTTGCACAGCGCTCCTCGGAACACATGAAGGAAGCTTCTGAAGCGAGAGCCGAAAAACTCGAAAAAATAACGATTTTTCGGTTTTCATCCAAAGACGGTTGCTCCAAGTGTTTTGATAGTAGTACTACACCTACGGACCTGAGAATTTGACTGGCAAGCGCGGCATAACCCTCTACATGCGAAAAATCTGGTTTCTCAAAATGAATTGTCAAATGCCTTCAATTTTTAGACCCAAAGATGTCACATTGTCTCTTCTCGTCGGGTCTATAGCTCCAGCCCGCGCCGGAATTTCTCTTAGCTCATCGATGCCGAAGAGGTCTACGAGGTACAAACGCAGCACGCGGCGTGGAGGCGCGGGAAACCTTGCGTGGCGTAGCTCTGGAGACGCTAGAAAGCTTCCCTGCGAAGTTCTCAATGATCTGGAAATCTGGGAAGCTTTCCTGAAAAACTCTGGGGGCTGCCCTACAGCACTGGGGACCGGCGGTAAACCGTCAACCTGGTTACCGCCGGGAACCTTGTAGAGCTCTTTTCTTGCACGGCGATCCTCGAAACACATGGAGAAAGCTTCTGGAGCGAGAAACGAACAACTCGATTAATCACGTTTGTCTGTTTTTATCCAACGTCGGTTGCTCCAAATGTTTCGATAGTAATACTGCACTTACGGACCTGAGAATTTGACTGGCAGACGCGGCATAACCCACTACAGGTGCGAAAAATCTGGTTTCTCAAAATGAATTGTCAAATATCTTTCAAATCTTAGCAAAACCGACCCAAAGTTGTCACATTGTCTCTTCTCGTCGGTTCGGCCAACTAGCTCCACCCCGCGCCGGAACTGGCGCCGGCGGTGAACCGTCAACCTGGTCACCGCCGGGAACCTCGTAGAGCTCCTTGCACGGGTAAGAGAGCTCAGAATCTAAGTAAAGTAATAAACTGAAGATTTTCTTAAATCTGGATTTTTGGATTTTTTCGATGTTCATGATAGCTCGGTTCCTGGAAGTCAACTCTTAGTGACATGCATCAGGGGAGCTGAGCTGCTCTCAGAATGAAGCTTATTTGCAAATGCTCAGGGTAAAAATCGGCTTTCTCAAAATAAATGGTCATATATATATATATATATATATATCAAATCTTAGGAAAACCGACCAAAAGCTATCACTTTGTCCTTTCTGGTCGGGTGGGCCAACTAGCTCCACCCCGCGCCGGAATTCCTCTAGCTCATCGATAACGAAAAGCTCTACGAGGTAGCTCATCGATGCCGAAGAGCCCTACGAGGTACTTCTGAAGCGCTGGATTGCCAAAAATGTTTCCACGCGTGCCTGCACGCGTGCAGGCACGCGTGGGCGCGTGCCGGAAGCGCCCCCGGACGCGCTGCGACGTTTCACAGGCCCCTCCGGGGATCGTGGAGCGGCGAAGATGGGCTGCTGGCAGGCACCACCACCGCCCGGCCTCTAATCCAAAACCCCATAGCTCTCAGAGAGCTCTCTGGGAAAAAAGTCTCCAAAAAGTCAGTCGAATTTTTTCTTGCCAACTAGCTCTCCAGCGCCCTGGAATTACTCTTAAGCTTCTAGCAACTAGCTAAGGGGAGCTCTACGAGTTATTCCTCTAGTTCATCGATGTCGATGCGGCCTGCGGGGTACTCTCTGGAAGGCTTTCCTGACGAGCTTCGGGGAGCTCTCCTGATGCGCCTCTGAAGCGCTGCTGGGCACGCTTCTACGCGTGCCTGCACGCGTGCAGGCGCGCGTGGATGCGTGCCGGAAGCGGTCCCGGACCAGCTGCCGGTTCGCGCATGTTTCTGCGACGATTCTAGAGCGGCGAAGATGGGCTGCTGGCAGGCACCACCACCGTCCGGCTTCTAATCTAAAACCCTTCAACTCTCAGAGAGCCCCCCGGGAACTTCCGTCGAATTTTTTTTGCCAACTAGCCCCCCAGCGCGCCAGAAATACTCTTCTAGCTTCGCCGCTAAAGCTCTTGGGGTAACTCTACGAGTCACTAGCTGCACCCCGCGCTGGAATTCCTCTAGCTCATCGATGCCGAATAGCTCTACGAGGTACTTGGTAGCGTCCATAACCCGGATAGCAAAGAGGCGTACTCTGGGAAGCTTTCCTGACGAGCTCTGGGAAGCTCTCCTGAAGCGCTTCTGCAACGCTGCCAGCGACGCTTCCACGCGTGCCTGCACGCGTGCCGGCAAGCGTGGACGCGTGCCGGAAGCGCGCCCGGACGCGCTGAGAAAACTTTGCAACTCGCTGCGGGGATTCTGGACCGGCGAAGATGGTCTGCTGGCAGGCACCACCACCGTCCGGCTTCTAATCTAGAGCCCTATAGCTCTCAGAGAGCTCTCCGGGAAGCTAGCTCCACCCCGCGCCGGACTTCCTCTAGCTCATCGATAACGAAGATCTCTACGAGGTACCCGGAGAGCAAAGAGGCACTCACACTAGAAAGCTTTCCTGAAGAGCTCTGGGGAGCTCTCCTGGAGCGTTTCTGAAGCGCTACCAGGCTCGCTTCCACGCGTGCCGACAGCGCTCCCGGACACGCTGCGAACTCAAAAAAAAACCTCTGCGACGAGTCTGGACCGCCGTGGAGGAGCTGCTGGCAGGCACCACCGCCGTCCGGCTTCTAATCTAAACCCCTATAGCTCTCAGAGAGCTCTCTGGGAACATTGTCCGCCCGGGCCCGGTCGGCCAACTAGCTGCACCCCGCGCCGGAATTCCGCTAGCTCATCGATGCCGAAGAGCCCCGCGAGGTACTTGGTAGCGTCCAAAACCCGGAGAGCAAAGAGGCACTCACACTAGAATGCTTTCCTGAAGAGCTCTGGGGAGCTCTCCTGAAGCGCTTCTGAAGCGCTGCCAGGCACGCTTCCACGCGTGCCTGCGCGCGTGGACGCGTGCCGAAAGCGCTCCCGGACACGCTGCGAACTCAAAAACAACTTCTGCGACGATTCTGGACCGCCGTGGAGGAGCTGCTGGCAGGCACCACCACCGTCCGGCTTCTAATCTAAAACCCTATAGCTCTCAGAGAGCTCTCCGGGAACTTGGTAGCGTTTGAAACCCGGAGAGCAAAGAGGCACTCACACCGGAAAACTTTCCTGATGAACTGAAGAGCTCTGGGGAGCTCTCCGGAAGCGCTTCTGAAGCGCTGCCAGGCACGCTTCCACGCGTGCCTGCACGCGTGCAGGCACGCGTGGACGCGTGCCGGAAGCACTCCCGGACACGCTGACTTCACGCAAACTTCTGGGGGGATTTTGGACCGGCGAGGATGGGCTGCCGGCAGGCACCGCCACCGTCCGGCTTCAAATCTAAAACCCTATAGCCCGGGGAACTGGGGTCTTCGGTGGAGCTCCCTACGGGGCCGTGAAGCGCTGCCCAAGGTGGGGGGAACGCATGCGAGAGCAACCGCTGGGGCCTTCGGTGGAGCTCCCTACGGGGCCACGAAACTGCTCTGGGTGGGGGAAATGCACGCGAGAGCAACCACTGGGGCCTTCGGTGGGGCTCCCTATGGGGCGACGAAGCGCTGCCCAGGGTGGGGGAAACGCATGCGAGAGCAACCGCTGGGGCCTTCGGTTGAGCTCCTCGCGGGGCCACGCAGCGTTGCCCGAGGTGGTGGGGGAAACGCATGCGAGAGCAACCGCTGGGGCCTTTGGTGGAACTCCCTTTGGGGCGGCGAAACGTGTGAAAGGTGTGCCGAGTGCAGAAGCAAGGAAGGGGGGAGGGGGGAGGGAGGGGGCAGCGGGAGGAGGAGACGCGGGGCATCGTTTCTTCGAAACGAGGACACAACACCACTGGATGGTTGGGAAAAATTTGGATTCCCAAAACGAATGTTCAAATCGCTCACAATCTTCCGAAAACCGACCCGAAATGCCCGCATTGTCCGCCCCGGCCGGGTGGGCCGCTCCACCCCGCGCCAGAATTCCTCTAGCTCATCGATGCCGAAGAGCTCTACGAGGTACTGGATTGCCCTTGGAGAGCGAAGAGGTTTTTATATTGGAAACCGGCAGCGCAGGGCAGGCCAGCCCTTCTCCGAGGCCCCCAGTCAGGAAACCCCAGGAGCAACCTGCCTGCTTGAACGTGCAACGTATCGCGAGAGCGCTTTCCTACTCGCTCCGAATGCGCGTGTCTGAAGCCTTGCCGCAGGTCCTTCGCAGCTCCTTCGACGCTTGCCCTTCGAAGCGTATGGGCCCCCCCAGCATGCTTTCCAGTTTTCTGGCAAATGGTATCCGCGCGCGTTTCCCGCGCTGGTAAGCTCCCCAGGCATGCTTCCCAGCGCACTGGCCACCCTTGCCAACGTCTCCCATGGGCGTTGCGCGCTTTGGACTGCGTCGCTATCAAACTTGTCCTGGATAGCTCCTTGGAGAGCTAAAAAAGTTGTTCGATCAGAAGCCGGCGGGCAGGGCTGCGCGAACTCCCCCCAAAAACTTTCAGTCCAAGATCCTCGGAACGGCCTGCTTGGCCCTCCAACGTGTTCCGGCCAGCGTTTTCCTAGTCGTTCCCAATGCGCAAGCCCGGAGCGTTTCCGCAGGTCCTTCGCAGCTCCTTCGCAGCTGCCTCTGCGAGCTTTCGAGCGCTCTGGCCAGCGTCTCCCGCGCAGGTTTCCCGCGCTTAGGACAACTTCCAAGCTGCTCTGTCGAGACCTGCTCCGACCTGAATGCTCCAGCGGGGCCTGACTTGTTGAGCTTCCCATATAGCGAGGCAGCGGGAGCTGGGGGGAATCCCCCATCACTTGTCGGCTAGTTTGCTAGAAAAATCTCGACGGTCAAGTGGATGACATTTGTTGTTGCGAAATATTTTGGAAGAAGTTTGCCACTTCGTCATGGGTTGGTATTTTGCCCGGACAACTTCGATCATACTCCTGCTCGCCATCGTGATTTCAAGTCGATCGGGGCATTCGGCATGGGGGAAGCTAGGGGGCAACTCGCTATGATAATGCTTTTGGCGCGCGTTTGGTTTGCGGACTGGGTCTCAATGTGTAGCGCAGCTACAAGGCTCTAGGTCACACCAATCAATTCAACAGCCTCGACAAGATTGGTTGGTCTAGGAGCCCCCAGAGGTCTGAGATCGGTCTCCTACTCGAGTTTTGGCTGTTGAAAGATTCGCTCTCCATAGCCGTTGGCTGCTAATCATAATAATCTCAAGATTCAGTGCAGCCGCCATGCTCTCGGTCACGCAGCAGTGGATTCGGCAGTCTCGAAATCATTGGCGTCGAGCCTCGGGCGGCCTGAGACAAAGTCTCCTGCTCGAGCTATGACAAGTGACTTGTAGAGCTTCCCATATAGCGAAGCAGCGGCAACTGAGAATCATCCAGGATCGCTTCTGGGCTAGTCGGCCCGATAAGGCTCGACGGACCAATCAATGACATTTGCCACGTTGATTTCTTGTTGGAAAGGTTTGCCAACTTGTTTGTCTTGGGTGGGCTATTCTCGACAACTTCGATCTTATTCCTTCTCGCCGTCTTTATCTCGCGTCGGTCGGACCGTTCTGACAAAGGGAAAACTGATGTGGCGGCAACTCGCTCTGAGACAAGGAGTTTTTGGCGCGCGTAGGTTTGCGGACTTGCTCTCAAGGTCTACAGCAGCAACAAAGCTCGAAATAACACCAATCGATTTACAGCCCCGCAAAGATTGGTCGACAGCCTCCAGAGGCCTCCTATTCCGATTTTTTTGGGCGTAGGACTATGCGCGCGCTATAGCCGCTAGCTGTTAATTCAAGAACATGTCAAGATTTAGAGTAGCCACAGCGCTCTCGGTCATAGAGCAAGGGAGTAGGCAGTCTCGAAATCAATGGCCTAGAGCAACGAAAGGCCTGACATAAGTCTCCTACTCGAGCAGTGACCAAACATGCATTCTCACTCTGCAGCCGCTGTAGTTGTCGATTTGACGTTTGGGTCTTTCCAGCAACTGCAGCGAACGCTCTTGGTCACACTAAATTCACTCGGCGGACTCGAAAGCATTGCGCTAAAGCCTCGAAATGCCTGAGATGAGTCCCCTGCTCGACCGATGGCCAAACAGATTTTCGCACTCGGCAATTGCTGTTGCTATAGCAAAATGCGGATTTAGAAAACCTCGAGATTGAAACTAGCTCCAGAGCGGTCAGGTTTCCAATCTATGCTAAATCCTCGGGAGCATCATTTATAGCCTCGAGAGACCTCAAATCAGTCCCCCTACTCGAACTATGGCTGAACAGAACTAATCTCACTGCACCCGCTCTTTCTAGAGTGAACAAATGTCGATGTTGAGAACAGCTACAGAATTCTGGACCAACGAATGGATCCAGCAGCCTCAGAAACAGCCCCGAGAAGCCTGATATCACTCCGCTACTCGCGCTAACGGCAAAACGCTCATCTCGCTCTGCAACAACGTTTGTTAGATCAAGCGATATTATGTAGAAGCGTCTGTGCTCGGACAAAGCTCTACGTGTCCCCCGGCGACAACTTTGGTTGACGGTTTACCGCCTGCGCCCACATAGGAAAACGCTTGCCGGGACACGCTGGAGCCTCAAAGGAGGCGCTGCGTAGATGCCTGCCTGGGAACCTTGGTGAAGGGGCTGGCGTAGCCCTGCCTGCCGGCTTCTAATCTGGAGCTCTCTTAGCTCTCAGAAGGCTATCCGACAAGACTTGTGCACTCCAAAACCCGGATATCGCACAGTCAAAAGCAGGAAACCTTTTTGGAAGACGTTTGCCAGGACGCTGGAAAGCATGCTTGGGGAGCTTGCAAGCTTCGGAAGCCTGTGCGGGAGACGCTTGCCAAGAAAGTGGAAAGCATGCCCGGAAAGCTTGACGAGGGCCTTTCGGGAACGGGGGCTGGTGGCTCCGGAGGCTCCCCAACGCGGCCAAGACGAGTCTGCGCGGCCCCGGGAGGAAGTTCGAAATCAGCTCGGCATGGGGAGGGGAAGGTCCGCAGGTCCTTCCACACGCCTTTCGTTTTTTGTTTTCTTTTTCTTCTGGGTGGGGGATGTGGAGCAAAGGATGGAACTGGCTGGTTGGGTGGGGGATGGGGAGCATGGGTCGGCTGAGTGAATGGCCAACGGGTAGAAGAGGAGGGGTGCAGCAAGCGTACCGATTGGCACCGTGGTTGATAACCGTGGGGGTCAGAATTGTTCCCGATGACGTGGTTGTTATTCTCGTGGAAATTCTGGTCGAGGTTCAACGGCGGGCCCGAGATCTAATGAACGAAATGCGTCGTCGACCGTCGAAGGTGTCCCGGGAAGTCCCGGGTGCGCAGCCTCACCAATACATAGCCCTGCATACGGTGTACGACGGTACAACAATCGATGACGTTGGGCAGGATATACGTCGTGTTTTACCGTAGTTGATATCTGGATATCACCACAGCAAACTGAACATTTGTACTGTGTGGTCGTTTACGCAAGAGCCGAACACGAATTTGATGTTATACTTGGTGCCGTGCGTAATCGAAACATACCCGACTTCATATATGGTTAAAACTTATTCCCACCCTTGTCGGAGGTCATGCCACCATTGCCACTATCGTAGTCGGAATTGTCTTTCGTAATTGTGGTTGCCCTAGCAGACCTTGTCAGTGCCACCGTTTCAATAACAATCGCCGCCGTTTGAGCCAAGCGCCTTTGCTTCAGCCTTTTCAAGTCTCCTGCGCGCATCTTTGGGCCTTCTGGGGGCTACTGCGACGGCAAGCTCGGCTTTTCGGTTCGTGCTCTTGTATTTGGCCCCCTTTGGGGGTTCTTCGGGGGTTCTCTTGGTCTATTTTCGGCGCCTCTTGAGCGCTTCTACGGCGTCTGGGAATGTCGGGAAACCGAAAAAGCAAGAACACCAACATCCTCCAAAAAATCAATGACAATCACTGATGTTGGCCTCTTAGGGCCTTCTTAGGAGGCCTCTTGGAAGTATCTTTAAGCGCTTTTGAAACATCGTAGGCCGTCTGGTGCTTGAACCGTCTCGAGCGCTTCTCGGCACCCTCTTGGCCCGTCTCGGGGCCGTCTTGGGCTCGAACAAGTGAAGCGACAAGGCGCCCAAAACTCCAGGGGACACGCACGAAGACCTGGGAGATTTCGCAATTCTGGGTCCGAGCCTTTCAGACATTTTTCAAAGTTGAGGACTTAAGCCAAGGGCTTGGCCAACATATCTGAAGATACGCCCATTCCGTGCCCAACGGCGCAATGGCGGATATGGAGAATGGGGGGCGAATGCACGGAAAAGAGGATATCAAGAAAACGGCAACATGACACTTTCGAGGAAGGGCAATTTCGAGGAGGGGCATGGGGACACGGGGCGGAGAAAGAACAAGCTATGGAGAAGAGGGGGGAGAGGAGGGGAAGGAGGACAAGGAAGAAGTGGGAAGAGGTTGGAGGAGGCAGCTGCTCTATCCGCAGCCCTGGCGCCCGCCCCATTGTGGCACGGTGGGCCGCCAGGATGCATGCTTGGTACAAGCTGCTGTTGTGACGCAGCCATGGCACGAGTGCTGTTGGCGACTGTGCACTCCGCCCTCGCGCGGCCCCACCCGACGAGCAGAACATGACATTATGCTGCCAAGTCCCTTTGCGGTACCGTGTGGCGAAGCGTGCGGGGTAGCTGTCACTGCCCGCCCGAACGCGCGATCCGGGTCCGCCCATCCCCGGACCACTCGGGGAAAGCTCAGAGTGTGAAGGCAAACGAACGCGGGAACGGCAAGAACTGCGGGAGCACAGAGCAAGCATCGTACTTGCGCAGGACCGCTCGGCACGCCCGAGGCGTCCAAGCGGGGCGGAACTTTAAGAGCAATTTCCTAATCGCATATGCACGTTACCGCCTGGCCAGCTGGAGGCGTCGAGGCAGGGCGGGCACCATCCGAAGCATGCCACACCCAAAGAGCAATACCAGCTCTTGTCCACGAGCGTTTCGTCTGTGCTGAACGGTGAAGACAAGCATGCAGCACGAGGGGCATAATGCGTTGTGACGCGCATGGTCTTTGTTCTTTGCCCTGCCAGCGCAGGGGGGGCCTGGCAAACATGCACCTCGAATATTTCAGTGCAGCAGTAATCGCGCCTGCGCAAGACCGCCTGGCAAACCCGAAGCGTACAAACAAAAAACGAAAACCAACAAGCGGTTCCGCAATCCATGACAACATATAACAATATATCCTCTCTCGCATAGCAATATGAGTTCTTGTTCACAAATCTTTTAGATCGTGCCGGAACGGTGAAGACGAAACATGCAGCACAGGGAACTGACTCAAGGAGCCACGACGAACATACACTTTTAACCTTTCTGTGCAATGGCAATCGCGCTTGCGCAGGACCGCCTGGCAAGCCCGAAACGTTCATGGCGAAAACCAACAAACAGCTCCGCAATTCGACCGTAAAAAACAGCAACCGTACATGCGCAAGGCCGCCCCGCACGGTGGGGCTTGTTACTGAAACGGTGGGGTTTGTTACTGAAGCGGTAGGGTTTGTTACTGAAGCGGTGGGGTCTGTTACTGAAACGGTGGGGTCTGTTACTGAAACGGTGGGGTCTGTGACTGAAATGGTGGGGTCTATTACTGAAGCAATGGTTTTGTTGCTGAAGCGGGTGTGGTGTGTGTTACTGAAACCGCGGTTCTCTAGGGAAAAGAAAAAAGCAAAGAGGAGGATAATGAGGAGGAGAGACCAATCTACACAATTCCCATGTCTGCAGACAGTGGGGTGGAAAACAAATGTATTTCGGGGCGCTCTGCGACTTTCCGTAACAATGCGCGTGCAACGGCGGATTGCAGGGCGATCCGGGATAGCCCCCAGCACCGATATTGCACACCAAGATCTGTGCCGCGGCGTATTCTATCATGCAAACCCCTAGCGTGCTCACGGGCTATGTTTGGCATACATCGAATACTCTGGTCCCCCATCGCTGTACGATGCGGTGTCCGAGCTGCGCCGAGAAGCCAAGCACAAGGATTTGAATTTTGTCTTAGCTGGGGGCTTCAACGCAAAGGTGGGGAGGCGCGAGAACGGCGACGTAGAGAAATGCATCGGTCAATGCGGAATGGAAGATCAGAGCTGCCGCGGGCTCTGGATGAAGGCGCGGGCTTGCAAAGAACGCCTAAGCATTACGAACACCTTCTTTCCGAAACGGCATCCCTATATATTCACGCACCGTGGGACGAACGGGAACGAGCGACAAATTGATTATATTGGTGGACTTCAAACTCTTGCCCCGTGTATTTGAGTCTTGTTCGAATGCCGTTTTGCACATGGGATCAGACCACAGGCCAGTGCTTCTCAAAGTGCGTTTTTCGAGAACACCCAAACACAATGCCAAACAGAAGGACCGTGTACAGCGAACTTCTTGGAAATATATTGATGCAGACTGGTTTACCGAGGAAGCCCACAAGAGGAGCAGAAGTATCGCAATTTCTGGAAATCCTGATGCAGATTGCGAGGCTATCGCGAAGATCATGGTTGGTTCTGCTTCCAGTGCCCAAGTCGGTCAGAAAACGCATGCTCAACCTTCAAGCGACGAGGTGGAGCTGCAAAAGCTTATCTCGCAACGGAAGGAGTCGCAGGCTATGACGGAAGCAGAGAAGACAACTTTGAGCAAACACATCAGTAAACAAGTCCGGCGTGTCAGAAGGAACCAGGCCACTACACGAATCCAGGCGGTCTTTGCAGCATTCAGGGGCACAAAAAACATACCGAAGCTCAAGAACATCAAACAAAAAAATTGATCACGCACATGGCGGACAGCACGGGCGCAATCCACACTGACCGGCAGGGCATCGCAGACGTGTTTGCTGCTTTTTACGCCAATTTGTACAGTACCACTGCGGCCGCACATGACGCATATCCTGATGTAACCAGTACGAAATCAGACACACTTGCGCCTTTCACCATTGAAGAGCTGCGTGCGCAACTGGCAAACCTCAAGAACGGCAAATGCTGCGACCAAGACGGGTATGTGCAAAGATGCTGAAGAATGCTGGTGTCACTGTCGAGGCTCTACTTCTGGATGTGTACAACAATATAATTTCACCGTCGGCGTCCCCGCCGGAATCGTGGAAGAAATCGGCTGTGACTGTATTTCGTACGGCCGGCGATGTCGCCGATGCCAACAATTACCGCCCGATCACCATCATCCCCCTGCTCTACAAGCTGTTTGCAAAGTTATTATACCACAGAGTGTGCCCTATATTGGACAAGCACCAGAATATGGACCAGGCGGGCTTCAGGAAGGGTCTCAGCACCGTGCACCACATGTTTGCTGTGTCTATGCTTCAGGAGAAATGCCACGAATGGCAGTGTAACTTGTGGCTCGACTTCCAAAAAACAAATGATTGCGTTGAACATCTTTGTTTGTGGCGCGCACTTGTCCGACGCGGCGTTCCATCCGGATACGTATCTCTGCCTCAGAAGCTTTACGCTGGTCAGACAGCAAGAAAACGCACTGATTCTCTGAGCAAGCCTTACGAGATCCGGCGTGGAACGGAACAAGGGGACCCGCTGAGCACTCTGTTATTCAATTGCCTCATAGAAGACGTTGTGAGCGAAGTGAAGCAGAAATGGCTTGGGAAGGGTTGGGGCTTGAAGATGGGATTCACGGAGCACACGCAGCTGACAAATTTACGTTTTGCGGGCGACATTCTCCTCGTCTCCAGCACGCTGAGGCAGCTCAAGGCCATGCTCCGGGACATCAAATGCGCTGCGGCCAAAGTTGGACTTGAACTACATCCAGACAACACCAAGATTTTGAGCAACGCGACCAGGGGCACAGGCATACCGAAGGAGCCGTCATGATTGGCGACATGAGCATTGCTATTGTCCCTTTTAGTGAAAGCGTAAAATATCTTGGCAGAATGGTGGGTTTCGACCGGTCCCATGATGTGGAGATCAACAATCGTATCCGTAGTCCTTGGAAACGTTTCATGCAACACCGCGCAGAGCTCACGGACAGAAGCTATCCGCTAAATTCACGTCTCCGGTTGTTTGACAGCACAGTGACCGCCACGATGCTCTACGGCTCGGCCACGTGGGTGCTGACGTGCGAGCTCGAGGACAATATCCGCCGAACGCAAAGGCAAATGCTAAGAATGATTATCCGCATGCCCAGGCGCAGAGAGCACCGACAGCCAACTACTTCATCAGCATCATCATCATCATCATCGTCGTCGTCGTCGTCGTCGTCTTCCTCCTCTTCCAGCGAAGCTTCACACGCTTGCGATGCGGATCTGGAGCCATGGGTCGATTGGGTGCGAAGGGCTACGCATGATGCTGAGCAGCGTGTTGCGCGTCTGAATCTACGAGATTGGGTTGCAAAGCACCGCAAAGCAGCAATCCGTTAGCTTGGCCGCATGAGTACTGACAACGAGTCGTGGGCACATATTGCATTTAAGTGGGAACCAGAGAACCGCGTCCGGCGGCGTGGGGGGCAGCGCAAATGCTGGCTGGAATGCACCGTCGAGTACCAGAACTGAGGGCGCTGAGGCGCTGCTGCGCCACCCGTCTCGGGACGGCCTCCGGGCCGATGGAGCGCGTACTGTACTGTACTGTACTGTATCTGGTCCCCCATCTCACATAAATCTCGGCACCCAAGCAGAGCAACGAGCCCAACCCACTTTCCAGCACCTCATGGTAGGCATCGTTCTTCTTGCTTTCGGCCTGGCCTCTTCCAAACGACTCCCACCCTGGAATGCATTCCTGGAAATTGGGCTGGCTATTTACAGTATGCTGACGTCCAAGAACTGGAACCACCCGATCGATGCCGAATCCTGGCGTCCAGCATGTTTGTACGGGCTAACATACCTTCATCGTTCCAACCAGGTACACTTCCACTGGCCCCTTGCAGTTAGGCGTCCATGCCGCAGCCACTTCTCTATGCCGCGTGTAGACTCTACGTCTGATGCCGTCCACGAGCCAAGAATGCCCGTTCGTGTTCCACGCGTCGAAACAGCACGCCGCCCCCCTGACGTCGCCGCATTGCGCAGTGGAACAGGTCGTTTGCAGTAGTGAATCCCGCCGTGGTCGGACGTGCCAACAACCAAACTGACGCACAAAAAGTCCTATGCGGAGTTGCGCCCGGGCCTTGCTCGGGGGGCGCACCGAACCTGGTCAGGGCGAACCTGGGTCGGTCGGGCTTTGCAGGATCCTCCAAGATCCCGCAGGATCCCCGAAGATCTCCTCCTCCTCCTCCTGCACGACTCGGCGCCCTGGCTGACCTCCGTTTGCATGGGACCCCCGTCTCCAGGCTCACGATTTGCTTGTTGATGCTGCGTGCCAGCGTGCCCCTGGCGGCGCCTTGATTTGGGCCCTCTGGGGCCTTCTCGGGAGCTCTGTTGGTACCCTCTTGGGGCATGGGCGCGCTGGTTTCGCGACAAGCAACTTGACGACAAGGCGAGGGGCAAATTCACGATAGAAAATCCGACAACATTGAACTTTCGCCTCCCGCTTTCGCCTCCCGCTTTCGCCTCCCGCTTTCGCCTCCGGCTTTCGCCTCCCGCATTCGTCTCCCACCTTCGCTTCCCGCTTTCGCCTCCCGCTTTCGCCAACCGCTTTCGCCTCCAGAGCGAAAGCGGGAGGCGAAAGCAAAAGCGGGAGGGCGAAAGTGGAAGGCGAAAGCGAAAGCGGGAGAACGAAAGTGGGAGGCGAAAGCTGAAGCGGGAGGGCGAAAGTAGGAGACGAAAGCGAAAGTGGGAGGCAAAAGTGTGATGCGAGGGCGAAAGTGGAAGCCGAAAGCGGGAGGCGAAAGTGGGAGGCGAAAGCGAAAGCGGGAGGCGAAACGTGGGAGGCGAAAGCGAAATCGGGAGGCAAAAACAGGAGACGAAAGTGGGAGGCGGAAGCGAAAGCGGGAGGCGAAAGTGGGAGGCGAAAGCAGGAGGCGAGATCGAAAGCGGGAGGCGAAAGTGGGAGGCGAAAGCGAAAGCGTATGGTGAAACGGGGAGGCGACAGCGAAAGGGGGAGGGCGAAAGGGGGAGGCGAAAGCGAAAGCAGGAGGCGAAATCGAAAGCGGGAGGCGAAAGCGAAAGCGTGAGGCGAAAGTGGGAGGCGAAGGCGAAAGCGGGAGGCGAACATGGGAGGCGAGAGCGAAAGCGGGAGGTGAAACTGGGAGGCGAAAGCGAAAGCGGGAGGCGAACGCGAATCGCCTCCTACTTTCGCCTCTGCTGCCTGTCGTGAATTTGTCTCTGCCTTGTCGTGTTTGGGTACTTCCTTGTCGTGTTTGGGTCTTCCTTGTCGTGTTTTGGGTCCTCCCTTTTCTTGGGGCGTCTTGGGGTCTCTTGGGTCGTCTCGAGGCCAGCTTAGGCGTCTTGGAGCGGTTCTTGGGCGACCCGGGGAAGTCACGCGACAGCACGCGGGGACATGCGCCACGCCCCAGAGAATCCCGCAGCTTCAGGTCTGGGCCCCTTGATCCTGTAGAGGCCAAGATCGAGGCTGGAGGATTCCAAGCACCCTCCGACACGTGCCTCCCAGACCCCCGACGTCATGATTTTTTCATGACGCGACCCCCAGAGGTCCAGACCCATTCCCTGGGACCGGTTTTGCATCCCGAGTCGTTTTTTGACGGTCCCGAGGCCCGGTGAGGGCCCTCAGAGGCCGAAAATCGCGAAAAACATCCCGTCGTGATTTTTTCATGACTCGAGGAGGTCTGGGCTCAGTGCACGGCGGCAAATGGGACGGCCCAGGGCCAGGGTCCCAGGGCCACCAGAGGGGCCCAGGGCCGGGCCACCAGGGGTCTCCAGCAGCCCGGCCCCAGGGGGCCCGGGGGGGCTAACGACAGGGGCACTCCGGGTGCACCAAGTGCCCACTCCCCTCCCGGAGCCTCCACGGGTCGTCCCCGGAGCCTCCCGGGAGCCTTCCCCGAAGCCCTGGGACACGCGGTGGAAGTTCCGGACGTCCCAGATGGCTTCCAGACTGCTCCAGGACGGCCAAGCATCCGACCCACTTTTGCCTCGAGACGGCCCCGGTGGTCGCCAAGACGGCCCAAGAAGGCGCCGTCCTTCCCCTACTCCTCCTCCTCCTCCTCCTCCCCTCCCTCTCCTGCCTACATGCACCCAGCCTCACACAGCACCAGCCGATCATCGCGTGCGTGGGCAGCAACCGAGAGCTTCATTTCCCAGATGACGCATCTTTCTGTGCCTCCTGTTGAGACATACCTGCCATGCAGGGCTGCACCTCTGATTTTGCATTTTCTTCCGCGGGAAGCATCCAAACAACAAGCGGAGCTCAATACTCTATTTCGGCGCCTGCGGCGGGCTTGTTCAGAGCCTCGCTGACTGCCGACGACACCGCCGCCCCGTCACTCTTATCCCCAACTGCGGGGGGCTTCGTGTATTGGAGGTTGGGGGGTGAGATCGCAGCGGCACGGAGAGCCCCGCACGGGGAAATCGGTTCAGGTTTCGTATTCGCGTCGTGCGTGTGGGTGAGGCGAAGCTGCGTGGGCGCGCGACAGGAATGATGCCGCCGTGGGTAGCCACAGCCGCGCAGCCGCAGCCAAGGCGCAGCCGCACCCGCGCAGCCGCAGCCTGATATCCGCTGCAGCCGCAACCGCGCAGCTTGAGCCGCAATCGCTGCAACCGCAGCCAGCCGCTGCAGCCGCAGCCGCTGGGGCTGTGGAGCCGGTTGTCCGCCCCCGCCCCCTGGCGCGCGGTGGCCAGGGGTGTCCCGTCGGTGGCGCGGGGGTGCTCCGTCGGTGGCGCGGCGTGTCCCGGCGGTGGCGCGGGGTGTCCGGGCGGTGGCTCAGGGTGTCCCGGCATGGTGTCTCGATGGTAGCTCGTGCGAGCATTTGCGAGATCGATCGTGAGATCGATCGTGCGATCGATTGCGTGATCGACCGTGATCGTGAGTTTGATCGTCGTTGCCAGGCGCCATTGTGTATTCTCACCATCAACGTCATCGTGCATCGTCGCCGCTTCGTGAGCGCAACGCCGGCATCGTCACCGTCAAAGTCATCGGAATTGTCGTCAGTGGATATTCCCTCCCCCCAACCTCCTTATCATCCGAAGGGTGGTCGTATCGTACAGACATCGGAGGTTGGGGGGTGAGATCGCAGTGGAACGGAGAGCCCCCACCGGGACATCGGTTTCGGTTTCGTGTTCGCGTCGTGCGTGCAGGTGAGGCGGAGCTGCGTGGGCGCCGGAGAGCAATGATGCCGCCTTGGCTAGGGGCTGTGGAGCCGGTTGTCCGCTCCCCCCCCTGGGCGCGCAGTGGCCAGTGGTGTCCCGTTGGTGGCGCGTCGGTGTCCCGTCGGTGGCGCGGGATGCCCCGTCGGTGGCGCGGGGTGTCCCGGCGGTGGCGCGGGTGTGCCCCGTCGGTGGCGCGGGGCGCTCCGTCGGTGGCGCGGAGTGTCCCGACGGTGGCTCAGGGTGTCCCGCCGTTGTGTCCCGATGATAGCTCGTGAGATCAGTTGTGAGATCGATCGTGAGATAGATCGTGAGATCGATTGCGTGATCGGTCGTGTTATCGTGAGATCGATCGTGATATCGAGAGATCGATAGTTAGATCGATCACGACAGATCTTTAGTTGGGGGTGCCCCGCCGTGGCTGGGGGGGCCCCATCGTGGTGTCCCGATGGTGTATCGTGAGATCTCTTGTGAGGCCGAGTGTGAGATCTCCTGTGAGATCGATCTAGAGATCGATAGTGATATCGATCGTGAGATCGTTCGTGCGATCGATATCGAGAGCGATAGTGAGATCGATGGTGGTTTCGTTTTTTCTTCCCCCTATCCTCCTTATCACCCGAAGGGTGGTCGTATAGGTAGGTATATATATGTATATGTATATATATATATATATATATATATATACAGGGGGGTGGCCCGGTGGGTTCCCCATTCGGCCTGAAGATGAAGACTCTATTTGAAGACTCTATTGTGTTGAAGACTCTATTTGAAGACTCTATTCGCCTGACGCTCGATGACGCCTGTGACGCCTCTATTCTGGCTGACGCCTCTATTGGCCTGACGCCCGATGACGCCTCTAACGCCTCTATTCGTCTGACGCCTTTATTCGCTCGGCGCCGTATTTGCTCTGTCGTTCCTATGGGCCAGACGATCGCTGACACCCGTGACGCCTTTATTCGGTCTGACGCCTCTATTCGGTTGACGCCCGCTGACGCTCCTGACGCCTCTATTCTGCCTGACGCCTCTATTCGCCTGAAGACCGATGACGCCCGTGACGCCTCTACTCCTCTGACGCCTTTATTCGGCTGACGCCCGATGACGCCTGTGACGCCTCTATTCTGGCTGACGCCTCTATTCGGCTGACGCTCGCTGACGCTCCTGACGTCTCTATTCTGCCTGACGCCTCTATTCGCCTGAAGACCGATGACGCCCGTGACGCCTCTATTCCTCTGACGCCTTTATTCGGCTGACGCCCGATATGCCCAAAATCACAAAAAAAACACTGAAAATCATTAAAATATGCCCAAAATCACTAAACAAGTGTGGAAATCGTTAAAATATGCCCCAAATCATTAAAAAAAAAACATTGAAAATCACTCAAATATACCCAAAACAAAAAAAAACAAACACTGAAAATCATTAAAATATGCCCGACGGACCCTGTCCGCGGCGGGGGGTCTCCCGTGGAGAATCTGGCCCCGATTCCCCACGGGAGATCATCCGCCGCGGACGGGGCCCGACACCATGCCAAATGGGATCTCCCTGGGCGGGTTTTCGGGGCGTGACCCGTGACACCATGCCAAACGGAACCTCCCGGGGCGGGTTTTCGAAGGCCCGACACCATGCCAAACGGAACCTCCTGGGGCGGGTCTAGGGGGCCCGACACCATGCCAAACGGAATCTCCCGGAACCAAATTTTCGGGGCGTGACCCGTGACACCATGCCAAACGGAACCTCCCGGGGCGGGTTTTCGAAGCCCCGACACCATGCCAAACGGGACCTCCCGGGACCATTACTACCCAAAACTACAAAGGAACACTAGAAATCATTAAAATACATCCAAAATCACACAAAAAAACATTGAAAATCATAAATATACCCAAAATCACAAAAAAAAAACTATGGAAATCATTAAAATATCCCCCAAATCACAAAAAAACGCTGAAAATCACTAACATATGCCCAAAACAACAAAAAAAAAACACTGAAAATCATTAAAATATGCCCGACGGACCCTGTCCGCGGCGGGGGGTCTCCCGTCGAGAATCTGGCCCCGATTCCCCACGGGAGACCATCCGCCGCGGACGGGGCCCTCGGGGAGACCCCCAACGGGCCCTGTCCGCGGCGGAGGCTCTCCCATGGAGAATCTGGCCCAGATTCCCCACGGGAGACCATCCGCCGCGGACGGAGCTCTCGGGGAGCTCCCGACGGACCCTGTCCGCGGCGGGCCGAAACTACAAAAAAACACTCGAAATCATTAACATATTCCTAAAATCACAAAAACAAAACACTGAAAATCACTAAAATATGCGCAAAATCACTCAAAAACTATGGAAATCATTAGACTATCCCCCAAATCACAAAAAAAACATTGAAAATCACTAAAATATGCCAAAACAACAAAAAACATTGAAAATCACTAAAATATGCCCGACAGACCCTGTCCGCGGCGGGGGGTCTCCCGTGGAGAATCTGGCCCCGATTCCCCACGGGAGACCATCCGCCGCGGACGGGGCCCTCGGAAAGCCCCCAACGGGCCCTGTCCGCGGCGGAGGCTCTCCCATGGAGAATCTGGCCCAGATTCCCCACGGGAGACCATCCGCCGCGGACGGAGCTCTCGGGGAGCCCCCCGACGGACCCTGTCCGCGGCGGGCCGAAACTACAAAAAACACTGAAAATCATTGAAATATACCCAAAATCACAAAAAAATTGAAAATCACTAAAATATCACCAGAATCATTTAAAAACTATGGAAATCATTAAAATATCCCCCAAATCACAAAAAACACTGAAAATCATTAAAATATGCCCAAAATAACAAAAAAAAACACTGAAAATCATTTAAATATGCCCGACGGACCCTGTCCGCAGCGGGGGGTCTCCCGTGGAGAATCTGGCCCCGATTCCCCACGGGAGACCATCTGCCGCGGACGGGGCCCGACACCATGCCAAACGGGACCTCCCGGGGCGAGTTTTCGAAGGCCCGACACCATGCCAAACGGGAGCTCCCGGGACCAAATTTTCGGGGCGTGACCCGTGACACCATGCCAAACGGAACCTCCCGGGGCGGGTTTTCGAAGGCCCGACACCATGCCAAACGGAACCTCCCGGGGCGGGTCTAGGGGGCCCGACACCATGCCAAACGGGATCTCCCGGAACCAAATTTTCGGGGCGTGACCCGTGACACCATGCCAAACGGAACCTCCCGGGGCGGGTTTTCGAAGCCCCGACACCATGCCAAACGGGAACTCCCGGGGCGGCTTTTCGAAGGCCCGACACCATGCCAAACGGGACCTCCCGGAACCAAATTTTCGGGGCGTGACCCGTGACACCATGCCAAACGGAACCTCTCGGGCGGGTTTAGGCCCGACACCATGCCGAACGGAATCCCCGGGGCGGGTTTTCGAAGGCCCGACACCATGCCAAACGGAACCTCCCGGGGCGGGTCTAGGGGGCCCGACACCATGCCAAACGGGATCTCCCGGAACCAAATTTTCGGGGCGTGACCCGTGACACCATGCCAAACGGAACCTCCCGGGGCGGGTTTTCGAAGCTCCGACACCATGCCAAACGGGACCTCCCGGGACCATTACTACCCAAAACTACAAAGGAACACTAGAAATCATTAAAGTACATCCAAAATCACAAAAAAAAAACATTGAAAATCACCAACATATACCCAAAATCACTGAAAAACTATGGAAATCATTAAAATATCACCCAAATCACAAACAAAAAACACGGAAAATCATTAAAATATGCCCAACACAACAAAAAAAACAATGAAAATCGTTAAAATATGCCCGACGGACCCTGTCCGCGGCGGGGGGTCTCCCGTCGAGAATCTGGCCCCGATTCCCTACGGGAGAGCATCCGCCGCGGACGGAGCCCTCGGGGAACCCCCCAACGGGCCCTGTCCGCGGCGGAGGCTCTCCCATGGAGAATCTGGCTCAGATTCCCCGCGGGAGACCATCCGCCGCGGACGGAGCTCTCGGGGAGCTCCCCGACGGACCCTGTCCGCGGCGGGCCGAAACTTCAAAAAACAGTAGAAATCATTAAAATATGGTCAAAATTACAAAAAAACACTGAAAATCACTAAAATATACCCAAAATCACAAAACAACTATGGAAATCATTAAAATATCACCCAAATCACCAAACAAACACTGAAAATCACTTAAATTTGCCAAAACAACGAACAAAACACTGAAAATCATTAAAATATGCCCGACGGACCCTGTCCGCGGCGGGGGATCTCCCGTCGAGAATC
>CAUYUJ010000991.1:327500-387500 GCA_963575745.1 Prorocentrum cordatum
TCTATGGTTACTACTTTTGCTTCGACTTGCTCGTTGTACTACGACAAAAGAGAGGGCAGAAGAGCGTCGGCTGCTTCCCTGCGTTTGCCCTCGAAAGCTGAATGGTTACACGGAAGGTGCGCACTTAATTTTCCAGCGGCTTCAGGGCCACCTCGTTCGAAACATTCGCGAACGATGCGGCGGCGAACTGGGCCGCTTCCCGGCGCCGCCAGGGATTGGCCCACTTCGGCGTGAAGTGGCCCACTCCACAGGGAAGTAACCCAGAAACCTCCGAATCTCCTTCCAACTCCCGTTCCCCTCCCATTTCCATCGACCCTATCCCCCCGCGTTGACCTGAGCGGAGCCCTGAGCATTTGCACCAACTCCTAGTGTGGCCTCGCGCGCACAAATCCCCCAACCCTTTCCTGCCCATCCTCCCTCCTTCTTCTCCTTCTCCTCCTCGTTCCTTTACGTTGGACAGACTTTGACAACAAAGACGTTTCGTTTTTTGTTCCTCCTCCCCCTCCTCCCACTCCGCCTTTGACCTCCTCCACTTCCTCCTCATTTGACCACATATTCGGCCTCCCCACATTTGACCTTACCCTCCTCCTCCTCCTTTGACCTCCTCCTGCTTTGGCCTCCTCCTCCTCCTCCTCCTCCTCTTCCTCATCCTCCTCCTTCTCCTCCTGTGCGTTACGTCCGACCGAGCGCCTCTACATCATTATAGACCTCTGCCCCCTCCCTCTCCTCCTCCTTTTCCTCGGTGAGAAAGCGCGACGGCGTCGTCCTCCTCGGCTTCCTTCTCGGTCACGGGCACCCCCAGCGCGGTGGCCTGCGCCACCTGAGGCGACGGGGCTCTGGGCACGGCCCGAGTGCGGCCAGGCAGCCTCCTGAACCGGGTGGGAGGGAGGAGGAGGAGGAGCAGCAGCAGCAGCAGGAGGAGGAGGGGGAGGAGGAGGGGGAGGGGAAGGAGGAGGAGGAGGAGGCAGGATGGAGAAGGGAAGGGGGAAGGAGGAGGGGGAAATGGGATGGAGGAGGAGGAGGAGGAGGAGGAGTATGAGTGTGAGTATGAGTCTGGCCATCAGACCGAGTCTTGTGATTGAGCCCTCTCCCCAGCTCAGAAAACGGACGAGACGAGGAAGCCCCACAGCACGAACCATACGAACTACATGAACTGACAAACTGAGAATCCCACCGATATTGTGTGTTGCGATGCCAACCAAAGCTGTGACAAACCCATTGCACACTCAGGCCCGAGATACGCAGCTTGGCATCGCTGACAGGGTTGTGAACTTCACCATTATTGTGAACTGAAAGCCACTCAGGTCCCTCGATACACAAAACTGACTGCCAGGCCAAACAATCACACTGAATGCTGTGAGACGCCGCGCCCGACGGCAGCCGAACAAAGAAGAAGACGCTAAGAATGACAGCACATTGAACGCATCATGTGCACCAGCACTGACAGCCCACCACAATATGAAACAAATGGGCCCCACACCACCAGATATATAGCATACCCTCCCCAGGCGGATATGGGAGATACCAACATGGTAGCTGATGACACCCGGGCCAGCAATACAGCCAGCATAAAAACAAAAATGCCGAGCCTGACTTTCGTCCCCCTTCGCCACCGGTTGAACGTCACGAAAAGGATGAGGTTGCCCCGGTGCCACCCAAGTGCCACGATGAGGCGGGGACGGGGCTAGGGCGCCGAGCGAAAAAACACTACGGAAATTGCTGCGGGGCCTGCGCCGCACTTGAGTGGAGGAGGAGGAGGAGGAGGAGGAGGGAATGAGAGGGAGGGCGAGGAGGAGGTGGAGGACGACGACGACGACGACGAGCAGGAGAAGCAACGACTGCAGCATGAGTGGGAGGAGGGGGATGATGACGGAAATACTCGGAGCACGCTCCTGGACAACTTGTTGGGTCGACTGCGACGACGGACAAGGGAGAGAGTGAGGGAGGGAGGAAGGACTTCTCCTCCTCCACTTCCTCCTCCCTCCACATCCGCCCTCCTCCTCCTCCTCCGCCTCATCCGTCCTTTTGCGTCATCCTCCGTCCTCCTTCTCCTCCTCCTCCTCCTCCTCCGTCCTCCTCCTAATCATCATCATCAAATTCCTCATCCTCCTCCTTCTCCTCCTCCATCTTCCTTCTCCTCATCCTCCTGCTCCTCTTCCTCCTCCTCCTCCTCCTCCTCCTCCATCTTCCTCCTCCAACTTATCCCCCTCTTCCCCAACTCCTCCTCCTTCTCCTCCTTCTCCTCCTCTCCGTCCTGCCCTCCTCCTCCTCCTCCTCCTCCTCCTCCTCCTCATCATCTTCCTCCTCCTCCTCCTTCTAATGCTTTCCTCATGCCTCCTTGCTTTGTCCTCCCTCCTGCCTCCGTCCTCCTTCCATCTTCATCATTCCTCGTTCCTCCTTTGTCATCCTTCCTCCTCCTCCGCATCTGCACATACGTATACCCCTAGCCCTGATCCATCATCATCCCTCTAGACCTTCCTGTCGTCCTTCCCATCCCCCTCCTGCTCATGCAAGTCATCATCATCACCCTCCTCAGCATCCTCTCTGGAGTGAGTCGGACTCATGGTGATGCTCGTACGCTAGAGAGGATACAACAAGACAAGTAAGGACAGACACACATACCTAGAGAAAGAGAGAGAGAGAGAGAGCGAGAGAGAAAAAAAGAAAGAGAGAGAGAGAAAACATACGGGGATACTGATATACATACATATGTACACAAGAGAGAAGCGATGAGGCGATGAAGAGGGAAGCGATGAGGCGATGACTGGTCCTGGACTCTCGTGGAGGCCCCAAACTGGCGTTTCATACTAAATCTTCGCGTCGAGGCCCTGGGCCGTTGCCCCGTGAGGGCCCCCCAACGAGACACTTCCCGTCATGCATCTGTTCCTTACGACGAGGGGGGGCTTGGAGATGGCCCGCGGGGCCTTTGCGCGGGCTGGCATCACCGGCCCCCCAGAAGGGAGGGGCAGCAGGAGGAGGAAGAGGCCCTCACGGAGACCGAGGCGCACGATGATCCAGTCGTTGGCGCGACCGCGCGGACGGGACAGGTGGCGCGGCAGCCGAGCGTATGTCCTGCAACGCGACTTCTCGCCCTGGCCCGAAAGCCGAAGACGCGCGTCATCTTGCGGGACCGCGACGCCCACACTGTAGCTGGTCGCCCAGACGCCCGCCAGAGTCTTGCGCAGGGGCCGCGCGCGCAGAAGTGAAAGCCCAGCGACACCATGACGCATCACGCAGCGCCAGCCACTTCTCATTCGGGTCCGCGGGCACGATGGCGATGCCCATCATTTCATCAGGCTCGTCGTCCCGCCCTCCTCGGGGTAAATGCTCGCTGGCACCCAGAACGCGTCCGCGGAGGGAGCGCGCTGCGACAAGCCCTCGACCCACCTCCCTCGCGGCATGACTAGCCGCCCCGTCCTCCCGCATGTGACGGTACGCCTCGACGGATCCGATGGGCTCGACGCATAGCTGACCTTCCAGGCGCCGACTGCCGAAGCTGGCGGGATCCCTGGCACGCGGGCAAATGTCGCGCGCCGTTTCTGGGCGTCACGAGTCCAGAGGTGATCGGCGGCCAGAGCTAGGAGCGCCGCACGACCGACTCTGCGCTGTCCGCGCACCGCCGCGCCGAGTTCTCCGCGCCGCCGATCGAGCCGTCCTGGAGGAGACCGTCGGGGATCTAAGCTGCTGCCTCCATCCATGCTGCCGCTGGCTGTTGAATCGATTCCTCGGAGCGAGAAAAGCCACGGGGCACGGGGCGCTGGGTTCCTCGCCCCACCAGCTGCTGGCCCCGCAGGGGCGGCCCCCCCCGCAGACTCGCGGATTGTTTTGGCGAACGGCATATCGCAGAGGAGGCGGTGCAGCTCCACCGAAGTCATCGTGCTACAATGAGGAGCGCCGAAGATCGAGTACGGTGGCATTTCTGGCCACGTCGGGCCTCGGCCACGAATCGGTTCCCCGACAAAGGGCAGAGGAACAGCCCGGACACCAAGAGCCCCACCGGAACCCAAACGGGTCCATGTTCCTCATCCTCCTCCTCCTCCTCGTCCTCCTCCTCCTCCTTCTCCTCCTCCTCCTTCTCCTCCTCCTCCTCCTCCTCCTCCTCCCCCGCCGAGGACGCACCACCAACCTCCGAAAACCAACGCCCCTTGACTGTACGCCTGTTCTGGAGACACGCTGGGGACGACGAGGGGCTCTCTGGGCAGTCAGGCTTCACGGCGGAAGCCCAGGCGCAGGCGGTCCTGCGTCGCGACGGGCACCTCCTGCAGGCACCGCCAAGGACGGGGACGGCCGGGCCGGAGCTCATCCTCGCGCAGGAGCGCAGCAAACGTGGGCCAGCACGTACCGAGCCAACAAGCAACGTGTTTAACACGGACAGTTTGAGCACGGTACGTGTTGCGTTTCAGAACAGGCGTACAGTCAACCAGTATGGAAAGGATGCGCGATAAGGATGCAAGGGCCTTGGACGCCCATTTCGAAGCTTTTCGAGCGGGGCGCGGCCAGCGAAAGCGGCAAAGGATGGACCGAGGAGGCAAGGATGCAGTGGTACCCTTGGGAGGGTTGCCCATCCTCACTATGCGGGTTGACCGTATCAGGGCAACGAAAGGTCGTGAAGAGCCGCCCTTGCGCCCGACGTGGCAACCACAGGCCGCCTCGAGGCGCCGCGCGGCAGCGCTGCGGGGCACAGCCGGCGCGGCACGCGGGGCGCTCCCACCTCCTGCGTGGGCTGTGCGCAACCACGAGCGCGCGCAGCATCTGTGAGGGCCCAGTGGAAAGGAGGAGGAAGAAGAATAGGAGGAGGAGTGCAAGTACCCAAAGAGGAAAGAAGAATAGGAGGAGGAGGAGGAGGAGGAGGAGGAGGAGGAGGAGGAAGAGGAGGACCACCATCTTAATCATCATCAGCATCACCACCACCATCATCATCAGCAGAAGCAGAAGCATCATCATCATCATCAGCAGCATCATCATTACCATCATCGCCAGCATCACCATCACCACCACCACTACCACCATCACCACGATCATCATCGCCATCAACATCATCAGTGTCATCATCACCAGCATGCTCATCAGCAGCATCATCACCATCCACCAGCATCATCATCAACATCACTATCACCATTATCACCATCATCATAACCACCACCATCTCACCATCACCACAACCACCAACATCATAACCATCCACCTATCATAAAAACTAGCATCGTCATCATCATTAGCACCATCATTAGCATCATCATCATCATCATCATCATCATCATCATCATCATCTTCAGCTTCGTCATCGTCATCATCAGCAGCATCACAATCATCATCAGCATCAGCATCGTCATCATCATTGCCATCATCATCAGCTGCATCACCGCCATCATCAGCATCATCAGCAGCGTTAGCATCATCGTCATCATCAACATCACCACCATCGTCATCACCATTAGCATCATCAGTAGCAGCATCGTCAACCTCATCATCACCACCATCATCGTCAGCATCAGCAGTAGCATCATCATCATCCTCAACATCACACTTATATGCATGATCATCATCATCACCACAATCACCGTGACCAGCACCAGTTTCATTATCAGTATCATCATCATCACCATCATCGTCAGCAGCATCATCGCAGCATCATCAACAACATCATCAGCAGCAACAGCATCATCACCATCAACACCATCATGATCGTCGTCATCATCAGCATCAGCATCACCATCATCAAACCACCACCAGCATCATCATCAGCATCATGAACGTCGTCATCATCACCACCATCAGTATCAGCATCATCAGCATCAATTTCATCATTCGCAGCAGCACCGTCAGCATCAGCACCAGCACCAGCATCATCACCATCATCATCATCACAATCAGCATCATCATCGCCATCATCATCATCACCACCATCAGCATCACCATCAACAGCAACAGCATCATTATCATCATCAACATCATCATCATCATCATCAGCATCATCATCATCATGGTTGCCGTCGTCGTCGTCTCCTCACCATCCTTCTGATGTGTCCCTTCCCCCCCTCGATCTTCCTCCTCCTCATGCTCCACCGCTACCCCCCCGTCGAACTTCCTCGTCGTCGTCCTCGTAAGTACTGCTCCTCGTCCTCGTCCCCATCCCGCTCCCCGCCCTCCCTCGAGGCAGAAGCGCGCCAGGTCCCGAGCGAGAAGGAGCGAGGCGGACACTTTGGACCGCGAGGCGCACGGCACATCCTGGGGGCTCCCAGCGGGCCGTCTGCCGCCCCGCTTGCTGCGCTCAGGGGATGTCCTCGCCGTTCAGTATCTTCAGGGCCTCTTGGAGCGACTCGATCTCCTCCTGGGCGGGGGTCGCGGTCGCATCGGCTACACGCAAGAGTGACCCCAGGCAGGGGTGACCTTTCGTGCGCGAGGGGGCACTCTTACGTGTTGTCGACCTGGGCGGGGGTCGCGGTCGGAGGGAGGAGGGGTGGCCAGAAGACCTTGGCGACGCCAAACAAATCGTGCCAGCGCAGTTTCTTGTTTCAGGTGTGTGCCCGAGCAGCTTGTCTGCAAGGGCTATACACATGTATGTATTGCGCACAACTGTTCTGAGAGACCAAGAGGTGCGCTGTCAGATCTGGAATCGGTCGGGCGGCATTCTCTCCCATTGTCTTCCATTGTCTCACCTCGTCTCTCGTGGCCTCCCGTTGTCTCCCGGTGTCTTCCTTGGCCCCTCGCTGACTCCAGTGGCCTCCCTATCCCTGTCCCTATCGTATATCCCTATCCCCATGACGATTCCAATCCCTATCCCCACATCCCTATCCACACATCCCGATCCCCCCACCGTGACCCCCCATCGTAATTGTGTAGAGCCGCTTAGCCTCTGGGTGCCATTTGCCTCTGGGGGCAGATTCCTGGCCCCGCGACCGTCAAGAGGCAACACAGCATGGAAGGCCAGCCCCAGAAAAACGGGGTCGAGATCCGCAGGGGAGCGCGTCACAAAAGACTGCGACCTCGGGGGCAAGGTGAGGGAGGGAGGGAACGAGTCAAAGGTACGGGCGCATGGGGAAAAGCTGCCTGAGCACCTGCGAAACATGTGTGCGCGGGCCTGGCAACTGCTGCGGACCAGGGCCTGCCTGGGGCATCCCCGTCCAGCTGTTGGGGAGGGAAGATTTGCTGCTGTCCTGCAAGATACATGGTTTTGCCAGGGGGAGGAACAGGGGGAGGATTCACCTTTCAATTTAAGGATTTGCCTTTCATTCTAAGTTTTGCCGCTCTGGGCCTCCGTAGGGCTGATGGAACCCTTTCAGAAACCTCGGTAGTCCTCCTGGGTGGGAGCCGTTGCTGTTGTTGATGGATGGCTGCCTGTGACCTCGCACCACAAGGAGCAGGTCTCTCGCACCATCCCCGTGCGCGCGCCACTGAAAGTGGGTGTGGATGCAGATCGTGCTCCGATTGAGTGCAGCAAGTTGGTGTAGCTAATTGAACGGTGCGGCACTGCCTCAGTCCAGCACGCCCTCCCTCGGCGGTGCGCACAGGGGAGTGTGGGCGAGGAGGGCCGCCTTCCCTGAAAATCTAATGAGGCAGAGGGCTTCTTCGAAGGGTCCCCAGGCTTCCCAGAAGGCGGACGGGCATCGGGGAGGCATATACACCGATCGTGGGCCCAGGATGGGGTCCGGCCAGGACCGGTGAGGTGGTCCAGCTGACGTCCCCCGAGGGGGCGCAGTCGCGGCGCTCTGCGACTGCGACCGCGTGAGCACGGAGGGCCGGCTGCCCCAGAAGTCGTGGTCGTTATGTGGCTTGGACAGACCCCTATAGCGAATCCGCGCGTTCCTGGGCGGGGTGGGCTGTCGGGCCCGCATCGGCGATGAATGGGCGATTCGGGGTCGATAACGTTGCCCCTGATCTGCTCGACCAGCGGGCGCCCCCGGCCGGACGGCGGCGCTCCTTGCGGTTGCTCACGCGGGTGTCGTAGCTCACGGAGGCGTCCACGCAAGAGGGCTTCAGCTTGTCGAAATACGCCATCGCGGCGTCGAGCTCCTGCAGTTGGCGGCCGCCCGAATGGGGGTTGTGAGCAGGCGGGGTCGGAAAATCGCGCTGCATCATCGTTGCACCAGCGGTGCTCCCGCGATGCATCGGCGACGTCGGGATATGAAACAAATCTTGCTCCAAATCTCGCCGCATCGAGGGATGCATCGGCAATGCGGCGCGACCCTCCAACACCTCCCGCTCCAGCCCATGTTTGGGCGGCCCGGTCGGCAAGATGAGGCAACTTCCCGAACCCGTCCACCCTCCTGAGGGTCGCACTGAAGGCGCGACTGGGAAAGAAGACGAAGCAAGAACATCGAATCGTGAAGTCGGGTGGAATCGGAGCGTGTGCCGGATCGGGCTGCATCAGCACGGGGCCTACATCGAATCGGACCGGTAGCCCACTCAGCGCACGAGGCGCCCACGAGGCGCCCACGAGGCGGGAACGTGGCGAAACCTCGGCGACCCCGGCCCCCCAGGGCACGAGGCGGCCACGAGGGCGAAACTTCAGTGAACCCGCCCAGGCCACGAAGCGCCCATGAAGCACCCGCGGGCGGGAACGTGGGCGAAACCTCGGCGGACCCAGGCAGGGCACGGGGCGCCCACAAGGCGCAGTGGGTGAAACCTGCAGGTCGACCAACCCATTTGCTTAGAAAGACGAGTGAGATTCCCAAAAAGCTAACACGCATTGGGGGATATCGAATCCCAGATCGGCATGGACACTGACATGACAGGGCGCCGCCTGCGCCGCCTGCAACCCCCTTTCACAAGGGAAGGCCAGGACGGAAAGGAGGGAAGGAAGAAGAGAGGAGGCGAAGTTGGGAAGGACTAGGAAATAATATGATGATAACACAGATATAGCATGCGCGGGCATGAACTCTCTCGTCAGCACTGTCAGGAGGGGCAAAGACGGAGAACATGAGGGTCTAGATCCGGCCGTAGGTAACCGCCGCGTTCCCCCGCAAAACGCCGATCGCAACATCTCAATACTACGACGCACGTAGACTCAACAGAGCTTCCGGCCAGCGCCCACGGTTATGCACCACCCGGCCCCGCACGCACCCGCGCTGACTCGGCGCGGCGCGCAGAAGTCGAGGCTGGGAGGCCGGCGCCCCCCCCCCGCGCCCTCTCGTGGAAGCCAATGCGGAGGCTGGACCTGGCCTGTCGTGACGAAGCCTGCGGGCTCTCGGGGTTCCCAACAGGGCCCAGAAAGCGCCCAAAGAAGCCCCAAAAGACTTCCGAAAGGCACCCGAAAGGCCCCCAGAGGCCCCCGAGCGACTCACAGTGGCTCAAAGAGGCCCTCGAGGGCTCCCCCGAAGCCCCCAAGAGGGTTCCAATAGCGCCCCAAGAGGCCCCAAGAGGGCCCCAAGAGGCCTCCGAGAGGCTTCCAAGAGGCACCCGAATGGCCTCCGAGCGGCCTCAGAGCGCCCTAGATGACCTCCAAAATGGCTGAAGATGGTCCAAGCTTGCTCAAGATGCCCCCACAATGCCCCGAGAGGCCCCAAGACCGCTCCAAGACGGCTCGAGATGGCCACGGAGCCTCCCAAGCCCACCTCGCTGTTTGATTATGCGTGTCTCTTCCTCTCTCCCCCCGTCAACTCTCAGGCGCATCGTTTCTGGATGGGTTCGTGGGGATAGTTTTCGTCGCGGCCGCAAGTGGAAGCGCAGGCGGCGTCTGAAGTCAGCCCAGGCTACAAGCCAAACCTAATTACCTAAGCGCGCGAACTAACGACCGCCGAAACTGCCGCCGAGGGACGCCGAGGAGCGACGCCGGGGACTGAAGGCAGAGCTGCAAGAGGTGCCAGGTGTGCCAGGCGGCTGAAGTGCAACCAGACCAGTGGCGAGACCACCGGGAAGGCAAACGAATTGTACCTTGTCGCGCCAGGCGCCAGAGGTAAACGAGCCACCCGAGCAAAGCACGGCATAGCGTCAAGCTGAGCAAGCAACCCAGCGCACCTGTGTCGCATGCCAACAGCAACCTCAGGTGCTTGAACAAGAAGGCTAAACCACTCATGAGCAATCCACGTGGAGGTGAATCCCACCATGGCAAGGCGGCAGCTGCAAACACGGCCAGGCTGTTGCAGTGTCTGGGGACCAGGGGCCAGGAACATGCGAGCATGCTGGCTGGAGCTGGTCGACGTGCAAGTCACCGGGACGCC
The DNA here is from genome assembly GCA_963575745.1 of Prorocentrum cordatum. Taxonomy (NCBI): domain Eukaryota; class Dinophyceae; order Prorocentrales; family Prorocentraceae; genus Prorocentrum; species Prorocentrum cordatum. The sequence goes on from CAUYUJ010000991.1 coordinate 337,661, forward strand.
AGGGGTATCTCACCCGGCTCAAAGGAGCCACCACGGACACCAACAGACGCCAGGGACTGAGGGCGAAAGCCCGGGAGCCGTTACCAGGCTGTGGTCGGCGGCAGGGCGGCGGTTGCCAGGGGGGTCCAGACGGCGGGCTCGTGGGGATACGCGGAGCGTCGAGAATACCTTATGTGAGATGTGGAGCCGATGTAGCTGTCAGCGCAACTGAATCACGTTGGCATTGGCCTCCTTGGCAGCCAATGCGGCCCCTTTGCTTCAGGAGCTGAACTACAAACTGCATCGTTCGCATTTCGTCACTGTGGCGTCGTAGAGCGCGAGCGTTCCACGCTCCCATCCTAGCGTGGCCTTTCTGCATGCGAGGGAGCTGCCACAGATATGAGTGCGAGCTAAATCAACCACTGTTCTTTATCAGACAGTCCGTACATGGTGTCGACGTCGGACTTGATGGCGCCGTTGGGGACATCACGGTCAGTAGCAGCATGATACACTGACTCCAGCGTCATGGGTTCCTCCAACCCACCAGCGACGACGAGACGCGCAATGGGAACGCCGCCGAGAGCGACCACACCTTGGTACCTGTTGGCTCGGACACGAGTGTTGAACTGTTCTGCAATGATGAATGCGATATTGTTTGTCGGAACTTCGCGCATGGTTTGTCGAGGATTCTTGTCGAGGCCGTTAAACAGAGCAGCGCGACCACCAGCCGCCATTGAACATTCGGATTAGCGCCAACTCCCATCTGGGTATTTGAAGTGCCTGATCGCGTGGACGACATGTCGGGCTGCCAACGCTCCATGTCCTCAAACAGTGGTATGGTTGGAAGTGTATATGAAATCAACGCCCAGGAGAATTGCCTTCGACCTCCCACTGAGCATCGTTGAAGCCAGCGTCACCGAGCCAGCCCTTGACGGCGTTCGTGACCTGTTCGATGGCTGCAAGTTCCTTCGAGTTGGCCACGCAGATAGTCTTGTTCGCGGGTCGAGAGAAGTTGACCGCATCAGAGATGTCGAAGGCTGGCGGGGCGGTCGTCTTCATGATATGTCACTGCTGCCGCATCAGCTGGAGCTGCTTCCGCATGACCTGTTGGCCCCGTTCAACTTTAGCCACTCCGCGGTCGAAACCTTCGATGTGGAGGTCAACTTCATCGTTCTTCGCTTCCTGTTTCCGGATGACTGAAGTGATGGCCTTGGTTGTTGCTTTCGAGAGGTCGGCAGCCAGTTTCGCGTGGGAAGAGTGGCTAGTTTGGACGATGTATGCGCGCATGTCGGCCAGGATATTCTCAAGCTCGCCGCATTGGACAGGTTGCTTGGCCTGCTACGCGACGAAATATGGATGCTCGACGCCTCCATTTGAGTCAAAAGAGTCGTCGGACTTGATACCCTCCTCGTCGTTGCCCGTGGCACCAGGCTCAGGCAGCACAGGAATCCCAGAAGTAGCGCCTTACAGCTGAGACCCGTCGGCTTTGGCATTCGGGGCTCATGGATCAACGGCGACCAGAGGGTCACGAAGATGAGGACTGCGAGAGCATTTGCGTCCGTCATATGCCTCCCCGCCAACGGCCACCACCAAGGCAGGAGCGGCACCACGCGGGCTCGGAGGCTTGCGCGGGAGAGACCTCCGATCCCCGTTGGTGTCATCGCGGCCAGGCATAGACCCCGCAGGACTGAAGCGGAGCCTGCACGTGAAGTTGAGGGACAGACCGTCAGGTCGCAGTAACAGATTGTCGTGTGTCGAGATAAAACCAGCCTTGGCCTTGAAGCCGCCTGAAGGCCGGGGTCGTTCGCTCACTCAAGTGGGCACCTGGATGCCGCCTTGGGGAAATCGTTTACTTGAGCCAAAATGGCTACGGATATGCGTATACCTATACGACCACCCTCCGGGTGATAAGGAGGTTCGGGGGGGGAACCAACATCTCACTCGATCGGTCTCACTATCGATCTCAATATCCATCTCACTATCGGTCTCGCTCGATCGATGTCGCCCGATCGATCTCACAATCGATCTCACTCGATCTATTTCATTCGATCGATCTCACAATCGGTCTGACTACCGATCTCACGATCGATCTGACAATCGATCTCACTATCGACCCCACTATCGATATCGCAATCGCTATCACATTCACCATCATCATCATCATCATCATCATCATCATCATCATCATCATCATCATCATCGTCATCAACGTCATCAACATCATCATCAGCATCGTCGGGACACCATCATCGCCTTCATCATCATCAACATCATCATCATCGGGACACCATCATCATCATCATCATCATCATCATCATCATCATCATCATCATCATCATGATCATCATCGGAACACCACCATCATCACCATCATCATCTGATCATCAAGATCATGAACAACGTCATCAGCATCATCATCATCGGGGCACCATCACCATCATCATTAGCAACATCATCATCATCAACTTCATCATCACCATCGGAACACCATCATCATCGTCACCATCACCATCATCATCATCATCATCATCATCACCATCATCATCAACATCATCAACATCATCGGGACACCATCATCATCATCAACAGCAGCATCCTCATCACCATGGTTGGGCCACCATCATCAAAATCATCATCATCATCAACAGCATCATCCTCATCATCAACATCATCATCATCGGGACACCATCATCGTCATCAGCATCATCATTATCATCATCGGGACACCATCACCACCATCATCATCACCATCGGGGCACCATCATCATCATCATCAAACCCATCATCATCATCAGCAGCAGCATCGGGACACCATCATCATCATTTTCATCATCATCATCATCAAACCATCTGGTCATCATCAACATCATCATGATCATCAACATCATCATCATCATCATCAGCAGCATCATCAACACCAACAGCATCATCACTGGGGCACCATCATCATCACCACCATCACCATCATCATCATCATCATCATCATCATCATCATCAACATCGTCAACATCATCATCATCGTCATCATCATCATCATCGGCACACCATCATCATCACCACCATCACCATCACCATCACCATCATCATCATCGTCAATATCATCAACATCATCATCATCATCATCATCATCATCATCATCATCATCATCATCATCATCATCATCATCATCATCATCATCATCATCATCATCATCATCATCATCGGGACACCGACGGGACACCGGCGGGACACCGGCGGGACACCGCGCGCCACGGGCCCCCGAGCGGGACACCAGCGGGACACCGCGGGGCACCGGTTGCCAGAACGGAGACTTTTGGCCAGCCGCGCCTCAGCTAAAAGGAGACGTATTTCTCGCCCGCCCACGCAGCTTCGCCTCGCCCGCACGCCCGGCACGCACGAACACGAAACCGAAACCGATTTCCCAGTAGGGGGGCTCTCCGTTCCACTTCGATCTCACCCCCTCACCTCCGATAAATACATATATAGATGCACCACAACACAGGAAGACCCAACAACAACTAACAACACATTCATGGCCACTTTGCCTCAAGACCCCTTCCTTTCGTCGCGGTGAAGGCATCGTCCCTCTCTCGACGGGGCCCAGTCCTTCTGGGTGTTGGCGAGGTCCTCCTTCTTCGAGCCCAGCATCTGCTCCTGGGTCGGGCGGGCGAGCTGAAGCGAGGAAGCCCATCTGGCGGGCAACACCTCCCAGTGCAGTCAGTCTCCTCCTCATCATCCGCCTCCGCCGCCTCCTGCCTCTTCCACACTTCCCTCCCACCTCATCGTCAACCGTTTCCTTCTCCCCTCATCCTCAACTTCCTCTCTGACCCACCCCAATACCAATTACCTCCCATCCTCGTTCCCCTCCTCCTCCTGCTCCTCCTCCTCCTCCATGCTGCTCCTCCTCCTCCTCCTACTCCTCCTCCTTCTCCTCCTCCTCCTCCTCCTCAGCCTCATGTTTCCCATGCTCCTTCGTCCCTTCCCTGACATTGTCTTCCTCATCCTCCTCCTCATCCTCCCCCTCCCCCTGTTTCGCCTCCTCCGCCTCCTCCTCCTCCTCCTCATCATCATCATGTTTCCCATTCTCCTTCGCCGCTCCCCTGACACCGTCATCCTCCTTCTATCCCTGTTCCTGTTCCTGTTCCTGTTCCTCCTCCTCCTCCTGCTCCTCCTCCTCATCCGCCCCGTCCTCCCTTCCTCCCTCCCTCCTCCTCACCTTCCTCGTCCTCCTCCCTGTCTTCCTCCTCACTCAATACCACTCTTCAGTACTCAGCTTGCTGATTACGTAGCACCGCCATCACGCGTTGGTTCTATGTTTTGCGCCCCACTGGGGCTGTCAAATCATTCGCCCTCTGGGCACCCGCATCCCCATGCGGGAAACCCTCACCCCACTTGCTTATCAGAACCGCACTCGCCCTTCGGTTATAGTACGGTAAGAGCTCCCTGAGGGGACAAATCCTGCCCACAGGAACACCGCCTCACTTTTTCTTCATCCCAACAGACACGCGGACCCTTTCGGAGTCATCTGTTTACTCTCAAGACTGTGCAATCCGCCAGAATCATCCTTTGTGCACCGTCTCCTCCTCCCTGCTTCCCCCCCCCCTTTCCCCTGCCCCCCTCCTCGTCCATCACCCTCCTCCCGCTTAGCGGGAGGAAGGGGATGAGGATAGGGGAAGGAAGAACGACAGCGGGACCCGCTGCCCCTCTTCTTTCCTACTCCTCATCCCCTCCCCCCGGTGTGTTCCTGATCCTCCTTCTTGGCCGTCTTGTGGTCGTGGTCTGTCTGTTTCGCCTCCTTGTCCGCGGAGGAGTCGGTCATGAACGTATCGTAGGCCTGCGGATCGCACATGCAGGAGAAAGCTGCGCCGCATGACCTACGTAGTGCTCTCTCTCTCCTTCTCTCTCACTCTCTCTCTCCCTCTCTCTTTTGCTATGTTCCTCCCTTCCTCTCTCTAGCATCCCCTCTCTCTGCAACACGAAGCGTGACGTTCGGCTTTCTACCTTCTCTCTCCCGAGTCGGCCCCTTCCCAGAAGAAAAAACACCTGTTTGGCCCTCCTCCTCCTCCTCCGTCTCCTTCCTCCTCATCCCTCTTTACATCCTTACCTCCTCCTCCTCCTCCTCCTCCTCCTCCTCCTCCTCCTCCTCCTCCTCCTCCTCCTCCTCCTCCTCTAGGTCCTTTAGGTCGGTGGCGCACCACGTCCCGCTGATGCAACACGTGGCACAAGAAGGGGGCGTTCGGCACTGTGACCAGGGATCAACCTCGCTGGAAAGGAATCGACCAGCCAAGCCCACTCCCGAAGAAAGGGTCTACCCCACCAGTTGAAGAAAACTCAGGGGACGGCTGGCCGCCATTGCAGGCCTTAGCAAGGAGGATCACCTTGTGCGTGCCGAACACGCCCCACCTACACTGCACCAGACGCGGCTCCCAGAACCACCCCAAAGTCGGTGGGAGGGGTGGGCCAAACGGGCAGGGCGGGGAAGACCAGCACACTGAAAGGCCGTGAGGGCGCGTCTCGACCATTCTCGGATTCCACATTTCACGCAAGCGGATCTCTTACCCACTCGCACGATGTCGGGACCGTTGGCTTCCGAAGAGAGCTCGAGGACAGCAAGGGCTTTGAGCCTCTTGGCGAGCAACCTGTCGACGGCACCAACATTAAGCTTAGACAAAGCGCCGCCGATGCCCGCGACCAAAACAGCACGGCACCGCACAAGGAAGTCCTGTGCCTTGAGCTCTTGCACGAGGGTCGGCGGAACTGGGTGCATCTCGGCTCTTAGCTTGGCCAGTCTGCCTGCATCGCGGGTGCCTCGCCAGGCCCACCAGGCACAGCCCTCGGAAACAGCGTTGGCCAAAGTAAGTCTGGTGGCTCCGTACGGTATCCACAGTGACGCGCGCGGTGATATCATCGCACTTGCGGAGTATCTCGCGCCACAGCTTATCGCGCGCAGCGTTGTCCAGTGCCACGTATATACAACCATCTTACAGTCGCAAACCACATGGACGGGCTCCACCCCTACACTCTTAAAAGCATCTGCTAAGCATGCACTTCGGTACACCCCGCTTTCTGGACAGGGTGTGGCAGGGGGCTGTAAAGGCTTCCTTCCCAACCTCCATGACGGCCGGCTTGTACAGTCCCCCATCCAGCACGCTCCAGAACCAGGTCCCCCGGGGAGATAGCAGAGCCGTCTATAGCAACGCTGCCACTGATCACGCCACTCGGGGGAAGCAAACTCCAGACTTAAGAGTCATCCAAACGGGATGGGGGAGGGGCCTCAAAAGCCAGACTGGGGACCAGACAGCGGGCGGTGCCGACGTCGCCAGGGGCAGCCTGTGCAGCGTCAACCACAGCTTCTGGGACATCGAGCTCTCGGCGCACCCACCACGTGGCTAGGCATCCAACAAGCCGGTGCTGTGGTGTGCCCAGCTCCCCGCAGAACTTACACTCGGGGCAGGCGGTGCAGCGGTCCTTGAACAGCGCGCACTGCGCGGGGCATCCCCCTGATACACTGCCCGCAAGGAAGGCTGCCTGAGCGGTCTGGCCACGGGAGCGGAGGCTGCCAAAGACATCGAACAGTGGCTCGAGACGAGGGGCGCAGTCATGGCGCCCCCGTGGAAGGCGGCACCCGCGAGGCCTCGAATAAGAGCCGCCTTGGAAACTTAGGGTCTTCTTTCCAGGTGACCGGAATCCAGAATCGCGCCCCGAACATCTCCCCAAACGACAGGACGTTGGGCCGTCCAGCCCACGCGCCCCAAGGCACAGGAAACAGCTCCACCTGGACCGCGGACCTGCTTCCAGTCACAATCAGAATTATGATGAGCTGCTCTGAAAATGTTGAACAGGAGGCTCTTGGACAACCACAGCCCGCGCCAGGCCTGCACCCGCGACTGGAGGGAGGGGGGGGCGTAGCCTGCACGGTCGGGTCCAGGGCAGGGTCGGCGCGGAGCAGAAACTCGAGCGTTCGCGATCTCCCCTGGGACACCCCAAAAGCATTGCGGGCGATCGCTGCACGTAACTGGCCGAGCCTCTTGGTCGACGCGCCGTGCGCTCGTCGAGCGCCGCTCGAGCTCCATGCGCGCAGGCAGGTAGGCCGCCCGTCACGAAGATTCCCCTAGCGCCCGTGGCCGCCGAGCGCAGTGCTCGGAAACGGACGGCGCGATGCTGAGGCTTTCCGACGCGGCCCGCGTGGGCCCTGGCTCCAAGGCGGCACCTGATCCTGAAATCGTCGCCGAGGTTCTTAGCGGAATCGCAATGTCCGAAATTACATCGCTTCAGCTTCGCGGCAATACTCTTGGGCGCCAAGCCGCTCGCCGAGACGGCGGCGCCCATGGCGCGGGAAACAAATGTGGCACAGATTCTCAAGCTGCTGACACCAGAAGAAACTGACGAGCCCAGGCCCCGACGCGACCGAATTGGCGCGGCTTGCCATGCACGGCGCAATGCCATCAAACGCGTTAAAAGCTCTTACGAACCTGAAGGTCTCAGAGGTCATGCGAGGAAGACCCCATGGAGGAATGTCGTGAGGGCACGTCCTGCTCGCGTAGACTGGATGGCGAATGCAGCAGGGCAGCACAGCTCACCCAGCACGACACGACGACGGCGACGGTGCAGAGTAAGAAGGCAACGACGGATAAGCACGTTAAAATTGTGTTTGGTTGCCGATCTAGCCAATAGAATGCGAGCCACCTTCTCGCGCGCCTTCGCGAGGCGAGGAGAGAAAGGGGAAAACGTCAAACAAGTGTTCTATGTGGATTCGCCAAGTGCCGCCTGCCCCCAGACAGCTCTCGCACGATCTTCCAGCGCCGCCATGGAAGTAGTCGAGACGGCGCGCGCTTTCCCAAGGCCCACCCCTTCTGAGCATTCGAGACATGACGCGAACGAAAGCGGAAAGCAAACCAATGGGTCGATGACCTCCATCTGGCTTCTCGATCATAGCAGACAGGACAACCCTCATCATAACAGGTACATGACCAAACGTCAGAAAAGAGATCCAGAGGCCAGCCAAAGCAAGTAAGCACTCGTCACTGACAACCGCCATGCCCCCAGGGTCGACGTCGTCGCTGCCCAGCCGCGCGCTTAGACTCCCAGCGGGCTCTGAAGGCACCCGGGGCTAACTGCCCGTCGAGGAAACTCTCCCGCTCGCCCATGCTGAGCGAGCCCGCGTGATCATTGAGCTCTCGGAGAGGGTCTTCACGCGGCGCCCCCCCCACCCCCACCCCCGGGGTTTCCAAGCGCCTTCCCAGTCCGAGGTGAGATCGGATAAAACTCGAGCAGGACCTGGGGTGGCCCGGCCAGGAACCAAGAGACTCGAAGGAACCCGCCCCGAGGGGGCCTCGGCGCATCGGCGAGCCACCTAACAAAACAACGCTTCTTTGACCCTGCTCCTCCAGGCCGTCTGTCGCGAATAAACCCTGGATCACTCGAGCTCGTCGGCAGCGGCGCCAGCGGCGATCGCCCAGCGGCGAAGATCCCGCGCGGAGGCCCGCTGGGGCTCACCCCGTGACGGGCTCCAGCTTGACCGCGTTACGTCGCTCCACCGCGCAGGGGGGCCTCGGGCAATCTTGTCACCGACGCGCCGCGCATCGCGCCCCAGCAAAGACCCCCCCCCCCCGCTGCTGGCGTAAGACTGCCCCATGAGGCATATGCGGAGGTAACGCCACCCTCCAGCCAAAACACAACCCACGGGGCATGGCCCCCAGTGGTTTGCATCTCCGGCGCACGTTGGATTTGAAAACCCGGGACCTCCCCCTGCATTCGCCCCCGAGCTCCTGGTCGAGACGGAAGACCCCGCGCATTTCGTCCTCGTGCGCCCCCAAGAACTCCCACAGCAATACTGCAGATGCTATGGATCCGCCGCGTGCTCTAGCCTCTCAGCAAGGCCCCACCCCCCCCATCCCCCCCCCGCTCAACGGGCGCAACCGGTGGGCCGAGCGGTAGCTCAGCGCGGTCGCGGGGGAAACTCTCCAGGCTGATCGTCGCGGGAGCTGCAGGCTGGGCGGCCTTGCGTCGCATGACCAGCTGGGCAGCACAGCGCTGCTGCATCGAGACTCGGCTGCGACGGGCCATCTTGACCAAGCTGGCGAGCCCAGGGGGGGCGTGGGGGGAATCCAAAACTTCCCAGACTTCTCCAAATCTACACGTGGGTAGGGATGGGGCACGCATCGTTGCTCTGAGACGGGGACCCCGACCGCGCTTTTTTATAGCCTGCGAAATCCCCCCAATGACATCTGGCAATCTCCAGCCGCGAAGCAGCCCCCCAAATCCGGCTAGAAGGTGAGACCCCATCGAGCCTGAGGGGCCCGCCCCCCGCTGGAAGGCACATTGAAATAGCTGGGAAGCCCCCGGGAACATGCGCACTGACCCAACAATGCGGATACGCCGGGAAATTTGCAAACGTGGGCGCTTGGACCCAGGGGAGGCACATCCCCGGGGACTGACGACGTCCAACACCGACCCCACGCGACAGTCCTCCCTCCCGGGCCACCGCTGAGACCCTGAGGTTGGCCTGCCAGCCGAGGGGCGCAATTCTAGATTCTGCCTCTTGAATCTGGAATGGGGGCCCCGCCGATCTCCTGCGCGAGCACCGCGTCAGCGCGAGACCCCACAGCTAACAAAAAAACAAAGATGCCCCATCCTGACGAACTGGCCGTCTCAACGACAAACTCCTTCCTACGCTTCACAGCCTGCAACTCGGCAGGGGCCGACGGGGGAGGGGCCGGAGGCGCGAGAGGGGGGGGGGGGGGGCGTCGCAGGCTGCCAGGCGAGAGGATCGGCTAAAGGTCAGGCTGATCCAAGCTGCTGGCGCGAAGGGCTGCACGTGCTCGGGCGAGTGGGTCCGACCCTGCCTCGGGCGGGGACGTCGATGCTGCCGCAGCCGGGGTCGCAGGCGCAGGCGCTGGCTTCTCGGCGCTGGCCACGGCGCCTCCAGCACCTGCTGAGCCGCGCGCGCCACCGTCAGCCACGCCACCATTGCCGCCCTTGCGCTTCTTGGACAGCTGCTCTGAGTGCTCCTTGTGAGCCTGGACCAGGGACTCAGCCTTCTCACGCACCGAGCTCAACAGGTTGGCAGTGACCGCTTTGAGGCCCTCCGCAAGTAGGCGCTTGCGCTCCTCGAGCATGGCCTTGCCCCCCGCGCCCAGCTCCTGAACCTTGACAAGGACAAGGCCGAAGCGGTCGTCGTCCTCCACGAGAATGTCCTGCACGCTGCCGTCCAAGATATCGATGATGGAGAGCTTCGCCACTTGTTTATCCTTGGCCGCCACTGGGCCGCGGGTCTGAGCGTGCAGGTGCGCCACCGCGTGATGGTACTCAGCCTTCGCGGGCTCCATCTCCATCAACTCTGTGACCACCGCCTGCTGATCGCTCTGCTGCTTGGTGTGGAACTCCAGCTTCTCGGCGGCCTCCAGCAATCGCTTCTCGTCAATCTCAAACTTGGCGTGAGCCTGACCAACTGCGCCATGCCCCGTGCTGCAAGGCTGGGCTCTACGCTTCCGTTCGTTCTGGCATGCGGCTTTGAGCTGGAGAGTGTTGGACTTGTGTCCCAGCGCTTCCATGTTCTGCAGCGCTGCGTCCGTGAGGGATCTGAGGTCCGGGCCGCCGCACCCGCCAACACCAGGCCGAACCCCCACAGCACGAGGAACATGAAAGCCAGGAGGAAGAAACACATTCTGGTATTCTGAATAGTCGCTCTGGTCACGCTACGGCTGCATCTCTCCAGCCGACCTCGGTACTCCACAGTGGTTGCGCCAACTCCAATCCGCACGATTCTTTCCGCAGCCACACATGCACTTCCAGTTGGCGCTGGGCTCGCTGCCTTCGTACCACCCAGAGTAGGTCGTGCTGCTGCTGCCCTTGCCTGCCCACTTGCCTCATCCGCTTCCCTTGGACCAGCCTCCGTTCTGCGCCATGGCTTCTGAAGGAACAGGCGGATGGCGGAGAAAACCCTCCCGCTGGCGAGCCTGGGCGGCTCAGGATTGCGGTGCGTGCAGGCAGGCCCTGTGCCTGGGAGAGTTCGAGCCCCAACCCCGAGGAAGGCGAATGCCCCAAGCAATGGCTTGAGCCAGGCTACGGATCCTCCTCTTCCTCCTCCTGCTGCTCCTCCTCCTTCGCTTCCTCCTCCTTCTACTCCCGCCTTTCCTCCTCCTCATCCTCTTCCTCATCATCCTCCTCCTCACCCCGAAGCTTGATCATCCTGCGCCCGTGCTGGTGACCTGGCGGTCGGCGGTTGGCGAAGGGCTTCGGCATTCCCTGAAATTTTCCCATCGATTCGTGAGGTGTGGCGGGCGCTTCCCTGAGGTCCTGGAGGGGGTTCTAGGAGTTTCTGGACGGGTTCCGGATACTCTGAAGGTGGATCGGAGCAGGAGGTGGAGCGGAGGCAGCTGCTCCTCCATTATCATGATCACCAGCAGCATAATCATCAGCAGCAACAGCATCGTTATCGACATCATCGTCACGAACAGCTACATCATCAGCCACCATCACCATCAGCAATACCATCACCATCACCACCACAATCATCATCAACCGTATCATCACCCTCATTATCGTCATCAGCATCATCATCAACATCGACATCAACATCAGTGTCGTTGGCTTCGCCGTCGTCGACACCGTCCTCATCGTCAACATCAGCAGCAGCACCGTCATCATCACCTTGAACAATCATCATCTCCATCATCGTCGTGGTCATCATCGTGGGTTCTACCGTCATCATCACCATCATCAGTATCATCATCATCAGCAGCATCATCATCATCCTCATCATCATGATGATCAGCAGTATCATCGTCGTCATAACCATCATCATCATCATCATAATCATCATCATCATCATCATCATCCTCATCATCCTCATCATCATCATCATCATCATCATCATCATCATCATCATCATCTGCATCATCACCATCTTCGTCGTTGTCATAATCATCGCACGTTGCATCATCATCGTCGTCGCCAGCATCATCGTCATCACCAGCATCATCATCAGCAACAGCAGCAAGCTGAAGACTGATCGCTCGTATCTGCTCGCGTGTCAATCAGCACGTGCATCCCAGACCATCGATAACCGCCCTCTTCCTCTTCGGCCAGTCCCCATTTGGCGGCATACCTTCCTGACCTGCCACGTGTAGTTGGCGCAGACCCTAATCGGGCGTTGGCAGAACTGGGTTTAGTGGGACCTGGTTTAGTGATGTGTACAGGGGGACAGCCCCCCGCCCCGTTCCACTAACCAGAAGTGCCGTCACCCGAGAAAAACACCAGCTACGGCAGACCTGGTTTAGTGGTTCTAACCAATTCAGGGGCGGGGCCCTACTACTACCCGGGTCCCCTCACCTGGGGTTCTGGCTATACCCGACCTGAAACAGGACGATGAGCGAGACAACAACAAAAGCAAGTCGGCGGGCGGACCCTCACGTGTGGGTCGGGCGGGCGGGCCCAGACGGCCGGGTCGAGCGAGCGGGCTGCCGAAACGCCAGTCCTGCAGGAACCACGGGGGAAGGCCGTAGCGATAGCGAGATGCCCAGGTAAATCGACAGAAAGTGCAACGCGAGAGCGTGATTCCTGAGCGTCGAGGGCGCAGCACCTGAATGAATTGCGAGGAAGGCCCACGCGAGAGCGCGATCCTTGGGTAAACTACAAGGAAGTCCTGAGCGAGAACGCGAGTAAGTTCTGAGGATGTATCAGGCGAGAGCCGTTGTTGTTGTAGGTCGGGGGCCAAGAGCCCAGATTGGGGACCCAAGACGTTCCCTTGTAAAAAACCGGGGTCGAGCCCCAAGAGGAGCACTTCAAATGCAAAAGCAAATATGTTACCTCAGGGGGGTCAACCACCATTGAATTTCAGAAATCAGGAATCAACAACATCATCGGTCTCCTCCCCTCCCTCCTCCGCCTCCTCTTCCTCTTCCTCTTCCTTCTCCTCCCTCCTCCTTCTCCGCCTCCTCCTCCTCCTCCTCCTCCTCCTTATCCTTCTCTTTCTACTCCTTCTCCTCGTCCTCCTCGTCCTCCTCCTCCTCCTCCTCCTCCTCCTCTTCCACATCCTCCTCCCTCCTCCCCGCTCCATGCCTCCTCCCCGCTCCATGCCTCCTCCTCCTCCTCCTCCTCCTCTTCCTCCTCCTCCTCCTCCTCCCTCCTCCTCCCTCCTTTTCCCTCATCCCTCCTAATGACGACGACGATGACGAAGACAGCGACGACGACAAGCCGCGCGCCTTCTGAGAGGCCTCCTCGGACGCCGCAGTGTCCGCCTCCAAGCGCGCGAAATCCGCCTCGATTACCTCCAACATACCGATAACGCCACCCGACATGCCCTGCATGCCCTGGCCGGAGAGAGGGGGGAGGCTGAGGAGAAGGGAAGATGCCGCGCGAGGAGCAGGAGACGACCGTAGGGAGAGCGCGAGGAGGAAGAGGACGACGGCGACGACGACGACGAAGAAACAGCGGTGAGGAGGGCGGAAGAGGAGGGGGGAGGAAGGAGAAGTAGGAAGAGGAGGGGAAAGCGAGGAGGGATGCCTGACGAGGGGGAGTGGGAGGAGGAAGGGAGGGAGGGGAGCAGCAGCAGAAGGGGAAGGGGGGAGGAGGACGTTGAGAAGGGGACTAGTTCGCGCGGGAAAAGGCCGGGGACGAGAGAGGAAACGGAGAGAGACGAGGAGAAAGCGGGAAGGGGAGGCCAGAAAGAGGCCAGGAAGTCGGCCCCGCCCGACCTCTCATGCTCCTGCGGAGTGGCACGCGCGGGGCTAAATTCTCGACGTCGGCGATGTCCGCATAATTGGGCAAGAGCGATGACAACAAACCTGCGAGGCCCGTCCGGGCTCAGAAACATGACCGAAAGAAGCGCCGACCGCAGCTTCCCGATGTGACGTTCCGTCGACCGGGAGAGGCAGGGAAGGGGCTGCTGCTGGCCCGCCCTGCGAAGGCGAGCGGCCCCCGAGAGGGGGCGGCGGGCACGACCCGGAGGGCCGGAGGAGCGGGCAGCGAGGGCCTGTCGGGCAGGCGCCCTCTGCACCCTGCAGGGGTCGGCGCCCCGCCCCATGGGCCCCCTTCCAAGCGAGGAGAGCGACGACGAGGGGGAGGCGCTAGGCGGCATGGGGGGAGCGCGGCCCCATGGGGCGACCGACGACGGCGAGGCAACGGAGCGGACAGGGGAGCGCTCGGGGGAGAGCGCTCCAGGCCGCGCGCCGCGCCGTGCCCCTCAAGAGGAGCGCCCCCCCCCGGCAGTCTCGGCTCCATGTGGTCCAGGCGCCACTGCGAGCCTCGGCCTCGGCCGTCGGACCGGCCTCGTCCCCTCGCCGCTGTGGTCCACGGGCCCCCGCTGGCAGCCGCCGTTTGGGGCGGGAGCTGGCCCTGGATGCCGGGGCGTGGTCCACGCCTGTCTTCCCTGCTCCCGTGGCCGTTGGCTCGACTTGGTATCGCTCGGACGTGTGCACTTTTTCTCGGCGGGGATTACTATTAAGAAGCATCCTGGATCATCCTGCGAACAAGCCACGCACGAAACCGAAAAAAACACAGGGAATGGACGTCCGAGCGATGGCCAGTCGAGTGCTGGACCTCTTGCCTCTGTCTGCGATGCTCAGCCTCCTCTGGCCACTGCGGCCGCCGCGGCCCTGCTCGCGCGGGAACGGGCCAGCCGCAGCATCCGAGGAGTCTGGCGCGAGGGAGAGCGCCTGCTGCACAGCACATGTCGTGTCTTGGACGACCCTCGAGGGGTGCATGATGATTTGCGTGCTCCCGAGTCTCTCCATCGCCTCCTCGCACGACTACGGCCGTTTTGAGGAAATGCTTCGTGGCGTGATTTGGGGAAACCGCAGCTGTTGATGTTGCACATTTGAGTTTTGTTCCATCATGAGGTGTATGTGTGCGTCCGCACTACATGGTGTGCGCATTGGTCACAGCACCATATAATACTGGCATGCGGTGGCGACCGTTCCCACACCGCTTCGCCTGTTTCCCCAAACCTTCCGTTCATTGGGTCCTCATTTCGTACGGGGCACGTATTGCTCCTCCTCCTCCTCCTCCTCCTCCTCCTTCCCGTCCCGTTTCTCTCTCTCTCTCTCTCTCTTTCTCTCTCTCTCTCTCTCTCTCTCTCTCTCTCTCTCTCTCTCTCTCTCTATATGTCCTCAATATGCCTCTATCTCTCTCTTTCTCTTTCTCTTTGTTTGATTCCCTCTCTCTCTCTCTCTCTCGCACGCCATCGGCGCGAGCACGCCGCGTCGAGCGCGGCGGGCGCGCGCAGCCCGACCACGCAGGGGCGTGGCGCCTCACGCGCCGTGCCCGAGCACCAGGGCGGCCCGCCCCAGCAGGCCGCAGGCGGCCGCGCGCGGGCGCGCAGCCGAGAAGGCCCCAGGCCGCAGCCAGCAGCGAGTCCGCGAGCCGCGCCTGGGAGGCGGCCGCGCGCGGGGCGCGCGGCCGACGGGGGCCCGCGCAGCCAGCAAGCGGGGCCCGCGCAGCGTGGGCAGCGGCGCCCAGGGGCCGCACGGCGGCGCGGCCGCCAGCCAGCAGGGCTGCCAGCGGGCGGCAACGCACCAGCCTCAGCACCATCACGGTAGCGGCTTGCCCGTGTAGGGAGGGGTCCTTGCCGCCGAGCAGCCTCGTCAAGTACTGCCGTTTCTTCTTCTGGCCCGCCGTGGCCTGAGGTCCAGGCAGGCGGCAGTCGGCCAGTGCAGCCAGCCTTGAGGCCCTTGGCGCGGTCCGCACCTTCGATCCTGGCGAAGGCGCCGCACCTGCAGCAGAACGCATGGCCTCCAGCGGTGCGCCAGGCGTGGCCCAACTGCGCATGTGGCTTGGCCTCCTCGCCCCGCGGCAGCCTGCCTGGGGCCCCACGCTGCGGGTTCCTGGACCTCGCTGGCGCCTGTCCCGCCGCTGCCTCAGCGCCGCTGCTGGCCAGACCAGGCCGCGCTGCCGCCGCCGCCGCCGCCAGAGCGCAGGCTGCTGCGAACGGGAGGCCGCCAGGCCCGCGCCCCTCCGCCGCACTCCCGTCCGCGTCGCCCGCCGCGCCGTCTGGCTCCCAGGGCGCTGGGCCAGCGGCCACACTGTCGCCGCCCGCGTCCCCCGCGTCCATCAGGTGCCACGGCGGCATACCATTGATGGCCGCCTCCACGGCGGGGTCGCCGCCCAGGCTGGGGCCCTCGCTGGAGTCTGAGCCCTGCGACGCCGCCTCGACCTGCCAGCGCCTGCGGTTGCCACCCCCCCGCCCTGGCGGCTGTCCGCCAGGCCAGGCAGCGGCCGCCAGCGGCGGCGGGGGCAGGCCTGATCGGGCTGCATCAGGGTGCGGAGCAACGTCGTCGTCGTCGCTGGCGTCGAGGCCCTACTCCTGCAGCAACGGGAGCTGCGGGTTGCGCCACGGCTGCCGCGCTGCCAAGTAGCCGCCCAGCACCGAGAGGCCTTCGGGCCGCGGAAGCCCAGCGCTCCTGGGCGGCTCCCGCACGCCCACAGGGCCAAGGCCAGGGATGGGCCCCGCGAAGCCAGGTGGGGCAGGGAGATTGGCCGCCGCCTCGCCGACGATGTCCCTGATGGTGCACATGATCTCGTCAACTGTGGCCCACTGCAAGGCCGCCACGTGCATCCACTCCTCCAGCGTCGAGAGGCCCAGCAGGTGCCCGACCGCCGCCCTGCGCACCGACGCCTTCATGGCCCAGGCCTGGCGGACCAACTCGCGCACGAGGGCCCGCAGCCCAAAGGACCCAGCCCGCTGGATGGCCTCCTCGCGCTCGGCGGCGCTGCCAGGGCGGGCCAGCCACTCCAGTGCATACTGCGCAGCCCATGCCAGCCAGGCTGCCTCCGCGCCGCCAGGACCGCGCAGGTCGAACACCCAGCATCCAGCAAAGCCCTGCAGCGTGCGGCGCAAATCCTCGAAACCCGTCGCATTGTTGTCCGAACTGTCGGCGCCGTCGCCGTCGGCGCCGTCGCCCCCTTTGCGGGAGGCTAGCTTCGCAGGGCTGTCGGCGGCGTCGATCAGCTTCCGCTGGGCTGCCAGGCGCGCTGGGGCCCGCACCTCCAGCCTCCTGGCCCGCTCGGCCTGGCGGCGAGCGCGAACGGTTGGCAGCCTGGCCCGCGCTGCTGCGGCGCCGCGGAGCGGGGTCAGGCCTCGGGCCCGCTGGGCGCCGGGGACATTCGTCGTCGCCGCCTGGCCAGGGCAGCGAGGGGGCCCCGACCCCTCTGGGCTGCCCTCGGGCACGGGCGGCTGCTGGGAGCCGCCGCTCGGCGGGGGGCGAGAGCGGCCCCTCTCCCGCTCGGCCACGCGCTGCCTGGCCGCCTGCACGTCCTGGGCCGTCAGGCCCCTGATCGCCTCCATGTGGGCGTCGTCGAAGTCCTCCCAATGGTCGCCCTCGGCGCCGTGGTCGCCGCCGTTGGCCGAGGGCAGGCCGCTGGGACCAGGCAGGGCCTCAGGCGGCCACCAGTGGCCGTACAAGTCACCTTGCCTCCCTCCAGCGTGACGAGCATTGCCGCGGTCGCCGAGGTAGGCACGCGCCGCCCAGTGGTAGCCCCGCAGGCGCTGCACACGTTCATCCCTGGGCTCCCCTTCCAGCTGGAGGGCCTCGCCGACGCGCGCCTCGCGGTAGGGGCCCCCGTCCCGCCACCCGCGCTCGCAGAACTCCCTGGCCTTCCTGAGCCGCTCCGCGTTACGCGACTCGGGGGTCGTCGCGTACGCGAAGAAGCCTCGAAACGCATCCTCCCCCAGCAGCCTGTAGACGTAGTCCACGCACTCCTCCATCCACGAGGCGTGGGCAAGGCTCTGGTCCAGCAGGTCCGTGATCCACGAGCTGGCCAGCGTGCACAGCGTGGCCTCCAGAGGGCCCGCTCGCTCCCAGGTCTCGATGGCCAGCAGGTCGTTGCCCGCGGCAGGCGCTGGCCCGCCAGGGTTGGCAGGTGGCCTCGGCAACGGCCCTGGCGGCGGCAGCTGCTGGCCGTGGTGGTTGGGGCGGTCGGGATCTGGCACGCTGAGGGCAGGCTGCCCCAGGGTCTCCGACGGTGGCCGCCCCGTCTTACCCCTCCCCCGCCGCTCCTCGGAAGCCTCCGGCGGTGGCCGACCCGTCTCGCCTGGCCGAGCGTGCGCCGCAGCTGCCGCCGCCGCCTCCTGCCCATGGCTGCCCGCCGTCGGGCCCAGGCCTGCAACGCCTGCCGAGTCGCCCTTCGCCGCCGCCAGGAGGTACTGCACCTTGCGCTCGAACTCGTTGCCCGTCGCGCCGCCCTCCGTGGGGCCGAAGGCCTGGCCTACCTCAGGCGCCGCACTGCCGTGGCCAACCTGCTCTGCTTCGAACAAAGCCGCTGCCTGGAGCCCCGCGCCCACCATGGCCGAGCTGGCGAGCAGCTGCGCCCCGCCAACCTCGCGGCTGCGAGCCGCGCGCAGCCGCCCCAACGCCGACGGCTGGCACGGGCGGCAGTCCAGCAGTGAGCGTGCCTCCTCGGTGTGCGCCTCCCGCCCGCAGTGGAGGCACTGGACCCCTCTGGCGCTGATCGCCTGGTACTCGTGCCGCGTGAGGCTGGGCTTGGGAGGGGCGGGGCACTCGAGCTCTGCCCGGCGCTGGAGCTTCCCGTCGTCCCCGAGCGGCCGCCAGAGATCCAGCTGGCAGACGCGCGCCGCCGCCCAGCCCAAGTACGTGGCGGTGTCCAGCGCCCGCTGCAACTCCGCCTCGAGCGCCTCCACCGCGCCGTTGGGCAGCCTCGTTTCGGCGGCCCCCAAGTTGGCGAAGAAGTCGGCCCAGCAGTTCCCAAGCCAGTCCATGGGCCTGATGCCCTCCTCCAGCGCCTGCCCCAGGGTGCGGTGGGCAGGCGCCCATCTGAAGCGCGGGGGCGGGCTGCCTCGCGCCTCCGCAGCTGCGCGCAGCTGCCGCCATATGCTGGCGTGCCTCGCGCTAGCCGCCTGCGCCATGGCTCAGGCACTTGCGAGGCGTGGCCTGACCCATCAGTGTAGACGACCGCAGGCCAGGCCACCTGCGCGGCCCCCCACTCGAAGGCGACGCTCGCAGCAGGCGCAGGAGGCGGCATGGCAGGCAGCAGCGGCAGGCCATAGGCCAACGGCAGCTCGCTGCCCCCGATGGTCCACTTCTGCTCTGCCTCCGCCATCTGCTTGTGCATGGCCGCGATCGGCTTGCGAAAGGGCCCCTCCTGCTCCAGCTCTCGCCCCGTGGCCGCATGACCTCAGGGCAGGCGCACCACCTGTGCATCAGGGTGTCCTTGGGCTGGCCGCAAGCCTGAAACAGCTCCGTGGCGGCGAAGCCGTGGGCATATCGCCAGACCATGGTGAAGTGGCCGCCTGCCCACAGGGCCTGGATGGCCCCCAGCTCAGCAGCGGGCCGAGACCGCCTGGCAATAGCCCGCACGGCCCGCGGCCAGAGCACCTCGCCGCCGCTCTCGGGCAAGTGGACGACCAGCCTCCTGCACTGCCAGCGCTGGATGCCCTCCACGAGCTCGTCCTTGACGTCCCTGGGGGCCACCCTCAGAAGGAGATGACCTCCCCTGGTCGGCCCGCAGGGCCCAGACGGCAGCCACGCCCCAGCCGACGCGCGCGATCGAGAGCCAGGTAGCCCCAAGCGGCCCCTGCACCGAAACCGACGACAGGGAGCCCGCTCGCACATCCGCAGCCAGCACCTGCCAGGTTGCCGTCAGCCCAGCCAAAGAGCCGCGGCCCTCCCAGATGCGACTGGCCAGCCTGCAAACCAGCGGGACCGTGGCGGCGTAGATCGGGTCGAAATCCACCCGCCTCTGCAGCACCATGACGGCCGCCGTGCCGCAGCCCGCCTTGGCCCCAGCGGCCGCCGCCGCCAGCGTACGCAGCTAGGCCACAGGCTTGTCAGCTAGCCCCGAGACCCCTGCGCCATGTCCCGCCGACGGCGAGAGCCCTGTGGCAACCAGGGCGGCAGCGCGCCTCCCAGCCGCCCGCCTGAGCATGGCCATGCGCCCTCGCCTTTCAGCCAGGGCCTGCAGGCGGCGTTTCTCCTGAGCGCGGAGGACCTTCCGCCCGTGCAGCCTGTGGCCCAGGTTGCGCACCCAATACTTCTCGGTGAGCCCTCTCCGCAGCATGTGGGGGGCCAGCAGCTTCGCCCTCCGCGTGGAGGACGCCAGGAAGCCCGACTTCTCCGGCTGCATGACCAACTTGAGCTCCACCATGTCGGCCGGGAAGCTGCTCAGCGCTGTCGCCAGGCTGTCGGCGTCCGCCTCCTTGGGCCCGCCCCAGTCCAGGGTGGCGTCGTCCACCAGGCCCCGCGGGGTGACCGATGGCGCCAGGGCATGCGCCTTGCGCAGGGCCCGCAGGGTGAGCACCATCAGCAGCGAGTTGGCGTGCCCACACCCCGCGATGCTGCCCTGCCAAGCCACGAACGGGTCCGACATCGTTCCGAAGGCGGCCAGGAAGCGCGGCTGGCAGTAGGTGCTGAGGAGCATCCAGGTCAGCCGCATGGGGAAACCCAGCGCCCGCGCCTCCGCCAGTTGGGCCTCGGGCGCCACCATCTCGTAGGCCTTCCAGAGGTCCAGGGCGGCCTGGGCAGGGCGGCCTGGGCAGAGTCCCAGCCGCCGAGCTTCGCCTGCTCCTTGGCCAAGTTGAGCTCGCACGCCGAGTCCGAGCTGGCTCTGCCTGGCCCCGTGCCCCAGACCAGCTCCCAGGGGTTGCCCAGCCCCCACGCCTTCGTCACAGGCCTGCGGGCCCGACTCCACACGCGCACCAGCGTCGGCATGAGCCCGATGAGCCCACAGCCGCCGTCGGGCTTGGGGAGCCGCACCATGGTGTTGATGAGGCGGCTGCCCAGCCATACCAGCAGCTCCTCGCACTTGTGGAAGACCGCGATCATGGCCAGGAGCGCGTCGTCGGACAGGTCCTCCAGCGCCCTCGGAGGTATGCCTGATTGGCCCACGCCCGTGCGCCACGGGAAGGAGCGGACCACGCCCCGCACTGCATACAGCGGCGGCAGGGCGTCCCACGTGGGAGCATCGGGGGGGCAACCCCATGCGGGTCAGGCCGTGATAGTTCCAGATGCCCACCCATGGCTGCAACTCCCTGGCCACTCGCGCCTGCGCCCCTTCCGACGGGTGAGCTGGGAGCACTTCCTGAAGCAGGGGAGCCTTGGAGGCGGCGTGGGCGGCGCCTGCTCCTCCCAGGTAAGCCTCGTCGACCCAGACCTTCCAGCGGGCCTCGTCTTCCTTGGCCTGCTTGCGCTGCCGTTGCTCCGCCGCCTGCAACACCCGCCTGAGGTCCTGCGCCCGCAGCTCGATGCCGAAGTCCGCATCGTCCAGGAAGGGCTCGCGCGTCCAACTCGGGAGGTGATGCTAGTTCCCATGGCCGCGCAGGGACTCCAGGAAGTGCTGAAGGTGCACCAGGGCCTTTGCAATCGCGCACATGAACTTGGCACGTGCCGCCGCGGGCTCGGCCCCCTCCTCGACAGGGTGATCCTTCAGAGCGCCGAACAGCTTCGCCAGGTAGGCCTGCTTCTTGAGGAGCTCCGACGCCCAACCTGCCAGCGCCGCCCAGGCGTGGGCCTCGGGCCCTCGCCGCTTCCGCTTGCGAGGAAGGTGTCAATGGGCCTGTGCCACCTTCATGCTCGCATCCCCCTTCGCGCCGCGGCCCGCGAAGGTGCGCCGAGCGTCGCCGACTAGACCGCGCCTGTTGAGGATCTCCGTCTCGATGCCCTCCAGCAGCATGTCCCAAACGATTTGGAGGCCCTGCTGGTCCGCGACGGCGTTCACGCACCTCGCGAACGCGCCCCAGCGCCAGGGCGGGCGGGCGCAGCCAGGCTTAGCCGCCTCCCTGGGAATCGGCTTGGGCTCGTCGATAACCTGCTGCACGGCCTGCGCGCGCACCTGGCTCAGCGGCAGGCGGACGGGCCAGTGCGGCCACGTGTGGGTGCCGACGTCCAGGATGGGAGCCTCCCCTGTGAAGGGAATGAGGCTCTTGGACACCACGAAGTAGTCGATGTTGGACCCGCCGCCCTGCCTGCACGACTGGCCGCTCGCCAGCCGGACCTGGGCCCACAGCTTGCCGACCCAGCAAAATCGAGCACGTCCGCCTCCATGTCCCAGCCCCCCATGACCGCCCAGTGGTGGCCCTCGGCTTCGAGCCGCCCTAGGCACTGCAACAGCTGCCAGATGATACCCAGGCTGCTGCCCGAAAGCCCTTCGCCGACGCGCAGGTAGATGCTGAGGGCCACCACGCCGCCAGCAGGGCCAGCCCGCACATGCCCCGCCACCAGGCGCCCTGGCACCAACACGGGGGGGTCACGCCCAGGGGGCGCCGTGACGGAGACTACGGCGGGAGCCAGCACCGACGCGCCACCGACGGAACCAGAGGTCGACGTCGAAGACGGATTGGCCGCGCCCCATACTCCACGCCAGCCCGCGCCATTAGACGCCCGCTGCTGCGTCGCCAGGTCCTTGGCCAGACGGTGGTGTTCCTGAACCGCGATGGCCAGCGTCGAATTGCCGTCAGCCCACGACGAAGCATTCACTGTGGCCAGGCAGCACCCTGCTTTCGCCATCGGCTCGGGCTTGCCAGCGAGCAAGCGCTCCAAGTGCGCTGCACTGGCCGACGCAGTCGCGCCGGGGACCCGCGGGAGGGCGGCACCTTCCCGCGGCTGAGGGGGCGGAGCGAGCGGGGGGCTCGAGCTCCGTGCGGGGCGCGCAAGACAGGCCGCATCACCGCCCGAGGCAGGGTCTCGGAGGCCGCAGGCTTCCTGGCATTCAGGGGCCCCGAACTCGCCGAACTCCTGGTCCCCGATGTTCTGCTGCGCAACGAACTCGGAGTCCTTGCGGGGGAGAGGCTGTGACGTCGAGGGGCTGAATCCCTCCGCACCCCCCCCCCCCTGGGCCGCGCCCTGAGGCCGACACCCTTGGCTGCCAATCGGGGGGGCCCTCCTGGCCAACCAGATCTGACATCCTGGGGCCGCGCCCTTGATGGCCGAACACCCCCATCAGCCCGGGAAGGGTCTGGCGGTCCGCATCCCCTGAGAACCCGCCTCCTGGAGCATCATGCAGGCCGCGCCCTGGGGCCGACACCTGAGGTTGCCAGTCAGGAGCCCTCACCTGGTCAACCCATTCTGACATCCTGGGGCCGTGCCCTTGAAGGCCGAACACCCCCCGCAGCCCAGCGGGGGTCTGCAGCCCCCCGCCCTCACCGCAGCCCAGCCCCGCACCAGCGCCGCTCGCCAGCAGCGCCCCAGCCCGCGCCCGCGCCAGCGCCGCGCCACCGGGCGCCCCAGCAGCCTCCGCCGCCTCGCAGGAAGCCATCCAGCCAGGAGCAGGGGACTGCGCCGCCTGACCTCCCTGGCCGGGCGCCTGGGGGGGGCAGCGTTGCCACAGACGCCAGCCGCAGGGCGGCTCACCCCAGGAGTGGTTCGCGAGGCCCCCCTGGCACTCACTGGCGCCCCCAGACCTTGAGGGCCACCTGTCGCTCCCAGCAGGGGGCGCCTCTGCTGCCCGCCCTTGGCCTTCCTGGCCCTGGCGATCAGCACCCCAGAAGTCAAAGCCGCCCAGCTCCTGGGCCGCCTGCTCGTCGGCCTCGCACAGCATGCTGCAGCAGGCCTCCCAGTCGAAGTTGTCGTCCGTCATGGCGACGACCGTGCCCTCAGGCCGCAGCGCGCGCCCGCCCATGGGCGGCGACATGCCGTGCTCAGCGCAGACCCGCTTGAAGGCGTCACGCACCACATCATCAGCAGGGCGAGCACCGCCCTCTCCAGCCGACGGGGCTGCCCCGAAGGCTTGGCAGAACTTGAGCTGGGCCTCCACGTCGAGCTCCTAATCGTCCATGGCGCCCTCGCCTGCAGGAACCCCTCTTCACCTGGGAGCGGGGCGCGGCCGCTGCCAGGCGGCTCTGCTGCGGGGGCATCTGCAGGCGCCCCCGGCCCAGCGACAGCAGCGCGCTGCTCGGCCGCTGCAGCCCGCGCAGCAGCGGCCTCCGCCTCCTTGGCGGCTCTGTACTGCTGCCCATACTGGGTCGTCTGGGCCCGTAGCGCGTCGTGCAACTCACCCTCCACGCCGAAGCGACCCAGGACCTTGCCCGAGAAGTCCGCCGTGAACTTGTAGCCGTCCACCTCCACGACGCCATCCAAGCCAGCAGCAGGCTCAGCAGGATGGGGCCGCGACCCTGCCCACCATGCGGGCCTGCTCCGCCTTGAGCTCGACCAGCTTCGCCTCCCGCTCGACGTCGGCCGCGCGCAGCTCCGTCGCCTTGGCCGCGAGCTCCTGCTGCTGCAGCTCCACCGCCGCGAGGTCGCCGCGGCCCTTCTCCTGCTGCTTCTCCAGCTTCTTGATCTGGTCCGCAAGGCTCTTGAGCTGCACGCCCTTCGGCTTCGCGAGGAAGAGCACCTGGCGCAGCTGCGCCGCCTCCGCTTCGAGCCCGGCCTTCTTGGCGATGGCAGCCGAGCGGAGCGCCTCGTCGTCCTCGTCCTCCATGTCAGCCAAGCGCCGCGTCCACCAGCTGCTTGTTGAAGAGCTCAAAGCGCTGGCGCTGCTGGGACCCTGGGGCCCCCTCCTGCCAGGGCGGGGGGCCCCCTGCAGCTGGCGCGCCGCGCGCGCCCGCCGCCGCCTTGAGTTGCTTGATCTCCTCCAGCGCCTTGGCCAGCTTGAGGCTCCCCGCCGCCTTGAAGGAGGGCGCGCTCTCCTTGGGCGAGCTTCCGAAGTGCGAGGACTTCGGGCAGTTGCACCTCTTGCAGGACATGCGGTCGCCGAAATTGACAAACCTGTAGCCCTTGGCGTCGGGCACGCTGCAAGAGTTGCAGCACCAAGGCACCTTCCCAGACGGCGCACGCACTGCTGCTCCAGCCCCCAAGCTACGTGGCCCTCGACCACCGACGCCACCGCCTCCAGGCTCGTTGCCCCCTGGACCGCCGCCGCCACGCGCGCCCCTAGCGCCGCCGCCCACCATTGCTGCCGCCCTCTGCGAGAAGGCGCCCCGAACAAGGCGAGGAGGAAGAGGGCAGCCGCGCGCCGCGGCCAGGCAAGCTCCCGTTGCTTTGTCGCACCTTGGCCCGAAGAGCGAGACCCCTCGCGCTCGAAACGCCCGCGAGGACTCGCGGCCGTCGGGTGTCTCATGGCCTTGAGCCAAACTGGCTACGGAACTTTCTATCTCTCTCTCTCTCTTTCCCCCTTTCGCTCTCTCTCTCTCTCTCTCTCTCTCTCTCTCTCTCTCTCTCTCTCTCCTATTATAGATGGTTCTCTCTATATCCCTCCTGTCTCTCTCTCTCTCTCTCTCTCTCGGTCTCTCTCTCTCTCTCTCTCTATCGCTCTCTCTCTCTCTCTCTATCTTTCTCTCTTGTTATTTCACCATTCCCCAATCATCCTCTGGTTGGGCACTCGCACTGAAGAAAGCATTGCATATCCTTCCTCGCATTCCGCATTCCTGTTCCTCCCCTCCTGCTCATCGTTGCCTCCTCGTTTCCGCCTCGCTTCTTCTTGTGCTGTTTCGATTGCGTCTCGCTTCACCTCCCTCGCTCTCCCTGGGGGCTGCCAGCTGCGCAACTGTCACCACCGTCGTGAGCACCTTGGAGGCCCAGAGGGTCGACATCTTGCGGAGACCCAACGAGACGAATAACGAGACCTCACCCTCCCAGCGGCCAACTGCGCAATTCCCACCACTTTCGCGAGCAACTGGGAGGGCCAGCGGAGCGAGAGGATGGCTGCGGGGGAAGGAGGCGGGGAGGAGGAGCACAAAGAGGAAGCAGGAGGACCCGAAAGGGACCCGATGGGGCTGAACTCCTGATCACCTGCGGTAGTAGGAGGTCCATTGCTCGGACAGGTGCCTCGCCTCGCCTCGCCGCTGAGCAGAAGGGAGGAAGCGGAGGAAGAGAAGGAGGAGAAGAAGGAAGAAAAGGAGGAGGAGCTGCGGTTCGGTTCGCTCGAGTTGTTTGACGAACGCCCTGCCAGCCACCAGCCTTACACTCCCTTCTGGGAATGGACTCCACCCGGATATTCTCCTTCGGGTGCCAACCACGCTTCACCCTGGACCAGTACTCCGACGCTTTGGCGAGAGGTCGTGTGCACTCTCCACGGAGCCCCTTAAATTTGTCCAAGGGTGCTGATTTGCAACGTGCACATGATGAGTGCCTGGCCGCCAGCACACTCCAGAGCAAGACTAAGTGGCCACGAGTAGATACCGAATGAACAACAGGAATGATGTCTTCCACGCACCCCACTTTGGGGGGCTGGGTGGTTTGCCTACGACATCTGAAACACTTCCTGCACTTCCAACAAGTCGTGCACCACTTGCACTCGTGCTCCCCCGCTGGGGCTTCGCCAAGGGCGCTGCGGAACGAAGAGGAGCAACGAAAGGAGCATCATTAAGGTCGAGCCGCGGCCAAGAAGAGAAAAAATTGGCAGCAAGGCGGGCCACATTGCGAGCAACCTTGAACTTCCAATCGCGACTCACCGACTCGGCACGAGATGGCTGGGGGTGCTCAGCGGCCCTCCGCTTGGCTGCGCGATCAGCCTCGTCACCCCCTAATTTTAGGAAGCGCTCCTCTGGGGAAAGGTCTACAGACTTGGCCACGTGGGCCTTGACTCTTGGCAGGTCGGAAAACTCGGACCACATGGCATCGATCATGAGGCCAGCGTATGGCCTTTTGCGCGAGAGTTTCTTTGAACGGTCGGGCTTGAAAGGCATCACCAACGTTGAGACAGTCAGAGTACCCCACACCTGGGGCCGTCAAACAGGAGGCTAGAATAAGCTAGAGCTCCGAACTCCGAGGCCTGGGAGGTCTGAGGAAACGTGTCCCCAAGGGGGCACCACATACGAAGCTTGAGCTGCTACTGGGAGTCGAATACTGCTAGACCCCACGCTGCCCTGCCTCATTCACTGCATGCTTCTGACAGCACACGTGGGACGGGGGGGAGGGAGGAGGGAGGGAGGTGGAGGACGTGGGCGGAACCACCAGCGGCGGGGAGGAGGCCGGCGCCCCACCCCGTGGCCTTGTAGGGGCTGTCGAAGATCTCGGGCGCCTGGCGGCGCCAAAGGGCGCTCTCTGCACCAAGACACCGTCGGTGGCAGATCGGCGGGCCCGGTCGCGCACGTTCGGGAGTTGTCAGAGGTGTCCCAAGGGCAACAATTTGCCAGGATTTCCGAGGAGGTGTGGATTCGGCCTCCAGGGCAATCCCCCACCAGTCCCAGAGGCCGATCACTCAGACCGTTCGATGTCGGCGCCGCGTCGAAGACGCGAGCCTGCCGTGGTCAAAATCGGGCAACCCTCGTATAGGTCACCAGTCTTCAAGCAGCGCGCCCCGCGATGCGCGACGCGCGGTCATTTCCGTACCCTCGCGCCGCCGCAAGCCTCTCCAACCCAAGCCGCAATGCGCGAAGCGCGATTCTCTTCGCGCCATGTGGGGGTGACCCGGATCGGTCGAGGGTCGAGCGATCGAAGGTCCTGGGCGTCGGGCCTCTTTCTGGTGCCTGCCTGCGGGCGCCCTCGTGGCCACGGCTGGGCGCGGCTCGGCAGACTGGCCCGGAGCCTTGCTCTGAGCAAGGACGGGGGCCAACCCGGACATCTAGGCGCGGAAGGAAAGGCACGACGTGAAGAACGGCGGCCACTTTTGGCATGAGCTCTGAGCCCTGGCAAGGCCTCTGGAAGCCAATTACGAGCCCCAAGACCATCCAAAAACGGCAGTGGCAGTGGGCGGTTGGATGCGGCAAAGAGCTCCTGGGCCCACGTCGTGAACAAGAAGACATGGCGTCAAAGGCCTGAGGGGCAGGAGTCGCCACTGGAAGCTTTTCGTGAGTCGCAGCAACTGGTGCCGCGAGCAGACACTGACACGCATCGCCAGGTCCCATCGCGTCGAGCCGCACCCGCGGAGGGCAGAAGTGGCCCGTGCGAGGCCCCTCGCACGGGTCGCACCGATCAGTGCACCGCACGCAGACACCCGCAGTCGCATCCTCGAGTCGATCTCGAGCCGTGGGCGGCCCAGGCTGACACGCGGGCACCGGCACGCATCCTCGAATCGACCAGGGCCCCCTGAAGAGGGAATTCGGTAAACCAGGACATTGGCGCGCCCAAGCAAACTGCCGCCGTGGGCGAAGCATTCGCCATCATTCGTTCTCTCCAGGTGAATTTTCGGATCATTTGGGTTCGTATGCAGGTGGGGGAGGTGCGGGTGCGCATCCTCTCGTATGTTGCATCTTCGAAGGCCCTCTCTGTCCCATCGCGCCGCTATTAGCGTCGAATCCACGTCGAATCCATGTCGAGCGTCGACTCCGAAAGGAATCCACGTCGAGCCCGCGTCGGATCCGCTCCAGATCCGAACCGAACCCGCACTGGATGGAAGAACGTACCGCTGATTGCAAGACAGAAAAAGCCCCCCGAAGATGCAACGTACATCATCCACCTCCGACTTGACCCTTCCAGGACACGTCCTCGAATCGATCGAATCGCGGGCGACCCCAGGGAGGAGAACAAGAATAATCAGAATAGGAAGAAGAAGAAGAAGAAGAAACGCACCCTGCGCCTCCACACTGCCCCTCCTTCAGCACGCACCCTCGAATCGAATGAACACCGTGGGCGGCCCTGGTAGGGGGAGAAGCGGGTGCGCGTCGATCCTCCACCCTACGACAGCCACCCCGTTCTCTGGCAGAGCCCTGAATCGAATCGATTAATCGGATCGGCGGTCGGAATGGATCGGGTCGGAGGAGACCGACAGCCAAGCCAATAAAGTCACACCGGTGGAAATCGGCAGGCTCGCGAAGCCTCCCTTGAGAACCGAAATCCAAATCGGATTGCGATATCGAAATCGAATCGGAAGCGGAATACATCGAAACCGAACAGAGCCGAGCCGGAAGAGTCGAGAAGGCACGATGCGTGGCCGTTCGGGCGCGGGGCACCTCGGGGGGGCGCCGAAGAGCCAGCGGGAGCCGTGGGGGCGTGCGCAGGAAACCACGTCTGAGCCCTACCCATACAAGCCAGATTCCTACAACGCTGGCTGGGGTTCCGAATTCGAAGGGCGAACCCAAACAGGGGTGTCCGATACCCCAGCGTCGATTGGACTCAGAAGGGCGGGCGGGGTTCGCGCGTGGTCGCAGCGTGTGGGGTGCCGAGGCCACGCCCAGGTGCTCTGGAACGCTCTGAGGGCAGGATCGGCCAGACTCGAGTCGGGGGGTCCGATCGGATCGGGACGTACGTCGGATCGGGTAACATCGACACGGGGCCAGAATCGGATCGGATCGACCGCGCAAAGATGCACAGCACCGGTACGCAAGCACCGAGCCGCATCGGATGGTCGAAACGTCGAAGTCGAATCAGCTCGTGCCAGCCGTGGCCCATACTAAATGATATTTTCCCGTGAGGCCGTGGGCGAGCAGCCTCTGGCCTGCCGCCTGCGCGGCGCTAGGTTTCCACAGCGGTGGAGGCCGAGTGCAAAGAGATTGGGCGCCTTGCCTCCGCGAGCCGTGCGCGCTCAGGCAAGCTGGCACGCCGAGCGCGCCCAAGACCCTGAGAGCGGCAAGGCGCAAAGCGCGAACGTGAGCCACCCGGGGGGGCCGGTGCCTGCACGTCCCAAGAGGGGAGGGGCGCAGGACAGGGGCCAGCGGAATATGCTAGTCCGAGTCTCCCTCAGCACAGCCCAGGAGTGGCAACAAGTGCGCCTCGTCATCTTGCTCCCTGAGGGAATTCACGACTCGGCAGAGCCCTTGCACCTCGTTCCGAAAAACACGCGGAGGTTGTGGCTGCAACTGGACCTGGAACCGTGGCTTGTCCAGCGCTCTCTCGCGCTCAACAAACTGTGTCGCACGGCTTCCAGCGATTGTAATACTGAGGCGTGACCATGTATTGGCTGAAACAAATAGGTTTGCATGCGGGCAGCCGACGGAGCATGCATCCTAATCCCTCTAGTTGTTGGCTTGCCTGGGCACGTCGCTGGCAAGCAACGACTCTTGACGGCAACCTGGTTGGGTTCGGCTGCTAACCTGGCCTCCCGCCTAAAACTCTCTACGTCATGGTGGCTCTTAATCTTGATAGTTTCTGGAAGAAGCGGCATACTGTCTGGCGCCAGTGCAAGCGTGTGGATTCCAGGACGCATCAGCTTGGCACTGAGGCGCTGCGGCAAAGGCGTAGCATACTGGCCAAGGACCGCCTTGCAGTCCACCCAAGACCTAGCTGACTTAGTGAGGGCCGTTGGGAGGACGTTCCAAAGCCTGCGGGGTCGAGGGAGGCGAACCGCAATGGCCCCGGTAAAGGATGCTTGAGGGGCCCCGTCGCTGTTGCACGCCACCACCGAGAAAGCAACCCTATCTAACTCAACTATGTCTGATCTAGCGCATGTCCCGTCAGTCCCCTTGAGCCCCCTGAAGTCGTGGACGGTCTCTGGCTAAGCGTCGTGCCACCTGAGTTTTACAGTAGGCAATTCCAATGAAAGTGGGACATCATGATGCTGCTCGCCTGGGTGTTCAAACACGCCGTAGCAGCACAGCGAGCCGTGCGACGAGCGCGGCCTGCTCAGCATCTGGCTTCAAACAGCAAGACCTGACTGCGATTGCCTATGGATGCTGGCAGCCATGAAGCCTATGATGTATGCTGCCCCTTGAACGTCTGGCGGGCAATCGTTGTGAAAATTGATCACAAGCTGAGCAAGCTTGCCTTCGGTCCACCATGATTGAACAACCCGGGTTTGAATAATAGTTCGGGGCTGAGGGGTGAGCCCCTTGCTCTTAGGAGACAGAAAACAACCTGACAACATCGAAACACACCCTGGACCTAGTTTTGGGCCCCTATGGTGAATTTTCTTGTTAACAAAAGTTCGGCGCTTCGACATTGGGCGGAAAGGGGGGGAGTCTGGCCCCAGACCTCTGCTTAGTGCGACTGTTTGCGACAATGGGTCCTACGGGGGGAAGCAGGCGCCCAAAACAGCCAAGATCCAGTCCACGGGGGGGGGGCGAGGGCCCGCGCCGATCGGCAAAACAACGAAAAGAAAACGATCATATGCTTTTGACTGTGTTTACTTCCCATTGCCGCTGCGATGCGCTCTGAAGACGATCCGCCACCAGCGCTGGCGAGGTATCCGTAAGCATGATTGTCCTGCCGAAGTGAGCCCGCAGGGCAAAAGCCGAGGTGCGCTTCCGGCCCCCTCTCTGCAGGACGTGGGCTGCGGCACTGGGAGGTCCTCGCACAGCGGAGTGCATCATGTGACCTGAGGGGTGAGAGGTTTGACAGATCGCTTTGAGCCCTAAAAGCGTCCTGACCCCTGGATTGGCATATACTGCCCCAGTGGACCTCTCGGGCCCAACTGATGAAGGGCCCGGGGGCCCAACGGACCACGTAACGGCGAAAGCCGAGCTGCGCGACTCCTTAGCGGAGCAGGGGGGTATATGAGCGGCCCGCGCTGGGCAGACACCCGAGACTGCAGCACGCGTGACGGCAGGGACGTATATGTCTGCCCGTGCTCAACGCTCGAAGATCCTCTGGGCTTCCGCCTCCTCCTCCCGATCCTATAGCCTCCACCCCCCTCCTCCTGACCCTCCCACGAAGACCTCGCGTGCATGACCTGGCCCAGAGCGGAGGGAACCCCAGGGGGCCTGCGGCGGCTGCTGCTGCACCAGCGCCGTGGCCTCGCCGGCCTTGGAGGGAACAAGGGTTCTCCTCCTCCACATCCCCTCCCTCCCCTCCCCCCTCCTCCTCCTCGTCCTCCTCCTTTTTCTCCACCTCCTCCTCCTCCTCCTCCTCCTCCTCCTCCTACTCCTCCTCCTCCTTCTCACTCTCTTCCCCTCCCGTCCTTCCAGAGAGAGGGGGTCCCATCTCTTCCTTGTCGTTCCTCTCCGCTCCCTCTGCCCCTCTTCTATCCTCCAAGACTCTATGGTGGGGCCTGGACGAGCCTAATGATCATCGGCAAGGTTTCGGACTGGCCAATTGCTGACCACATCGATTCTTGTTGTCCCAAAGCGTCCCGCGAAGCGGAGGCCAAATGGTTCCAGAGAACAGGGGGAGTGGAGGAGAAGGAGGGGGTGGACGAAGTGGAACGAACGAGCGACGAACGACCACCAGTGCGGACAAGTGTCCTGGCCCTCTGGAGACCATGTGAACGAGGCCGTAGCCTCTGGATACAGCGCAGCATGTTTAGACATGCGTGCCAGTGAGACAAACAGGAAAGAGAAGGAATCCTTGTCGTCGATGTCGTAGTTGGTGGTGCCGTGTTGCTGGGTGGCTGTGTTCGTCACCGCTTGGTGTTGCTGGTATTGATGGTGTATGGTGATCGGCCTTGGTGGTGGGTAGTTTTCCAGCGATTGGTCTAGTCTGGTCTGGTCTACTGCCATCGCCAGTCGGCGCTGGTGGTCTGTGCTGGGCTTGGTGTTGGTAGTGGAGCTTGGAGGGAGGGCAGTCTCTTTGCCAGCGCAATCATTGTGGACAAGCAGGAGGAAAGCTGAGGGGACGCGAAAAAACAATGACGTATGCGGTCTGTTGGCAAATGTGGTAACTCTTATTTGCAGGTCCACCCTTCTTCCCCAGATGGGATACCCCTGCTTCCGTATGTCACGGATGCATGTTCCAGATCGTGCACCGTCACTCACGGGGGAAACGTTGCAAACCATGCTCCCCCAATGAAATTTGCTCTGGCAGTCAGGGTCTGGAACGACTCAAGCGTACCATGGAATGCGTATGTGTTCTGTCGCTGTCTGTCTATCAGGCTCGGCGTTCTGTTTGCGTTCCCCTGTCCTTCCTAGCGCAACGAAGCGCAAGTCGAGCTGGAAAAAGGCGTCACGATTGAAGCGCGCACATAAGCAATGTTTGTTGCGACTGGTCTATTTAGTTCGCCGGCTGCAAGGTGAAATGTGGCAGTGTGCTACAGATCGCCTCACATGTAACACATAGCTTGCATCAAGTTCCATAAAATTCCATCCTCCTCTCCAATTCTGCAGCCTTAAAGCTCTCCCTTGTCTTCCTCCACCGTCGCCTCCTCATCGGCTGACCTCGTCATCTCCTCCCCCTCCTCCTCCCATTCCTGCTCCCGCTCCTCCTCCTCCTCGTCCTCCTCCACGTCCTGTGCATCCTCATCCTCCTCCTCCTCTTCCTCCTCCTCCTCGCAGAGGAAGAGCGGGCAGGGCCTTGGCATAAAATTCCTTGACAATCGCAAGCGCCTCCGCGACGGCGGTCTGGGCCTGGGCGAAGATGACCCCCGTCGCCCCCACCCGAGCGGGCCCCACCCTCTGCCCCCTCAAGGCGGCGCTGCTCGACCGTTTCCTCCTCCGCCTCCTCCTCCCGCGCAGCATCAGTAGAATCAGCGTTGCCGTCGTCATCGAGGCCACCACCATCACCACCACCATCACCATCATCATCCCCATCACCATCAAAATCATCATCGTCATCATCAGCATCAGCGGCGCCATCGTCAGAACTGAGCTGTGCTCTCAGGTTCGCAATCCGCCTCGATATCATGTTAATGAATATCCAAGAGCCACATCGATCACGTCCTCAATACCTAGGTTCAGCGCTCACGGATGGGGCCATCACGAGTCTGATTTCATTAAGTTGAGCTACAACCTGCCGCACCAGCCAGATGCACGGGCCATGGAGCCTCCTCCTACCACCTCTTTCTCACCCCAAGGTTCCCTTCTCAAACCATTCGGCGCCTTGGCCAGTTCGGCCACCGAATGAGCTCAATCCCGAGACCTTGGTGGAAATTGAGCCCATTCGGCCGCTGGTTGGGCTCGATCGTGGGCCCGTTCGGCGGCAGAGCGGGCTCAGACGCCGAATGAGCTCAGAACGGAACACCGGGGCACTTGCGCTCTCCTTGCCTTCCTGCTTCCTCGTCCCTCCTCCATACTGGCCATCCTGCTTTTCCCCATCCTCCCCTCCTCGATGATAACTGCCAAAGCCCCCAGAGAGAGCTGGCGGGCCTCCTTCGCGTCCTTGATCGTCGCAAGGTTCTCCGCCTTCGGAGGCCCCCCCGCGGCACCCGCCGGCCCGTGTTTGGGATTGCCTCGGGGGCGCGGCCCGCGGGCAGCCCATGGACATGTGCGCGGGCACGCAGATCGGCGGGCCTGCGCGCTCGCAGGAAGAACGCACACTTGCCACGCACAAGGGCCTTCAGGCGCGCTCCTCCGCTACACACCGAAATGCGCCACCGCGCCCGCCGGCACTTAAAGGCGAGGTAGAACCTGACTGAACAAGAACGGGAAGCAAGGCGTTTGTCCACTCGGCTTGTAAAACGAAAACCACAAGAGAGCTCGTTGTGCTTGTCGGGCTACGGCCGGGGCTGCCAGGACCGTCTGAGGGCTTCCTGGAGACTCTGCAAAGCCTCTTGGACGTTTCTTGGAGGCCAATCGGGATCCTCTGGGGACGTCTGGGCAGCTTTGCACAGTCTGGGCGCGTCGTAATGAGCCTGCACTTGCCGCAATCGCCGCCCTCTCGGGTCGGAATGCCGCCTCCCCGGGGTCCCGGGAGGTCCGGAGAAGGGGGGGGGGGGGATCCTGAGGGAGGGGGACGGGTGGTATGGGAGGGTCCCGAGTCAGGATACCACCTCCCCGGGGTCCCGGCGGGTCCCGGAGGGGGTCGCCAGCGGGCGTCCCGGGGGAGGTCCCGCCTTCAGGGTCGGCAGCACGGGTCGTAGGCCTTCGCAATGCGAGGCCAGGATTTTTGCCAAAGCTGAAGCGTCCGCATTTTGGACTTCGCGCGTTGCCTCGCGCGCACCGCTGACAACTTTGGGTTTCGGGACGGAGGGGGCTATCGATTTGTTGGATGCACTTCGTCGCAGCCTCTTTTTGTCCACCCACCGGAGCTACGCTGTGCAACACATGTTGTGTGAGCTATGTGGTGAAAGCTAGGCGGTGTAAAGTATATGGTGCAAGCTTTGTTGTGTAAGCTATGTGGTGAGAACTGTGTTGTGTGAGCTACAGTCGAACTTGATTGGAGAGGACACGCGAGAGGACACAAGACCCATGCGAAGGCCACATCGCCATAGGAGTGTGGGAGGGCACGTGTCGCGAGGCACAGGACACGAGGGCACCCCTTGAGCTGGCAGGGTCGACCTACTCATCCGGGCCGACTGTATGTGGTGTGAGCGCACGGAGCGGCCACGGGGCGCCCACGAGCGGGCAAGGGCGCCAGCGAGGCGAAACCCCTGGAAACCCACCCCACGCACGGGGCGCCCACGAGGCGCCCACGAGCGGGCACGGGCGGGCACGGGCGCTAACGTTAGGTCGGGCCTGTCTCCCTACAGGGGGATTTGAGGCGAAAACCAAAAAGTAGTCAAAAACTGCCCCGGAATGGTCACAAATAGTCAAAAAATCGTCCCCTGACTATGGTTTGACTAGTTTTGAAGATTCCCCCTGTAGAGTGACAGGCCCGACTTAACGCTAACGTGGCGGGGCGCCAACGCGGCGAAAACCTAAGAAACCCGTTCGATTACGCAAGGACGGCCGCATCAGAATCTCAAAGTACGAGCACTGCTTGAGGACAACGAAAGACCGTCGTTCCAGAAGCCGCTGCAAAGCACCGCACGCTGAGGGGGAAACGATGCTCTTAACACGTCCTCGGGGGAGAGAGATGAGATAGCATTCTGGAAGGGGAGGAGGAAGAGGGCGGGGGAGGAGGAGGAGGACGAGGAGGAGGAGGAAGGGGAGGAGGAAGATGTTTGTTGACATCAACCGTGCACCACAGACGACGGGCGAGCCATCGCCACCTGCTATCTGGACTGGGTGAAAGCAGGCCAGCGAGCAGTAAAAAAACAAAGGGAGGGCGGGCGCGGAAGCCACGGGGCGATATCCCGCCAAGGGGGGGATCCCCTGTGGCTAACCGCCCGCCCCCCATAGGCCAAGAACGTATAAGAGAGGTCGAGGCCGAGACGCTGCCCAAGCCGAGAGGCCTGAGCAGCATATCTTAGTCTGAGTCGTCAGACCGCGGCACAGATGGCGCAACAAGGGGAGCCTCATCCTCTTCGGGGGCGAGGGCGTCCCTGACGCGCGCCAACACCGCAGCCGACGACGAGGGCTCGAGCGACGGCTGCGGACTCCGAGGAGGAAAAGCCTCGGGGCCACCAACCAAAAAGCGAACGGTTTCCTCTTCGGCCTCAAGCGGGTCGAAAGCAACAGGCCCAGGCACAGAGGCAGGCTTGGTGCAGGACGACGACGGTTCGACGACTCGATATCCCTGCATATGTGGAGCCTGGTCCAGGGGGGGCTCGACCTCCAGTGGGCCTTCGAATGGCGGGCCTGGCGCTCCCCCAGCGGCCACAACAAGTCTACGCACGAGCCTGGCGGTGCGCAACTCCTTTTTCACGGTCTGTGAGGCGCCGCGGCAATTCCTCAGGGTCCTGGTCACAATTCCCGGGTCCGACCGCGAACGGAGATGCCAGCACGTTTGGGGTGCTTGCCAGCCCCCACAGAACTCCAAGCAGACTTCGCCCCCGCGCTCCGGGGACGACCGTCACACTTCTTAAGTAATTTGCGAGGCCGCCCATGGGAAGAATAGGCATAGCATCGCATGCAAATGGTGAGCGCAGCCCCGTCCGAGCAAGGCAACGCAATACAATTGTGCTGAAGGGCGCAGAGAGCCGCAGGGTCCAGCTTGGAATCTCTGAGGCACTTCCAAGGGAACGGCGGGTCCAGACCTCCAAGTTTGCCTTTGCCACTGGGGCAAAGGCGTGGCACGCCCTTGGCAACTCTGAGACACTCAGAGCACTGCCAAAACTGGATACCCGAACCCACTGATGAGGCAGCGGATCCGCCTTGGGCTTAGGGGGCTCGGGCACCAAAGGAATGCCTTTGAGGTCGGGTCCAGGCCACTCTGGCATGAGCTCAGCAGAGAGGCGCATAACGCACTTCGCATTGGACAAGCACCTATCCAACCACTCAACATCACCAGGGTCGGGCTGTGGGTGCCTGACTAGTAAGTTGTTGGCAGCGCTGTCAGCTAGGTCGTTACCCAGGTTCCAGAAACGTTCCAACTCGGTGAGATCGCTAGATTCTTCAACGTGGGTTTTCACCTCGAAAACTCCCTTGACCAGCTTCCGATGAGCGGGGAGCAAAAAGCCAGAATACACACGCTTATAGGACAGGGCACGCTGCAGAGGTTCGTTAGCCTGAACGACGACGTTTTTACAGTCGGAGTAAACTGAACTCCCAGGCATGGCATGCATAGCAGCAACCGCGTAGGCTCCAAATTCCCCACCCTGAGCGGTTTGGAGGTTGGGGGCCCACAGAGGACAACTGATACGGCAGACCTCGTCGCCGTCATCCCCCACGACCGCGATGCCCCACCCAGCCCTGGAGAGTTCTTTGGCTGCATGCATAACGCACGACCCGTCGACGAAAATGTGACCAGGTATAGCGAAGGACTTGCTGGCGCGGTCGCAGGCCCATATAACCTCAAGGCCGGCGCCCCCAACATCATCCCGAGCAGGAAAGGGGAACACATCACCTGGATGCCGAAAAAGACATCTGGTGCACAGCAAGAAATCCTCCTCATCCTTCTCGGGGGACAGGTCAGGCGGAGGCACGAGGGTAAACCTCCCCTTGAAACTATCAAACACTTCCTGTCTCTTGTCGTGGCAGGCGGAGCAGAACCAGAACCGATGGAGTATAGTATCGGGTGAATCTCCACATAAGTCACACAACGCATCGACGTCATATCCTGCTCCAGCGGCTCCCGCCCGGGTCCAAGTGGCATTGCAAGCGACTGATGCGGCGCACCCGCGCCGCGTAGGGGCGCCCTTCTTGGAGCGAAGGGTAGCTGCCACCACATCGCGACAAACTCGAGCACCAGGCGAGCGAGGAAGCAATGCAGCACCACTAGCTCGCTCATGGACCCTCTGAGCCGCGGCCTTCAAAAGCTTCCTAAGAAGGGCAGGGGAAGCGACAGCGAGCGAAACTTCGGTCCCGAAATCGTCCAGGAGGGTGCAGTAATTAGGCATGCTCCAGGCATTCCGATCCAGGGCGAGCTTCATGCCCCCCAGGGGCCCTTTCACCCCCCGCCAACTTCTGGGGCCCGAGGAGCCAAAAACCAAGGACTAGGCAAGCCGCAAATCGGACCAAGGAGTGACAAAAGGGAACAGATTGGTTTGGATGGCCCACATTTCCTTCGCGTAGCACACGATAGGCGTCACGGCAGGGTACCAGGTCGGGTCCTGGGAGGGAATGAGCAGCGAGGTCCGTGACCTCATCCTGGCTGAGGGCTGCATGGTGCTGGCGGCGGCTGTCTGCAGCCGATCCAACTCACAACTAGAAAGGCCGTGGACTTCGGCCCCAAAAGTTAAGCTGGGCAAGGGACCAACAGTAAAAACTCTGGCAGCGTGCCTACCAAGAGGTCGCGTGGCCCTCCTGAGCCTCCTGAGCCTCATCTCAAAAACTCGCTTTCGGTCAGCGGCCTTTTTCCCTCACCCAGGGGCCCGACGGGAGCAACCAGGGGCAAAATAAATGCCCGAGTTAGCGGCCGACTGCACAGAAGGCCCAGCGAGCCCTCCAAGACAATCTCTGACCTGAGTTGCAAGCGCGTCCGGCGAGGCGACGAGGGAGGCCTTATCAACCGAAATAACCGCACCCATGTCATTTTCGATGGCCTCCCTGAAGTTCGCTGCGGCCTCTGGGCGGTGCCCAACAATGTAGGCGCTCGCGCCAATGCAGCTAAGGCCGTAGTCGCCCATGTAGACGTCAAGGGTGATACCTGGGGGCAACTTCAGCGCGTCGAACGCTGGAATGGCACTGATGCGCACCATGGCGGTTGCGAAACCGCAGCCAGCTACGACGCCTCGGTCGACAAAGAAAGGTCCGACCACCAGACCTGACAAAGAGACGTAACTGCCGTGCCGATATCCA
Source organism: Prorocentrum cordatum (assembly GCA_963575745.1). NCBI lineage: Eukaryota > Dinophyceae > Prorocentrales > Prorocentraceae > Prorocentrum > Prorocentrum cordatum. The sequence goes on from CAUYUJ010000991.1 coordinate 376,335, forward strand.
CGCACCGCTAGCCTCGCAAGCTGCACGGGAAACTTGTACTGGTGGCAACGCTGGGGGAGCGTGGACACTTGAACCAGCTCGAAACAGTTGTAGAGATCCCACAACAGGGTACAACAAGATTGTTGCTTGGCCACCGCTCCTTCAGCACGCAACGTTTGCCTCCAGACGACATCGACGGCAGAGGAAAATTGAGAACCTGCGAAGTAGCTTCTCTGGGAACTGATTTCCCATTGGGTCGCGCATTTTCGGCAGCACCGCCCCCAGAGGCGGTAGGAGCTACAAAACAGCCCAATGGGCCGAAAGCCCCCCGAGGGCTCGCGCGGCAACGAAAGGACCACCAAGGAAACCAGACCAGGAAAAAAGCCCAGAGGCCCCCATGATAGAGTAAATGGCTCCCAGGACCCCGAGGGCGCCGTCGGAGAGCGAAGCATCATGTTTCATGTGGAACCCGTCCACCGCGGTGGCGGACCGCGAAGAATAACGCCTGGAAGCAGACCGAAGCTCATCAGCCATGAGCCGTGGGAGGGGTTCAACATACTGAAACGTGGGGTCAGGGTTGGGCGGGGTGCCGACAGCCCCCCATAACTTACTGAGCTTGCTGGCCTCAGCACCAAGCAGGGCAAGAGGGTCAGATATCACCGCCCCCTCTCGGCTCAAGGTGGTGGTCAAGGGGTCCACGGCTGGCTGCCTCGCACGTGCTGATGCGCTCTCCTGGTGCCCTGGCCGATAGACTGGAGGAGCCACGCCTTCCCCTCGGACAGAGCCTGCGACTTGGCCTTGACGGCGTAAGTAGCGAGGTACTCATCTAAGTCAGACAGTATGGCTTCTCCAGTCTTCAAATCGAGCAAGTCGTGCTGACCTTAAAACTGCTGCACTCGCATGACTTGGTCAGCGTGGACATCCAGCCCATGCTTCAGAAAAGCTGGCGGACCCAACAGGAGCGAACGGACTTCCTGGGCCTGGGCGGATCCTATGGCGACCGCGTCAAGCTTGAGGAGGAGCCTGAACTTACTAACCATTTGATGGAATACAGCTTGGGCTGACGATGGGGGGCCTGCCGATCTTGCTCTAAGATGTTGACCCACCTCTGCTGAGGCATCTTTCCCCTGCTCCCCCAACATGGAAGGGTGGTTTGTCGGGTCCCCGCAAGCTCCTTCTCCGCGGTGTCAGCACAGTGCTTATAGAGGGCGTCGAGCTTGCACTGTACAGCATGCGCGTCGCCGCTACGACAAGCATCAAGAGCTCGACCAGCTTCGCTCTGGACTGCTGTCCAGGCCGGCGGCGGCGGGATGGGGCCGATGGGCGGCTCCGTCGGCAGCGGCGGCGGCTTCCGAAACCGTGCAGCTGCCGAACACCTGCGTGAAACCGCATCTGCACAGGTAGTTGAGTGACGATGTTCAATGTGTGCACAGCGTCGACATGCGAGATACCTTTGGCAAGTCCAGACGTGACGATAAAGTAATCGAGCATACTCGCGCCACACGTGCCGACCACATCCTTCGGGACAGCCAACTGAGCGCGCAGCCTATTAACAACGCCAGAGGATGCGAGCAGGTCGGGGCTCATGTTGAAATCGGCCCCGATGATGGACGGGAGGGCAACCTTCTCAACAACTGTGCCGATATGTGCCAAGAGCTCAACGTTGGCCTCCGAAAGCCCCTCGACTGTGCGCATGTAGGTGCTACAAACGAAAACAGGGTCCCCACCAGGAGCATGAATCATGGCGCCGGTAGACCGATGCTGATCGATCATGTGCCCCCCCCGGGGGCGCGTGGCACCCGAGAGAGTTCTTGACCAGGATGCCGACTCCCGAAGAAGTACCGTGCCCGACCCCTGGGGCAGTAGGCCCAAAAACCGCTTTCCACCCGTGCCGATGCGCCCATCCGATGGCCTCCGTGAGCTCAGGCTCTAGCAGATGGTGCTCTTGGAGGAGAAGAACATGTGCTCCACATTTTGGCAGCCAAGCTTTGAGTCCACCTCCCGAGTCCAAGTGCCACGAAGTGACGTTGGCAGTCTGAACAACGAGCTCCACTTCAGAATCTCCAGGGCTGGGCTCTGGGGAGTGGATCGGGAAATACTTTGGCGCCTGGGCCCGGATGACGGCTTGGCCTGGTGCGGCCTGTCGGTAAGCCGTGGGACCCTCGGACCCGAAAAAGCTAACGTGGAAAGGCCCAGAGCTGGAAGAGGGCAATACGCCTTGAGCGCGCCCCCAAAGGACCACTTTTTCAAATGTTGCCCTTTTGGGGGGTCCGAGCTGGCCAACGCAGATTCAGCGAGAGTGCGCTCAACAGCTTGTGCCAAAAAATGACTAGGGCAGGCGGCGGCCTGCGGCCGTCGAAGGAGTGTCCAACTCCGTCAACAGGAAACGAGTACGACCCGAAAAGGGAAGGCGTTCTGAGACCATAGATTCCGAGGGCATCACGGGCGCAAGGTGGGGACTGCCACTCCTGGCCTCCTGGGCTCATATACGTTCCCAGGAGGCCCAGAGGGCAGGGGAGGAGAAGGAGGAGGAGGAGGAGGAGGAGGAGGCGGAGGAGGAGGAGGAGGAGGAGGAAAGGGCCTAGCCGTGTCTGTATAGGGGGACGGTGAGACTGTCTCCACGGCAACCAGACGTTGGAGAGGCAGGGTACCGTGGGGCTCCAGGCCTTCTCTTGCTGCCGGAGCTCCGTCGCCTCGGCCATGGCCTTGTCGAGCTCCTCGATGGCAAGAGCGAGGTCCTCTCGGCTGGGCTCTCGGGGGCCAGCCAGGGCAGTCCAGGGGGACAGTAGGCGTGAGAGAAGGGCAATGGTTCCAAACATGCTCCCATTCCTCCTCCTCCTCCTCCTCCTCCTCCTCCTCCTCCTCATCATCATCATCATCATCATCCTCCTCAATTCTCCCTGCTCCTTCGCAGCCCCAGGCCTCCGACGTCGAAACTGTTTCAGAGCGTGGGCCCAAAAAAGCACTCGACCTCGACGGCCCGAGACTGGCCCACTCGGGAACCCGACCCGGCAGGGGAGCGGCGGGGCTGCCGCCACTACCTCTTTCGCAACGAGAGCAGTGTGGGGCACTTTCGACCCTCCTCCTCCTCCTCCTCCTCCTCCTCCTCCTCCTCCTCCTCCGCCTCCGCCTCCTCCTCCTCCCTGCTGCTGATCCTCCTCCTCCTCCTCCTCCTCCTCCTCTTCTTCTTCTTCTTCTTATTAATATTATTCTTATTCTTATTATTCTTATTATTCTTCTTATTAGTCTTATTATTATTCTTATTAGTATTCTTATTATTATTATTCTTCTTATTCTTCTTATTATTATTATTCTTCTTCTTAGTATTATTATTATTAGTCTTATTATTATGTGTAGTATTCTTATTGTTCTTCTTCGTATTCTTATTCTTCTTGTTCGTCCTATTATTATTATTATTCTTCGTATTCTTCTTCTTCTTCTTATTATTATTCGTATTATTATTCGTATTATGATTCTTCTTATGTTTCTTCTTATTGTTATTATTATTCTGCTTCTTATTATTCTTATTATTCGTCTTCTTCTTATTATGCTTCTGCTTATGCTTCTGCTTCTGTTTATTATTCTTCTTCTTATTATTATTATTATTCTTATTATTATTCTTCTTCTTTTTCTTCTTCCTCCTCCTCCTCCTCCTCCTCCTCCTCCTCCTCCTCCTCCTCCTCCTCCTCCTCCTCCTCTGCTGATGATGCTGCTGCTGCTGCTCCTCCTCCTCCTCCTCCTCCTCCTCCTCCTCCTCCTTCCTCCTCCCTCCCCCATCCCTGGTCATACTCTGGCTCCTTCTCTCTGCTCCCTCCGCGTTCCATCTGTCCCTCCCACCCTCCCTCTTCCGGATCTTCCTCCCCTTCTCCTCCTTAACCCTGTGCCTTATAACCAACTCCAGCTCGTCGCATCACCAGACGTGTCAGTAGGGCGGGTTTGCCAAAGACTTCCTTACCGTTTCTGGTCCTGAAGCTTTTGAAACGTATAGCAACTACAAGGATTGAGGGCAGATAGTTCTCCAAATGTGGCTCTGGCCTATGCGCCGTGCGGATTCGCCTTTCAAGCAGATGCGAAGCTCGAAAGCGATGTCTTCCGAACATGTGGATATCGTGTTTGCGCCGCGCACTCTTGTCATACAAAATCCAACAGCTACATGGCTGGAGAGCCGTGCCTTTCAAAATGAAACAAAATGATATGGCCAGATGTGCAAAACCTGTGTAACAGCCACACGGACACAGGGCGGCTTCATTTCAAAATGGGGTCCTCGCACGAGGCGTCGTCAACAACAAGAGAATCGCGGTCAAAACTACGCAACTGCGGCACGGATCCAGTGCTGATCCCTTTCCAAATGGCGCTATCAGTGGACACTCCGAACTGTATGATCCTTGCTCCGTGCAGTCGGACTTGATTGGAGAACACTCGCGACAGGACACAGGACCCTTCCGAAGGCCACGTTGCCATAGGAATGCCGAAGGCATGAGTCGCGAAACACAGGAAACAATCCTCCTCCTCCTAGTGCATCGAGTCTTCCCGTCGCCACCAACGTCGTCGTCGTCGTCCTCCTCGTGTCCTCCTCCTCCTCCTCCTCCTCCTCCTCCTCCTCCTCCTCCTCCTCTATCCTAAGGGCACCCTCGATGTGGCAGGGTTGGCCTACTAAGCAGGGCCGGCTGCAGCACTCCTCACAGCTGGAAGGCTGCAGGGCAGATTCTTTTCCAGACAAGGCCCTCGCTGGGATGGCAGGCCCTGGGGCACTCGTCGCTCAAAGGGGGGGCGCCTCCCACAAGGACCAGGCATGCATGCATGGGCTCGTGAGGAGGGGACCTCGGACTAGGCATGCCTGCATTGCAGCATCGTTGATGCATCCTGGATTCCCTCTGGCCTTTCTCCTCCCCCCCTTCCCCTCCCCCTCCTCCTCCCCTCAAGAAGTCGGTCCCCGGACCGGTCCGCTCCTTGCCCAGGATCTCGAAGACAGTCCAGCCGAGGCGACGGAGAAGCCCACCAGAGGCTCCAAAAAGGTCACAGGATCTCAACAAAATCTCTGCCATCGAACGCTCGAACTGTCGGGGGTCTGCACTGCACGGAGTTCTTGGATCGACGCTGGATCCCCTCTCCCTTGCGCGCGGAGCGCGGAACGGCGCCAGAAGCACCGCCAGGGGGGCAAAAGGCCGATCCGAGAAATCCAAAGGGACCTACGATGATCGAGCCGCCTTTCATCTTCGGGTAAACGAAAACTCGACCCTCGAACCCTCGCATTCTTGACCCTCGAACCCTCGAGTCCTCGAACACTCGATCCTACTCATCCTGCTCCTCGAACCCTCGCATCCTTGATCCTAAAACCCTCGAACCCTGGAGTCCTCGAGCACTCGATCCTCCTCCTCCTCCTCCTGCTCCTCCCCTTCCTCCTCCCCAGGAAGGTCGATCTGCCAGGCCCTCCGGCCGGATCCTCGATCTCCTGCGCCAGCGTCTGTATGGACGCCTGCCGCGGCTGCGCCGCCGCCGCCGCCGCCGTCGCCGCCGCCAGCGACCACGACGACGGCGACCGATAACGACTGCGCTTGAGGCGACGGCCGGCGCCTACGACCGCGACGACGACAACGACGACCGCAGCCGAGCGATTGCGACGGCGACGACGACGACGACGACGACGCCGGCGATGACGACGACGACGACGACGACGACGACGACGACGAAGACGACGACGACTGCGATTGCGACGACCACGACGACGAGCCCGACCACGACTGCGACTGTGACCGCCCCTGAAACCGACGATGACGACGGCAACTGCAACGACGACTGCGATCTTGCTTACCCGTCCCAGCGCAACTTCTGAAGACGATCGGCTTGCCCGCGTCGAGTGCCGCACGTCTTGTGTAGATATAGAAATATGTACTACCCTGTCGTTCCAAGCTTCTTACGGAGCCTGGATTTGCTCGTCGAGGTGCAATGAAACATAGGCGGCCGCCAAGAACGCGTGACGGCCTCGGGAGCTGGCCCGTCAGCTCGGATTCAAGTCATGGAAGAGACTCACAAGCGGTAAGAGTTCTGGCAGCCTCCGAGTCCGCCGGGAAGGAGGGAAGGCCGAGTCTTAAAACTCAACCAAGGCCGATCGCTGAGACGTCGTCTAGGCCACTCCCCGACGATCGCTTTCGAGCTGCGACGACGAAGACGACGACGAACACGAAAGCAACGACGACGACTGCGAACGCGAATGCGAATACGACGACAACGATGGCGACTCTCGTCCTCTTCACTCTTCACCACCGCCATCATCTTCAACATCATCGTCATCTACGTAATCAGCACCACCATCCGCGTCGTCGCCCGTGGCCGTTTCGGCGCGGGTCATCGGGCCGAGAAAGCTCGCCTTCGCCTCCCCATCCCGTGCGAAGGGATAGTGCGGCGGCGGCTCCAGTCGCTGGCAAAGCGGCCAGTCGCCGCCTCGCCTGCAGAGGGGATGCTGATCGGCACTCCGACGGTCGGAGGGGGGCCAATCGAGCGACGACTCTCCCGCCTGGCCCGAATCCCCTCAAAACCGGCCCCAGGAACCCCTTCCTGGGTCCATCGCGACCCGCTCTTCTGGGGCGGGCCCAGCGGTGGCGACGAGATGCCTCCTGGAGGCCCCCAAAGGAGGACAACACGAAAAACGCTCGGGAGGACCGCCGCTACCTCGCCTGGCACCTCTCCGACACGCGGGGCAGCACGCCCAGCTCATCGGCACGAGGCCGGGCCGCAAGGGCCGTGCGTCGGCGGCCCAGCACGCGGCCACGCGTCTGGCAGAGGGCCAGAGGGTGTGGGCACCGCCGAGCCCTCTCCTCCGACGCTGCGATCTTCTCGTGGCGTCGGTCCCCGTGGGGCTCGGCCACTTCCCCGGGGCCGGCCTCTCCTCCTGAGCCGTGTTGCTGACGGCCCCGGGGCCGGGAAGCGGCCTCCGGAAGCCAAAGACCACGAGAAAGCGGCCGTCACGACGTGTTCTGCAGCGCCTGGGGGCCTGGGCACGGGCGCGGGCAGGAGGCGGCTGCCCCGGCAGGCGGGCGCAGGGCGAGCGAGCGGCACACCCCGGGCGGCACGCCGAGGCCCCGCAGAGCTCTGCCGCGGCAGCGGAGGCGCGCCCCGCCTTTGACGCGGGGCTCCGCTCGCGGCCGTCCTCTCGGGCACCCCGACCCTCGATCCTCGATCTCTCGACTCCGTCACTCGCCCCTCCTCCCTGCAGAGGACGCAGACGTCAAGAAGCTCCCCAACCAGTGCTCATTAGGCTTAGGGGGTCCCACTTTTCGCTTTGAAATGGTTGGATGGGTGTGGCCGGGTTTTCGGCTGGTTGCTCAACTGGTGGGCGTCCATGGACGCCTCGAGGGCGCCTGTACGCAGGGTGGGTGTGCTCAAGTTTCGCCTGGCGCCCGCCCGTGGCCGCCCGAAGGCGCCTCGTGCGCTGGGTGGGTGTGCCGAGGTTTCGCCTGGTGCCCGCCCGTTGCCTTTTGTGGGCGCCCTGTGGGGGCCCCGTGGGGGCCTCGTGCGCTGGGCGGCCGCCTAGCTTGCACCACACAGGTTGCACCACTTTGGATTGCACAACGTGGCTTAAAGCACATGGCCTTTACAACATGGGTTTCACCACGTAGCTTAGACGGCAAAACTTACCCCACATAGCTGGCATCACACGGTTTACACCACATGTGTTGCACCGCCTTGCTTACACCGGATAGGTTGCACCACGCAGGAATGCACCACATGACTTGCACCGCAAAGTTTACCCCACATAGCTTACACCACGTAGCTTACACCAGATAGCTTGCACCACAGAGCGTGCACCTCGCAGGTTACGTCTCATAGCTTGGACCACATAGCCTTCGCATATATATAGCGCAATGAATGTGTGTTTGGGGCCCACGCTGGCAAACAGCTTGTTATGCGAGGTTCGGAAGCATGCTCCTCGGTGGGTCCTGGACTTCGCGGGATCAGAGCTCTAGTGGACGCTGGGGGGCGTTGCAGCATAAGACTCTTCCATGGCGCACATGCTGCCAGGCAATGTTCTGGTCCGAGGTCCCTACCTCATGGGCTAAATGTGGGAGGATGGTGGTGGAATTGGCTGGAAAAAAACAAATGTGCACGAGCGAGTTGGGCATACAACAATTGCCCGACTCCCTCTGCAGATGTTGGTCATATTGTGGTCCTTCGCCCTCATGTTTTTCTCGGCTACTTTCCCCGTTGACCTCGGGCCAACAGAGCTGCATTGGCGTCGATCCTCAAACTTATCTGCTGCTGAAGGGGGGAAAACGAGCAGGAGGTCGACACGACTTGGAAACGGAACCCTAGGCAGGCTGGCCATTCCAGGGCCGCACGAAGAGCGAAATGAACAGCCAGAACAAAAAGCCTGAGAGAAAGGAGGGAAGCTTCAAGGTTGCCCCAACACAACAACGGCCCCGTCTTTCACGGTCTTTCACGGGTCAGGCAGGGCGCGGTCTCAAAAACTTGCCCCGAGGAGCTCAAGATCCCATTCAGTTCCGAAACCATTGCCCGAGACATTCAGTTCCGCAACGGAGCGGACCGAGCGCGATCACGACAGGCGGGTGAGAAACATGCGGGGCGTTCAACCAGCTCGAACTCAAAATTCGATTCAGTTCAGAAGTGGAACGAACCGATCACGGGGCGAATCCGGACAGAAACAAAAAGCACCGATACGACGACAGGGCCCCCGCTCGACACCTTCTCAAACCATGGAAAATCCAGCGCTTCGCTCGAGACATCCTCAACACATCCTGCAGAAGGAGCCGTTCGCTGCAGGCGAGGACCTCGCTCGAGACATCCTCAACAGATCCTGCAGAGCGGGCAGTTCGCCCTAAACATCCCCAACACATACTCATGGGTGTGATCCGCCTGGGCGACCTGGGCACGTAAAGACCCGCGACTCGCCCGAAACACCCTCAACAAATCCTCGTGTTCAAGATCCGCCTCGGCAACAGGGAACACGCGTGAAGACACGCTGGCCCTTTGCGCGCCAGGGCGAAACAAACATGAAAACACGTGGGCCACTTTCGCCCCGGAGCGCAGCAAGCGTGAAATTACATGGGTGCCATTCACCCCAGCGGCGCAAGCGTAAAAACACGTGGGTCCCTTTCGCCCCAGAGCGGCGCAAGCGTGAAAAACACGTAGGCCCCTTGCGCCCCAGAGCGGAACAACCGGAAATTACATGGGTTCCTTTCGCCCCAGAGCGGAGCAAGCGTGAAAACACGTGGGTTCATGTCGACCCAGAGCGAAGCAAGCGTGAAAACACGCGGGGCCCCTCCAGGAAGCCCCAGGAGGCCTCCCCAGAGCCCCAAGAGGGAACGCGTCAAGAGATTATGCATCTAGTGCCGATTCGTTGAGTTTGCTCTGCTGCTGCGCGCTCCCTCAAATGTAGGAGGGGGAGACCGCCCCTGGGTGGCCAGGACGCGTGACAACACATGGCTCCCATTCGCCCCAGAGCGCAGCAAGCATGAAATCACGTGGGTCCCTTTCGCGCCAGAGCGCAGTAAACGTGAAAACACGTGGGTCCCTTTCTCCCCAGAGCGGAACAAACGTGAAAACACATGGGGCACGTTCGCCCCAGAGCGCAACAAGCGTGACAACACGTTGGTCCCATTCGCCCCAGAGCGCAGCAAGCGTGCAAACACGTGGGTACATTTCGTCCCAGAATGCAGTAGGCGTGAAAACGTTTGGGCCCCTTTCGCCCCAGAGCGGAACAAGCGTGAAAACACGCTTCGCCTGAGACATCCTCAAAGTCCGCCGACCCCTTGGGGTTCATCGCCGTGTGAAATGTTTCCCCTCTCCGAACCCCTCCCCTGTGAGCCTGATTCGGTCGATTTAAAAGGGGGGGGTCTAAGCAGGCTCCCCGGGGGGTCCTTTGCCACAGAAATTATGCCGGGGGGGGGCATCCAGGGCTTGAAAACGAGCTACGAGGGCACCAAAAGACTTCCAACACTGTCCAAGAAGGCCCCGAATCGCCGAAACCTCGTCCCAAGACGCCCAAGGTGACCTCCAGACGGCCCAAGATGCCTCCAAGACGCCCCAAGTGGCGTCTAAGAGACCTCCCACCAGGGCCCCAAGAGGCCAAAATCGTTGACTTTCATGCGTTTGTCCTAAATTAGTCGCTTTCTCGCCTTTTCGGGCTTCCGACGCTCCAAGACGGCCCCAGAGGCCCCAAGTACCGCCTCAAGACGGCACAGCAGGCCCCCGAGAAGGCCCAAAGACTGCCCAAGAGGGCCCGAACAGGAGTCAACAGGGCCGCAAGCTAACCCAGGAGGCATCTAAGAAGGCACCAAGAGGGGACCAAGAAAGGGACCACAAACCGAGAACTCTAGCTTTCTGCCCCGAGAGGCTCCCGGGATGCCCAAAGATACCCTCAAGGGCCTCCACGAGGCCCCCGCGAGATCCCCAACAGCCCCAAAAGAGGGCCCAAGAGGCGCCTCCGAGACGCTCCAACAGGCTTCGACGAGACCTCCCACGAGGGCCCCACGAGGCCAAAATCCTTCATTCTTGTGGTTTTAAATGGTTTTGGCTTTCTCGCCTTTTCGGGCTTCCGACGCTCCACGACGGCCCCAGAGGCCCCCCAAACCGCCGTAAGACGGCCCGTCGGGCCCCCGCAAAGGCTCCAAGACGGCCCAAGAGGGCCCGACCACGGGTCAAAAGGGCGTCAAGACAGCCCACGAGGCCTCCAAGAAGGCCCCACGAAGGGCCAAAGAAGGGTACCACAAACCGAAAATTCTAGCTCTCCGCCCCAAGAAGCTCCCGGGATGGCCCAAGAGGCCCTCCAGGGGCTCCACGAGGCACCCACGAGACCCCCAAGAGCCCCAAAAGAGGCCCCAAGAGGCTCCAAAACAGCCTCCCAAAGGCCGCCAAACTGCCTCGGGAAGGCCCCAGCGACGCTTATCACGAGATCCCACCGCACATCCAAGAGGCTTCTGAGCCACAGCCTAGGCACGGTGGCGGGATGGGCCGAATGCCACCGGATCCGCCGCCTCCTGTTGATTCATCACAGGGGTGCCTGGCGTGCTGAACTTCGTACGGTTTTTTGTTCTGGTTCGTTTCCAAAATAACTCTCCCTGGAGCTGAAGTTTTTTTGAAACCACATAATGGCCGTTATGTGCCTGGAATGGTGGGTGGGTTCGCTGGCACGTAACATAACACAGTCGCGCGTGGCCGCTCGAATGTATT
>CAUYUJ010000991.1:389206-409206 GCA_963575745.1 Prorocentrum cordatum
CTACTACTACTAACTATTACTACTCCTAGTCCTCCCCCTCCTCCTCCTCCTACTACTACTACTACTACTGCATCTAATAATACGAGATCTACTACTACTACTACTACTACTACTACTACTACTACTACTACTAGTACTACTAGTACTACTACTATTACGACTACGACGGCGACTACTTCTACTACTACGACTACTACTACTACTACTACTACTACTACTACTCCTGCTACGACTTCGACTACGACTACGACGACGACGACGACGACGACTACTACTACTACTACTACTACTACTACTACTACCACTACTGCTGCTAGTACTATTACTACTGCTACTACTACTACTGATACTACAACTACTACGACTACTACTACTACTACTACTACTACTACTGCTACTACTACTACTACTACTACTGGTACTAGTACTACTACTAGTACTACTACTACTACTACTACTACAACCAGTACTACTACTCTACTACTACTACTACTACTACGACCTACTACTACTACTATATACTAACTACGACCACTACTACTATACTAATACTACTTATACTACTACGACTACTACTACTACTACTACTACGACTACGATTACTACTAGACTACGATTAGACTACGACTACGACTACGACTACTACTACTATACTACTACGACTACGACTACGACTACTACTACTACTACCACTAACAACTACACTACTACTACTACTACTACTACTACTACTACTACTACTATTTTACGACTACTACCTCTACTACTACTACTACTACTAACCACTACTACTCCTCCTCCTCCTCTACTACTACACTGCTACTACTACATACTACGACTACTACTACTCCTACTACTACTACTACTACTACCTACTACTACTATATACTAGTACTATAATAGTACTAGTACTCTACTACTACTACTACTACTACTACTAACTACGACTACGACTACGACGGACGACTACTACTACTACTACTACTACTACTATTACTACTGCTACTACTAGTACTACTGCTCTACTACTACTACGGCCTACTACTACTACTACTACTACGCTAACTACTACTACTACTACTACTACGACGACTACTACTACTACTATACTACTGGTACTAGTACTAGTACTAGTAGTAGTACTATTACTACTACAACTACTACTACTACTACTATTCCTACTACTACTACTACTACTACTACTACGACTACTACTACTACTACGACTACTACTACTACTACCACTACTACTAGTACTACTACTACTACTACTACTACTACTACTACTACTACGACTACGACTACGACTAAGACGACTACTACTACTACTACTACTACTACTACTGCTTCTACTACTACTACTACTACTACAACTACTACTACTACTACTACTACCACTACTCCTCCTCCTCCTCCTCCTACTACTACTACTGCTGCTGCTACTACGACTACTACGACTACAACTAAAACTACTACTACTACTACTACGACGACTACTACTACTACTACTACTACTTCTACTACTACTACTACTACTACTACTACTACTACTACTACTACTACTATTACGAACCCTTCCGTTACAGGTCCCAGGAAGGCCCCGAAAGAGGCCCAGGGCGCCCGGAGGCCACAAAGTCCACGAATCGATATCGGATTCAAACAAACTCCAATCGTTCCGTTCCAGGCCCCCGGAGGGCCTAGCGGCGCCCTGAGGTCAGAAAGTCAAGGAATCGATACCGGTTACCAATCAACTGTCATCGTTGCATCCCAAACTCCCCCTCCTCGTCCTCCTCGTCCTCCTCCTCCTCGCCCCCCCCTGTCCTCCTCCTCCTGTTCCTCCTCCTCCTCCTCGGCGTTCCCGCGAGCGCAACATTATATGCCTGTGGGCATCACAATAGCGCGAAGCGCGCGGGCAGCGCCTGTGTGGGCCCCACAACAACCTGCGCGCACGATGCGCCCCTACGAACCACAGGCGTATGCCTACGCACATTGCAAACACGCTGTCGTCGCACTACGAGCAGCATACGAAACTATACGCTACACATCAGGCGCTGATGCGACGAGGGTGGGTGGGGCGGCGGCCGTTATGTCATGTACTGGGTGGGTGGGTGGGTTGGAGGCCACATAACGCGCATTATGTGTTTGAGTAAAAAAACTTGAGCTCCTGTGGGCTCCGGCGCGTCCCGCCGGGGTCCAGGGAGGATGCCGAAAGATCTTCCAGAGGTGGCTGCAAATGGTTGTTCCGTTCCAGACGGCTCCAAGATGGCCCAAGATGGCCTCCAGGATGCCTCCAAGACGGCCAAGATGCCCTCCGAGACGGCTAAGATGGCCCCAAGATGCCTCCAAGACGGTCCAAGAGGCATCCAAGACGGCCTAAGATAGCCTCAAGATGGCCCAAGACGGCCCAAGAGGCCCTCAAGAGGCCTCCAGGACGGCCCAAGAGGCCTCCAAGAGGTCCTCCAGGAAGGCCCGAAGAGGCCAAAATCGTTGAAATCCGTTGGGCTTTTGAAAGATTGTGGCATTTGCGCCTTTTCGGCTTTCCGACGGCCCAAGACGGCCCAAGAGGCCCCCAAGATCGCCCAAGAGGCCTCCAAGATGGCCCCATGACGGCCCAAGAGGCTCCCACGACGGCCCCAAGAGGGCCCGAAAACGGCCCAAGAGGCCTCCGAGACGCCCACGATGGCCTCCAAGACGCCCGAGATGGCCTCCAAGACGGCCCCGAAGCGCCCCAAGAGGGCCCCAAGTCGGCCCAGAAAGGCCCCCAAGACGGCTCCCGACGGCGTCAGACGTGCCAAGAACCCACCAAAATGGCCGAAGTTGGCTCGAAGCTGGCCCAAGACGGCCCAAGAGGCCCCCAAGAGGGCCTCCAGGAAGGCCAGAAGAGGCCCCAAACCTTCATGTTTTATAATGTTTGACAGATTTTGACATTCGTTTTTTTCGGCCTTCCGACGGCCCGAGACGGCCCAAGGGCCCCCAAAGATCGCCGAAAGATCGCCCAAGAGGCCTCCAAGATGGCCCCAGAACGGCCCAAGAGGGCCCCAAGACGGCCCCAAGAGGCCCCCACGACGGCACAGGAGGCCTTTAAGACGCCCAAGATGGCCTCCAAGACGGCCCTGGAGCATTCCAAGAGGGCCCCACGTCGGCCCATAGAGGCCCCCCAAACGGCTTCCGACGGCGTCAGACGGACCAGGAGCCCACCAAAACGGCCGAACATGGCCCTGAGATGGGCCAAGACGGCCCAGGAGGCCTCCAAGAGGGCCTCCAGGAAGGCCCGAAGAGGCCAAAAGCATTGATTTCCCACGGGTTGTTGAAGGATTGTGGTATTTGTTTTTTGTTCGGCCTTCCGACGGCACGAGACGGCCCAAGTGCCCCCAAAGATCGCCCAACAGGCGCAAGACACGGCCCCAAGAGGCCCCCAAGACGGCCCAAGGGGTCTCCGAGACGCTCAAGATGGCCTCAAGGCGGCCCAAGAGCCCTCCAAGACGTCCTCCAAGAAGACCCGAAAGGGTCAAAATGGTTTCCAGACGGCCAAGATGACTTTCAAGATGCCCACGTGTTCCCCGAAGGCTTTCCAAACCGATTCGGGGAACACATGGTCCGATAGCTTGGTAGGTCTGGCCTCAACGTTCGGCCACATAGGCGCTTCCAAAAAGGCAGGGGGCGGCGGTGATTCGCCGTAGGCGTCTTCGATACAAATACAAGCATAATTCACGCACCAGTTGAGCTGGGAAGTTATGAATTCACAATGAGGATGGACGATGGGAGATCGGGTGCGAATGAAGGAGACCGACTGCGGCGTTGTCAATGGAACCTGTGTCAGCACTCCTTCTGGATATACACCCCCTGCTCTACCCGACCAACGACAAACCCAGGGCTATGTGGGCATTGTGCGCGGTTTGGGGAAAATCTCGCACTTTGAACTTCCTGACGCTCGTACAGGACCCGCAAGGCCTCCACGACGGTCCCACGACGGCAGCTGCGACCTCCACGACGCCCACAGAAGCGCCCAAGACCAACTCCAAAGAAAACCAGTTAAAGAACCCGACCGGACACTCCGAGCCCTCGGCCCCAAGAAGACCACAGGAACTCCCACTAGAACCCCCACAAGGCTGACACAAGGCCCCCACCGGAGGGCATCTACTACACCCCCAAGGGGTCGGCGGTGCGGCGTAAGCCCGAGAATCCACGTCTGGAGGTGACGTGCTGAGCGGCAGCGTTTTTCGGCGAACGCCTTACTGCAACGTATCCAATTTATCAAATGATTGCATATTTGCCACATGTTGTATTGTGTTACATTATTATGTCTCCCCCCCTTAACCCCCTTGGGAGCTGCGCCACACCGCCGGACCAAAGTGACGCCCCCCTTCTGGGGCCCTAAAAACTTACAAAAACCAGCGAAAATCAACACATTCGGCCTCTTGGGCCTCTGGGGGCTCCTCGAGGGCCTCAAGATGGCCCAAGATGGCCCCAAGACGGCCCAAGACTGCCCTAAGACGGCCCAAGATATTCCCGACGGGGACCCATGAAGCCCCCAAGACGGCCCCAAGACGGCCTCAAAAGCTCCAAGGACGGCCCAAGAGGGCCCCAAAAGCGCCTACAACTGCGCCTCCAGAGGCCGAAATCATTATTTTCAAATGGTTTCTGCAATCTTTTAGCGTTCTCGCCTTTTTCGACTCTCAAAAATCAATGACGGCCCAAGCAGCTTCCAGAATCGCCCCAGAGCAGCCCAAAAAAACACCCAAGAGGGCCCCAAGACGGCCCAGGAGGGCCCCAAAACGGCCCAAAGAGGCTCCCAAGACGGTCCAAGAGGCCGCGAAGTCGGCCCAAGAGGACCCCAAGAGGGCTCCAATGCGGCCGCGAGAGGCCCCCAAGACAGCCTCCGAAGGGGCGAAACGGCGCAAAAGCGCCCCCAGACGGCCGAAGACGCCCCCAAGAGGCCCCAAGAGACCTCGAAAAAACCTCCAAGAAGCCTCCCAGAAGCCTCCAAAAGGCCCCCCAAAAGCCTTCCAAAGGCCACACAGCGACTGGAGTGTAATGTTATTTTCCCCCCTCTGGGCGAACTGCGGCGCAGCGCCAGCCAGGTGGAAGCTGGTCACTGCGGCGCCCATGATTAGAGCCGGCGCTGTGACGTGCTGAGCGGGAGCGTTTTTCGGCGAACGCCTTACTGCAACGTATCCAATTTATCCAATGATTGCATACACTTGCCACATGTTGTATTGTGTTATATTATTATGTTTCCCCCTAACCCCCCCTGGGAGCTGCGCCACACCGCCGGACCAAAGTGCCCCCCCCCTTCCTGGGGCTCAAAAACCTACCAAAACTTTTAGAACATCGATGATTTCGACCTCTTGGGCCTCTTGGGGGGCCGAGAGGGCGCCAAGACGGTTCAAGATGGGCTCTGTGCGGGCCAAGACGGCCCCGAGACGGTCCGAGATGGCCCCAAGAGGGCCCAAAAAACCACAATGACAGCCCAAGAAGGCCCCAAGAGCGCCCACAACTGCGCCTCCAGAGGTCAAAATCATTGATTTTCCTATGGTTCGGGCACTATTTTAGCGTTCTCACCTTTGCGGCCCAAGCAGCTTCGCAAATCGCTCCAGCACGACCCAAGAATCCCCCAAAAGGGCCCCGAGACGGCCCAACAGAACCCCAAGACGGCCCAAAGAGGCCCCCAAGACGGTCCAAGAGGCCCCTATGACGGCCCAGGAGCACCCCAAGACGGCCCCAAGGCGGCCGCGAGAGGCCCCAAAAACGGCATCCGAAGGGGCGAAACGGCGCAAAAGCGCGCCAAAACCGCCAAAGACGCCCCCAAGAGGCCCCAAGAGGCCCCCAAGAGGTCCCCAAGGAGCCCCAAAAAACCCCCAAGAGGCCTCCAAGAGGTCTTCAAGAAGCCTTCCAAAGGCTCCAAAGAAGCCCCCCAAAAGCCATACAGCGACTGGAGTGCAATGCCATTTTTCCAACCTGGGCGAACTGCGGCGCAGCGCCAGCCAGGTGGAAGTTGGTCGCAGCGGCACCCATGATTAGAGCCGGCGCTGGAAGGAAATATGGGGAGGGAGTATGAAGAGGAGGGAGGGGGGAGAGGCCCACAGAAGTCCCCAAGAGGCCCAAGGAAGCTCCCAGGAGGCCTCCAGGAGGCCCCCGAGAGGCTCCCAAGAGGCTCCGCGACGACGTGACTGTACGTGCTCCGGACGTGCACCCCGCGAAGCGAGAGGAATCTTAATTCGACGGCCCCTGGCGACCTAGGTATTCAAAGCAGGACAAAGTCGCCGACCCTACGCAAGGGGGGTTAACCCACTCAAGGAAATCCTGGGCCCAGCCCGCTCTGGGACAAAAAACAATACGCGAATGAGGGCGGGAGATACTCCGGACAACTTCAGGTGAGAGAGGAGAGTAGTAGTCGTCTTGAGTACACTTGTGAAATGGTCTGGCGCGCAGGCAGCGAGGCATGAGCCCAGGCGACCGCGGGCGAGGAGGGGCAGGCAGCAGGAACAGGAGAGGAGGTTGCGGAGGGCCGACCTCCTGCCCACTACCCCTCCTCCTGGCGGGGGGACGGGGGGGGCCGGGAGGAAGGAGGAGGAAGAAGGGGAGGAGGCAGGAGGGGAGGGAGGCAGGACGCAGGAGGCAAAACAAAGAGGGAGCCCGCCTCGAGCTCGTCGATCTCCGCGTGGAGCGTCTCCACGGCGGAGGTCTTTTCCTCGCGGGTCTGCTTGTTCGTGCTGAGCTCGGTGTCGCACCAGCCTTTGTGCTCGGCCTCCTCGTTCGCCTCCTCCATCAGACGCACGATCAGGTCCTCGGGACACACGCGGGTCACCCTCAAACGCTCGCCGTCCCCGTCCAAGAGCGGCCACGAGGGCTGCCGCCAGCAAGGGGGGAGGGCCCTCGCGCAGGAGACACTTAGATCAATCAGCGTCGAACCGACAAATCGGATCGGATCGGAACGTGCATCGGATCGAGCTGCATCAACACAGAGTCGAATCTGGCGTCGGGCCGCAACGGATCGTCGAAGGCGGGGAACGCGAGGGTTGGGGGACCCTCCAGGGCACCAGATATGGCCAAAGCAAACACGTTCCGCCGAGATGACGACCACGACATCCCGAATCCAATCGATCAAATTTTCGAGAAGCGGCCATATCGAACCAGATCAGTCGGACCGAAATGCACCCTGCTGAAAGCCCGCTCGCCAGAGGCGCGTTGCACCCGTGGTCGGTATTGCGGCCGACGGGCCCTCGCTGGGGGGGGGCCCGCCCCCGTCGGCCCCAGCTCCCTAGCCCAGCATCCCCTCGGCGCCCCGCCCCGCTCCAGCCCCTCATCCGCCCTCCTCCTCCGCCCTCCTGAAAACGCATGCAGGGGAGAGGAGGGGGAGGGGGCCTCCTTGGTCGTCTCTGGTCCGACCCAGTTCCTAGGGCCCCGCCAGGAAAGGGTCCAGGGGGGCCAAAAAAGGCAAAATGTCCAGATAAGCCTCTGGGAAACTCCCGTCACAGACTTTCGAGACGCCTTCGAGATTACTCATGTGGCAGTTCTAGCGTGGGCGGCCTGCTTTGCCAGGCTGCGGGTATTCGTCACCCTGAGCCCCTTCCCTTCCAGGATCTCCGAATTGAATGCAAGAACATGCGTCGAGGGAGAAAACTACATGGAAGAACCTGAGCGATCCACGAACCCAGAAAGGGAGTTAGAACTGCGAGGAAGAGGAATGGAAACGTTTCCAAGCACCTCGATTGGGCGATGGGCAATGGCAATGCTGAAGATATCAATGGTGACGACGCTGTGCCAGGGACTGCGTTGTACTGCTCTGCGCTGTGTCGCGCCGCGCGGTGGCGTGCCAGGGGACGCGCCACTGAACGTGCCAGTGGACGTGCCAGGGGGCGTGCCAACGCGCCGCGCGATGTGCCAGGGGGACGCGCCGCGGGACGTGCCAGGGGGACGCGCCACGGCACGTGCCAGCGGACGTGCCAGCGGACGTGCCAGGGAACGTGCCAGGGGATGTGCCAGGGGACGTGCCACGGGACGCGTCGCGCGACATGCCCAGGGCAGGCGCCAGGGAACGTGCCAGGTATCAATGTTGATGCTACTGTGCCTAGGGCTGCGTTGTGCTTCTCTGCGCTGTGCCGCGCCGCACAGTGACATGCCAGGGGACAGTGGACGTGCCAGGGGACGTGCCTAGGGACTCGCCGCGCGATGTGCCAGGGGGACGCGCCGCGGGACGCGTCACGAAACGTGCCATGGGGACGCGCAACGGAACGTGCCAGCGAACGTTTCAGGGGACGTGCCGGGGAACGCTGCGTTCGCGCTCCCAAGACAGCGATCCATCGTAAATCACGCGGCGCCCGCGCTCCCAGAGCCGCGATCCCTCGTCAATTACGCGGGAGTCACGCTCTCAAGGCCACGGTCCCTCGAAAAGTAGATTGAATTCGCGCTCCCAGGGCAACGAATCATCGAACATTACACATTATTCACGCTCCAGGGTAACGGTCCCTCGTAAATTACACTGGGTTCGCGCTGCGAGGGCCACGATCCCTCGTAAATTAAGCTGGGTTCGCGCTCTCAGGGCCACGATCTCTTGTAAGTTTCGCTGCGTCCGCGCCACATCGTCGATCACGTTGTGTCCGCACCCCCAAGGGCAGGATCCCTAACAAATTACGCTGCCGCCCCCCAGGGCCACGATCCCTCGTAAGTCACGCTGCGCCCGCGCTCCCAAGGCCACGATCCATCGTAAATTACGCTGCGTAGACACTCCCCTGGGTGGCCTGGAAACGTGAAAACACGTGGTTTCAGCGAGGGGCAAGAGACAACCATCTTAGGTAACCCTCTGGGTGGCCTGGACACGTGAGAACACGTGGTTCCATCTAGGAACAACCATGTTCGATACCCCCCTGGGCGACCTGGGCACGTGGAAACAAGCATCTCGCCTTAGACATCCGCTGAACTCTGGATTCTAGCATCCCAAAAGGCCCCTGCTCGAGAAATCCCCCAAATCTGAAACAAAACACAGTTTCGGCTGAGACATCTTCAACAAACTTACGTAAATCATGCGTTTCGCCTCAGACATCCTCAAATTCTGAAATCGCCAGCCCTACGCGACCGTACGCAAATCGAGGCCGTTGGGAAACAGCTAGAAGAGAACCCTGGGCCCCAGCCCTTTCCGGAAAAAAAAACACAAAACACTAAAAAATGATCGACTCAAGGACCCGGAAAGGGATATTGACATCTGAAGTATGAACATTACCCAAGACACCCAATTTGGGCGACGGGCAATTGTAATGCTCATGGTAGCGATGATGATGTACAGTGTCAGGGGCTGTTATGTGCTGTGCTGTGATGAGCTGAGACGCGCCATGCTGCGTTGAAGTGCTGCGCTCTACAGGTCGCCATTACCGTCCGAACCCTGGTCGAACTGATCTGGATCTTTATAGGGAACCGAACTCTATACACCGACGCGTGTTCCAGGCCTGCTCTGAAACTTGCAAACAATAAAGCGGATCCTGGTGTATACGGGATCTTGGTGTATACATTTTTCGTTGTTTCCCCGAGAAAACGGAGAAACTAGTATACACCACACCACCCCGACGTCGTCCTCGACCCTCAAAAGATCCTGGGATTGAAAAACAGCCCGCCACTGGTAATGTATAGGTTCCAATATCCGACTTAAGCCCAGGCTGCCTGAACACATAACTCAAATCTGGCCACATCGGAACGCGCGGGGCGCTCGACCAGCTCGAGCTCCAGAACTGAAACGCGGGACCAACCGAAAGGGAGAGAATCTGAACTGAACAGTTCTGTGCTCTGCTGCGTCGTGGATCGAAGCTTGCCTGGCATCCGAATCTTGACAGAACTGAGCTGGGCCTCAAGCTCGAGCTGGCTGGGCGCATGGCTCGCCCAGAGCTGATTGCAATCGAGACCTCATGAACCGTGCGACGTGCGTGCCGTGCCGTGCCGTGCGGAACGCTCAAAGGGACCTGCGACGTGCCAGCAGGACGCGCCACGAAACGTGCCAATGGACGCGCCAGGGGACGCGCCGCGCGACGTGCAAGGGGCACGCGCCACGGAACTTGCCAGGGAACGTCCGAGGCGGCGTGCCAGAGGACCTACGCGTGGCTAGCTCGGGACCATCCTGTTAGATACACTCCTGTGTGGGAAGTGGTTCCAACTCGCGAACACCGTGTCAGATGACCCCTGGGTGGCTTGAACACGTGAAAACGCATGGTTCCAGCTCGGGGAAACCATGCTAGATGCCCCCTTCTGGGAGGCCTGGACAGGTGAAAACACGTGGTTACAGCCTGGAACAACAATGTTACCTGTTAGTACCCCCTGTGTGGTCCAGATACGTAAGAAAACGTGGTGCCAACTCGGGACCAGCATGTTAGATACCCACCTCCGGTGACCTGGACACGTTAAAACACGTTGTTCCAGCTCGGGGCCAACATGTTTGATACCACACTGGGTGGCCTGGAAGCGTCAAAACATATGGCTCCTGCTCGGGACCACCATGTCAGAACCCCCTCTGGGTGGCCTGGACACGTGAAAGCACGTGGTTCCAGCGAGGTGCAACAATGTTACATACCACCCTGGGTGGCCTGGATGTGAAAACACTTGGTTCCAGCTCGGGACCACCATGTTAGATATCCACATGGGTGGCCTGAACGCGTGGAACCACGTGGTCCTAGCTCGGGGCCACAGCTAGGGACCACAATGTTAGATACTCCCGGGGCGACGTGGACACGTGAACACATGATCGACCCACGAATCCGGAAAGGGGTATAGAAATGTAACAATGTAAGGCAAGGCAACGTGTTCAAAAACACCTGATTGGGCGACTGGCAAATGCAATGCTGAATGTATCGATCTTGATGTGACATGCCGAGGGCTGTGCTGTGCTGCGCCGTGCTGAGTTGCGATGTGCCATGCCGCGAGTGTGCTCTATAGCGTTGTGGATCGAGTCCTCCATTGCATCCGAGTCCTGACCGAACTGATCTAGATCTGAAGCTCGAGCTGCCTGAGCACATAATCGTTTCCCAGAGCTAGTTGGCAGGGGGACATGACAGGAGGACGCGCCGCGGAACGTCCCAAGGGACGTGCCAGGGGACGTGCCATGGGGACGCACCGCGGGACGTACCAAGGGGACGCGCCACGGAACGTGCCAAAGTACGTGCCACGGGACGTGCCAGGGGACGCGCCGCGCGACGTGCTAGGGGGACTCGCCACGGGACGCGCCACGGGACGTGCCAAGGAACAGGTCAGATTACAATGCTGAATGAATTGACCTTGATGTACCGTGCCAAGGGCTGTGCTGCGCTGCGCCGTGCTGAATTGCGATGTCCCGATGTCGTCTTAAGAGCTTACATCAGGTTCCAGGGTTCTGATGGTTGACGTCACAAAAAGTGTGTGGGCACGATGTAGGACTGTCAGGGCGAAGCGATTACGTTCATTTGCTGTGTTGAAATCCCAGGAACGGTTTTCTGGCACGATTCAGGATCGCCAGGACGCAACAGTAACGTTGATTCGCAGCGCTTGCCGGATGGAGGGCGGCTCCTTTTTCGAAATGGTGATCTCGCCTCAGCACCGCGCACATTCGTCACACAAAGGTTTTCGGATGGAGGGTAGGTGGTTTTCAATGTGGCTCTCGCATCAGCACCGTGCAGATTCGTCTTCCAAGTTTGCAAGAGCTTCACGGATGGAGGGCGGCTGTCCCTCAACATGTGGCGTTCGCCTCAGCGCCGCGCGCATTCGTTCTGAAAGTTTACAAGAGCGTCACGGATGGAGGGCGCGTGGTTTTCAAAATACGGGTCTCGCCTTAGCGCCGAGCTCATTCGTTGCAAAACCCAGCAGAAGCTTACCCGATGATGGGCGGTTCCTTTTCAAAATGTGGTTTTCGCCTCAGCGCCACGCACATTCGCCTTAAAGTCTGCAAGAGTTTCACTGATGGAGGGCGGGTGGTTCTCAACATGTGGTGTTCGCCATCGCGCCGCGCAGTCGTCTTAAAATGCTGTAGCAAATTGACTGATTCGTATGGCTGACGTCTCAGAATTTGTCTTCCAACACGTCATAGGACTGTCAGGGCGCAACAATCACGTTGCTCGAGGTGTTGTGAAGTCCCAGGAATAGTGTTCTGGCACGATGCAGGATCGGCAGGACGCAGCAGTTTGATTCGCAGCGTTGAAGTCGAAGTAGTGGTATTTCGGCATGGTTGAGGATTCTCAGAGGGTTGTCTTTACCCGGGGTACTTCCAGCGGTGAAACACACATTCTTGAAGGGACCTACGAATAGGAAGCATCATCGTTGATGCGTCTTGGGTTTCTACTGGTTCGACTTCTCCTCCTCCTCCTCCTTTTCCTCCTCCTCCTCCTCCTCCTCCTCCTCCTCCTCCTCCTCTTCCTCTCGCATTGCATGCAGCCCTGGTCCTGGGCAATCTGAGCCGCGACCCAGCGGCAGCCTTGAGGCCGGCGGCATAGCGGCCGTGGGACAGAGGCGTGCGCTGTGCGATGTGGAGTCGGGCGGCTGGAACGTCGACGTCGAAATCTGCGTGGGGATGCCCGTGGCCAAAGACGCTGGAGCTGACCGCGCACGACCTAGCTAACCCGGAGGTGTGCGCGCTGCAGCCGGTGGCGCAGGCACGGCGTGCTGGTGGACGGCCGCGCCACACTTCGTCCAGGGCGCAGGGCAGCATACAGTACGGCCAGGTGCAGATATCAACGCGCTGCTGGGAGAGCTGGCGCTTGAACAGGCCGCTTTCGCGGGCTGCCTGGCGGCGCAGCAGCAGGAACAGCGCAACGACGAGGAGAAACTACCTGCGAGCAGGACTTCATCCAGCAACGCCTGCATGAACGATGACGCCCTGCTCGAGGTAACGCTACGCCAATCTGAAAACGAGGTGGAGCAACAAGGGGGTTCTCGATCAGCTGCTTCTGACAGCCGCGCTCTGTGCAGCTGGGCGCCGCAGCACGGCCTGATGGCAAGGTACAGCCCGACAGTCTTCTCGGACGTGCAGGAGCCCGCTACCAACTTTCTCGTGGATGCGAATTTCTCGTGGATGCGACGCAGAAGGCTCCGAGGGTGGGGGTGCAGCGCATCTGGCCGGGGCTTCTCTGCTGCCTGGGGCCCGCACGCAGCGTGCACGAGTTTGTGCAGCAGCTGCTGGTAGGGCAGCCGAGAGCCCCCGTCAGGGAGCCGAAGTGAAAGGACGTGGTGAAGAAGCCGCTGGAGCAGGCCGTGAACTGCGTCGGGGCCTGCGCAGATGCATCGGGCAGCCACCAACATCCATCCAGAGCGGGCGCCGTTTCCCAGGTGGCGGACTCCCAAGATGCAGAATCGTGAGCACCAGAATCTGAATTAGAATCAGAAGAAGGAGAGCAGATCCTTTCCGGCTGGCGGGCCATCAAGCGCCCTTGCAGATGCCTCCGGGGCCACTCACTTGTAGAGCGAGGTAACTGGTGGTTCGCACATGAGTATGAATGGTACCAACGGGTCTACCCCGAAGATCGAAGACATTCTGGTGCCGCAAATGCAGATACACGGTGTGCGAGCGCTGTATCTGCTAAAAACTCCGTGCTGCGACGAGCGCAGTGCGGCATCGAGGAGAACAGCGGCTCCCTTGTCCTCCCAGAGGCGCCCGTCGTGCAGCGCAGCGCGGTCGGGTGGGTCCTGTGCTGGTCAGGTCCAGCTCTGGCCCCCCGCGGGAACAGGCGAGAGGAGAGGCGGTGTCTCAGTCCAGTCCAGTCCAGCCCAGTCCAATACAATCCAATCCAATCCAATCCAATCCGCCTCCTCCTCCTCATCATCATCATTCCCCTCCTCGGCCTCCTCCATTCTTCCCTCGCTCCCTCCCTCCCTCCCAGAACTTCGCGGCTGATCCAGCTGCAGTCACGAGGGCGCCCCAGGGAGGTCCAAAAAGGAAAAACAGCACACATGAAAAACTCGGTTCTCGAGCCTCGATCCTGGACCCCTTCGATCCTCGAATCCTCCCTCATCCTGCCTCATCTCGCCCGCGGGTGGGGGGAGGGGGGCAGGCGCGCTCCTTGATCATCTTCTTCACCTGCCCAGGCAAAAGCAAGCTTACCACAACACCACTAGGCCCGCCCTGGAGCAGAGGTGCGCATCGGCCTACAGCCCGAGCGGGGGCCGATGCCCACAAGGGCCGTGGCATGAGCCCAAGTCGTGCCTGAGGAGCCTTGAGGGACAACGATAGATGGGGGGAACCAGCTCAGGAGGGGGAGAGACATCGAGCTGGAATCGGCGATACGTCGCAGACAGATCGGCGATTGGCCCCCGATACAGAGACCCCGCGTTCTTGGGCTGGGTGGGCTATCAGGCCCCTTCCGGCGATCAACGGGCGATTGGGGGTCGATGCAGCTCCCCATGAGCATATCCCCTCCGAACGTTGCCCCTGAGGCCTGAGGAATCTTGTACGGATGAGGGGAACCCATAATTCACCAGACGTAGGAGAGGGAGCGAGCTGGGCTCGTCTGGGGATTTTCCTCGAGGGCGAAATCCCTGACGGACCTGAAGGAAACCCATCATGTCTTGCCTGGCTCTGGCTCTCTGCCCTTCTTACCACAGGCCCGTGACCGAGATACTGGGTGCATACAGTCAACCCGTATAATAAGGATGCGCGGTAAGGATGCAAGGGCCTTGGAGGTCCACGTTCATGTTTTTGAGTGAGGCAGGCCAGCGAGAGCGGCCAAGGATGGTCAGAGGATGCAGGGATGCAGGGGTACCCTTGGGAAGGATGCCCATCCTTATTATGCGGGCTGACTGTATAGAACCTGGAATGGGCGGGAGCCGATACCCGACATGGCACGAGCAGCCCAGACATCCGGCGCTTCGTCATGCTCGGCGCGTGGGCCCCTGAACCTCTCGGCCGCTTCCCCCGTGCTGGCGCTTCACCTCGAGCCGTTTTTTCGACGGCCCGGGGCCGATCAGCGGCGACAAGCAAGCCGACTCGAGATTTACGAGGCACTATCTGTCTGGGAGCCTGGGAAAAGGTCGAGGTCCGCATAGATTTCTCGGATCAGCGCTGGCCCACCCTGGCGCACTTTGCGCGCCAGGGAGGAAGTGCCCAATGCCGATCCAAGAGATCCGAACGGTTCTCTACAGATTTTCGAGTGTTCCGCTTCTTATTGTTCTTTCTTCGGGGAGTCTGTCCGGCGGTTCCGTGGTCGCCGTCGCTGCCCCGTCGCCGCCTCCTCGCCGCCCGTCGTGTGGGCCTGGGGTTCGGTCTGGCGGCTCCGTGGTCACCGTCGCGGCGGCTCCGTGGTCGCCGTTGCCGCCCCGTCGCCGCCTCGTCGCCGCTCGTCGTCTGGGCCTGCGGGTCGGTCTGGCGGCTCCGTGGTCGCCGCCGCCCCGTCGCCGCCTCGCCGCCTCCTCGTCGCACAACGTAGACTCTCCTCTCTAGAAGTATCAGCTGGCCCCCTTGTGGGGCCATCAGGCTGCGGGGATCAGGCTTGCTGTTTCCTACGCCAGTTCCAAGTTCCACTGTCCAGGGATATAATCCTACCTTCTACTTCCTACTGTAAATTGTTCGAGTCCGCGCGTGGGGGGTGGGAGCCGAAAATCACCCGGCTAGCGTCCTAAAATCACGTCCTCAGAATCCATGCGGGGACGTGGGACACGTAAAAATATCTAAATTCGCGCTCCCGAAGAAACAAAACCGTGTAGAGGCCATAATGCCTCGTAGATTACACAATGCTCGCGTCCCCGAGGCCATGATCCCTCGTACATTGTATTGTGCTTGCGTCACCGGAGCCTCAAACCTCTGTCAATACACGCTGTATTCGCGTCCCCGAAGCTATACCCCTTCATAGATGAACAAGATGTGCGTCCCGAGGCGAGCAAACCCGCGCAAATTAAACAAACTCTGCGTCCCCGACACCCTGCGTCCCCCAGGCCCTGATCGCTCGCTAAATATATCAGGAATGCGCCCCCGAATCCATAGACCCAATGAAATGATGCATCTCCGTCCCCGAGGACATAATCCCTTTTAAATGAAAATAGACTCGCGTTCCCGAGGCCACACTCTGGGCATATTACGCTGTATCCGCGTCTCCGAAGCCATAATTCGCACATTGCTCAATCATTGCGTCCCCGAGGTCCTAATCCTTTGCGCGTTACATGTTGCCTGCGTCCCCGAAGCCATGAAGATTTGTGAATTACGCTGTAGTCGCGTCCTCGAGGCAGCGATCCCTCTTTTGAGGAAGTCCGTGATGAGAACTCACGTCGTAAGGACCCCCTGCGAGCGAAGGAAAGGGCCTGCCACCCGCCCCACCTGCTCGGGGATCTTCTGACCCGGGTCAATCCAGACCCGGGTCAGTCAAGCCTGCAGGATCCTGCAAGCTCCTGCAAGATCCTGCACCCAAACCCGGGTCAACGCGAAGGACACTGCAGGATCCTGCACCCAAACCCGGGTCAATGCGACCCTGGCCCTGCAGGATCCTGCAAGACCGGGCGCTCTGGCTGACCCCCGTTTGCATTGACCCCCATCTCAAGGCTCCCGACCTGCTCGTTTTCTCGAAAGTCCGGGAAATCTGGAGACGAATTCAAACAAGCGCCCTCGCGTGGAACATCCTCACAAGACCAGCCTCCCGTGCCTCCCCACGGAGGCCCCCTCACTCTTTCCGTTACCTGCTAGGCACGGGGACGGAAAGCGCGTGTACTTCGTGAGGGCGCGCGATCGCTGGCTTAAGGTCTTGGGGCCCTGCTGGTGTTAAGACTTCGGCGCGACAAAACAAAATAGCCCAAAACCGAAAGAAAATCAATGCTAATTGCATTTCTGAGCCTTCATGGGGGTCCTTTTGATGCTCTTGTGGGTAGTCTTGGGGCCCTCTTGGGCTGTCCCTGGGCCCGTTTGCGCCGTCTTGGGGCCCTCTTGGGCCCCTAAGGAATGGGACGATGTTTGCCTCTCGGGGATTCTCTTGAGGGCCTCTTGGAGCGTCTGGATGGTCGCTTTGGCCGTCTTGAGACCATCTTGGGCCGCCTTTGAGCGCTTGGGGTCCTTCTGGGCCTCCCTGGGCCGTCTTGGAGGTGTCTACAACCGTCTCCTCTGGCAGCTTTGTGCCAGAGCGGCGCAATTCGCCGACCCTGTCAGAGTGTGCGAGTCGCTTCACGCGCGCCAGCCAGAAGGAAATCAAGCAACGTCGTACATCAAGGGGCCCTGGGGGTGCGTCACCTCCCCCAGGCTGACATGGGGCTGACACGGGGCACCCGGGGCCGAACTTGGCCGAAAATTGGGGCGATTGGACCTGGGACGGGACCCGCCAACTCCCTCACACTCCCCATCAATATTTCTCCCAACCAACGGATCGCGACGCTGCGCGCGCCTGCCGTCATCCGCCGCCCCCTGTGATCTTGCCACAGGAATGCACGGCGTGCCAAACGTCTGGCAGGTCTTTGGTCTAAAGAGCTCCCCGTGGGACCTCGGCCAAGCCCGCCGCCCAAAAATCCAGAGCCCGTTGCCCAACTCGCCTCCAAGACGGCCAAGATGGCCCAAGACGGCCTCCAAGATGGTCCCAAGACGGCTCCAAGACGGCCACGAAGGCCCCGAGAGAGCCCAAGATGGAAAGATACCTCCAAGATGGCCCAAGATGCACTCAAGACGGTCAGAGCTGGCCTCACGAGAGCCCAAGACAGCCCAAGAAGCTCCAAAGAGGGGCCCCTGGGACGAACCAAGAGGACTCCAAGAGGCCTCCAAGAGGCCTCCAGAAAGGTCAGAATCATTGACTGTCCTTAGGTGCTCAAGGTGCTGGACGTTTGCTCCTTTTCTGCCTTTCGACGGCCCAAGACGGCCCAACAGACCTCCAAGACCGCCCTAAGATCGCCGCAGAGGCCTGCAAAATAGCCCCTATGACTGCCCAAGAAGCCCCCAAGAAGGCCCCAAGAGGGCCCCAAAAAGGCCCAAGAGGCCTCCAAGGAGTCCAAGATGGCCTTGAAGACAACCCAGAAGCGCCCCAAGAGAGTCTCAAGATGGCCCAGAGAGGCTCCCAAGACAGCTTCCGACAGCGTCGGACGGGCCAGGAACGCCGTAAGACGGCCAAGGAGGCCCCCAAGAAGCCCCCAAATGACCCCAAGAGGCCCGAGGAGGTCCCTAAGAGGCTTCCAAGAGGTCTCCAGGAAGCTCCTGGGATGCCCCAAGAATGACCCAAGAAGCTCCCAAGAGGTCTCATCATTCTTCTCCTCATTCTCCTGTATCCTCCATCTCCTCATCCTCCTCTTCCCCCCCACGTGTTCCCGGCTTCCAAAGGCTGAGTGAACGCATGGCCCAATAGACTGGACAGACTGTGCCCGAACGTTCGGCCACATAGGCGTATCCTAACAGGGAGCGGCGATTATTCGCCGTAGGCGTCTTCCATACTCGTATTACTATTATGATTATGCGTCTCCGCGCCCTTGATCAAGGGCCTGAGACATTCCAACTCGTGCCTCAGGCCTGCGGCACGAGTTGGAGTGCCTCAGGTCCATTGAAGTTCTTTGTCACCGGTCCTGAATGAATGAATCCGCCACCGTGTCTCTGGACACGGAGTGAGCTCTCACTACCCCTCGAAGCCTTAGTCCTCATTCCTGAGCAATGTGTAAAGGGTTCGTAGCCCCTCGGGCCGCCTCCAAGACGCTCAAGACTGCCTCCATGACGGCCTCGGAGCACCCCAAGACGGCCCCAAGTCGGCCCAGAGAGGCCCCTAAGCGTAAGATTGCAAAAGAGGCCCCAAGTCGGCCCCGGAGGCCCCAAAGAGGCCCAAGGAGGCCCCCAAGATGACGTCAAGAGGCTTCCATAAAGCTCCCATGATGCCCCAAGGGTGCCCCCGGAGACTCCCAAGATGCCTCCCCCTCCTCCTCCTCCTCCTCCTCCTTCTCCTCCTCCTCCTCATCTTCCTCCTCCTCTTCTTCCTCCTCCTCCTCCTCCTCCTCCTGATACTCCCCGCCATCCTCCCCCAAGTGTTCCCCCAACGGCTGGGGGAACACGTGGCCCGATAACTTGGCAGAGCTCTTGCAACAACGCTCGGCCACATGGGCGATTCCAAAAGGCAGGGGGCGGCGATGAGCCGTAGGCGTCTTCGATATGGAAGAGCGCAGACCCCAATTTCCCGAATTCGTCGGTGCATGTCGCGTGCCCGGAGATGCTCTCGCATGACTCTTTAGGAGCCAAGAGGGGCCCAAGACGGGCCAGGAGGCCCCAAGGGGCCTCAGAAATGGTCCAACACAACCCAGAGTCGCCGAAAGATCGCTCCAAGACGCCAAGCGTCCAAACGGCCCAACAGGCCCTCAAGACGCCCCAAGAGGCCCACAAGAAGCCCCCTAAGACGGGCCCCGAGAGGTCAAAATCGTTGATTGTGTTCGTTGCGGCTGAAGGAATTTAGCGTTCTCGCATTTTTTCGGGCTGTCGACGCTCCAAGAGGCCCAAAGATCGTCCCAAGACGGCCCAAGAGGCCAGCGAGATGACCCCCAGACGGCCCAAGAGGCCCCCTAGACGGCCCAAGAGGCCCCCCAAGACGGCCCAAGAGGGCCACAAGAGAGGCCACAAGAGTGGCCCAAGAGAGGCCCCAATGGGGGAGCACGAATCTATATGTCAAGCTCTCCGTCTCAAAACAACCTCCGTGACAGCCAGCAGGCCCCCAAGCAGCCCCCCAGAGGCTCCAGGAGGCCCCCAACATGCCCAAGTCAGGCCCCCACAAACTCTCTAGAGGCCCCCGAGAGGCTCCAAAAAACAGCCTCCAACAAGCTTTTGAGAGGCTTCCCAGGAGATCCGCGCAGGCATCCAGGAGGCATCTGACCAACAAGCAAGGCACGGTGGCGGAATGGAGCCGAAGCCCACTAGATTCTTATCATCGTTCTTACTCGAAAGTCGGGCTTGATAGGTCTGGGATGGTACCCAGACCTCCGATGCCCTTACTGTTTCCATGCTGAGCGCCCTGGAGTTTCCGATCCCTTGCTGGGCCACGGGGCCCGAAACATGCCTCCGAACGCTGAGATCGAGGAATAACGGCGGCATAAAAAAGCATCGCCATCCAATTCGCCCAGAATTG
>CAUYUJ010000991.1:419206-450365 GCA_963575745.1 Prorocentrum cordatum
ATATCACCCAAGATGACCCAAAGATGGCCCCCAAAGCTCCCAAGGGTGCCCCAAGAGGGCCCCAAAAGGTGGCCTGAAGGCCCCAAGAGGCCCCCAAGAGGCCCCCAGGACGCCCCCAAGAGGCTCCCACGACAGGCCACGCGGGCCGCACAAATGGTCAAGAAAGCCCCAAGAGGCCCCCCAGAGGCACCCAAGACGCTCCAAGAAGCCTCGGCGAGAATGCCAACATCATTGATTGCACCAAGGTTTTGGCCACATTTTGGCCTCTCGGGGGGCACTGATTCAGATGATTCCAAGAGCGCCAGGGAGAGCCCAAGATGACCTCAAAGATGGGCCAAAATATCCCAAGATGCCTCAAGATGGCTCCCACGATGCTGCAAAAGGCCCCCAGACCGCTCAAAGACGGCTCCAAGTGGCCAAAGGAGCTCCCCCAGGAGGCCCCGAAGAGGCCCAAACCCTTCCAAAACCTCCAGAAACTCAATGTTGAAGGCCGGCAAGGCGAGGACGCGAAACACACAGAACACTTACATGTAAACAAATGATGTTCGCCCCTTGGCGCCCCTGGAAGTCTTCTAGGAGCACTCTTGGAGCGTCTTGCGAGCTTCTGAGGCCGTCTTGAAGGTATCTTGGGCCGTCTCGGCAAGGCCCTCTCGGGCCAAACCACGGTATAAGTGAGCTCGAAGCGTCGGAGGGGCAAGACATCGAAAGGGAAAACTTCTCCTAGGGAGGGATGCCCCCCGCGTGGGGGGGGTCCCAGGGGCGATCCCGGCGTTTGTGACCGCATGGCGGACCAATCGCAAACAGTTCGTACCCATTCCAACCGCGCATGCCACTTTTTCAGCCGGCCGTAAAAACCATTTGGTGTCAATTACAATCTGCAATCTGAAGCCGCAAATTACGGTTATGATAGTGGGGCGCTTTCAGACGATTCAGATACCAAGTGCAGCTCTCAAATGTAGACGTGCGTTATGCCAGACAACATGCGTGCCGGAGTTGAACTTGATAGTAACCTGCTTTCTCCCACCTTGGAACGGTGCTGTTTGAAAACTAGAAGCGGCCAGCAGTTTTACTGGAGCTGTTCTGTCATGGTATGAGAGCTTGTTCACCTTTCGCACGGCAGTTGTGCATTGCCCCAACTGTTTCAGCTTCATCGTGAACATTGTTCAATTTTCATGTGGGAGCTCAGGGAGGTCCATCAGCGAGCATTGAAGTACTCAATGGTGACGTGCGGGTATCCGCTAGAAAATTGCGCAGGATCAAGGGGAACGCTCATCGTATCCATTGGATAATGTAACTCTCACATGGCGAGAAGCAGGTTTCAGGTATGCAAGATGCACACAATATCTTTTCAACCATTACATGAGTACTTGAGGGTCTGCGTAATACGGTGTGAAATCGGTTCTGCCTGCACATTGCATTTAATATTTCATCACTTAAGAACTGCGAAGTGTCCACATCGGAGTCGCCAACGTGGCATTTGAAGATTCTCTCAGGCTAATTTGTTCTGAAAACTGTACAAATGTCATCCGGGAGTTGGCCAATTCCGCAAATGCTACGTTATCGCAGTGATAAGCCAACGTGTTGCAAAAGAGACCCGTGAACGATTACATCTGATATCTCAATAGGCTTCGTTTGAGAGCATTGTCTGAACGATAGTTGCGTAGCGCTCACGTTAGACCTTTTATATGGTATTCGTTTGAAACGCCGAGCATATATCGCGTAAGGAATGTATTGGTGTCACACGAAAACTGCACAGATTGCATGTCCGAACTTCATACATTCCAAAACGCAAAGGCACGCACGTCGGATGAACACTGTAGAGGTCCCATTCGAAACATTAGTATGGCGACGCTGTAATGCACGTGCAACGCTGGAGCGCTATTGCAAGTACAGGTGTTGCACGCTATTGCGAGCCATGCTCACTGTAAGCGAGTCAAAGTACAACGCTTGTACACCAGTGCAAGTGCAACTCTCGTACACTAGTGCAAGTACAGCTCTTATGCACCAGGGCAAGTACAGCTCTGGTACAGAAGTGCAACTACAACTCTGGTACACCAGTGCAATTAAGTTGCAATTCTTGTATACTGCAAGCACGTCGCTTGTACATCAGTACAAGTACATATCTTCTACACAACGTTGGTACATGGGTGCCAGCAGTGCACAATTTCAAACACAGTTCGCGCACACCAGTATGAGCACATCTCGGCACACTCGTGCAAGTCCATCTCTCGTACACGAGTACATTTACATCTTTCGTATTTTGCAAGTACAGCTTCAACGTGGTAATACATATACAACTTGTGCGCATCAGCGCAAATACCGCCCTTTTGTACACCACTCTCGTGCATCCGTGCAAGTGCAGCCCTTTGAAACGAGCGCAAGTACAAGTATTGGGCGCTGCTGCGATTGCAGTTCGCACCGCTCCCCTGCATGAGTGCACGTACACTTGTTGCGCACTGGTGCAAGTATAGTGCGCACGAGTACGCGTACAACCCACTCATAAATCACGTATACTTCTCGCATACAAATGCAAGGCCAGCTTTTGTTCGCCAGTACAAGAGCCGGGGTTCAAGCTGGCAAATATGTAATGTATTGTCGGGGACGTTTGTCTTGAGGCCTAGTACGCGTGCCACCTTTGTTCGCTAGTGCAAGTACATCTCTTGTACACAAATGCAACTACAGCTTGTGAACCAGTACAAGTCCAATTCTTGTACATCAATGCAAATGCAATTCTAGACGCTTCGCGTAGCCCCCCAGTTCCTCGTCCGCGCGATGGCCGCAAGGGCTCATGGCGACGATGTTCGGCAAGGACGCGTTGCTGTCTAAGTCACAGATCCCGCTGAAGGCGTTCGTCGGCATGGTCTCCCTGGTGGCGCCCAGGCTCCGCGGCGGCCTCGGCACTGGACCGCGCCTCGGGCTTCTCATTGCGGGCTGCTGGCTGCTAGGCTGCCCGCTGCCCGCCGCGCCCCGCGCGGGGTGCCCGCGCGGCGGCGCTGCAGTCGTCTTCCTGGCGCCGCGTGTTCGCGGTCGCCATGGGGCGCCCTCAATAGCTGCGCGCGGCCATTACAATAGCTGCGCGCGCTGGGCGCCCTGATGGCTGGTCGAGCTGCTCGCGGCTTCTGAGTCCGCGCTGCCCCTGCCCGGGGGGGCCTCTGAACTGCTCGGTGGAGGGCCCCGAGCGGCCGCAGCCCGACCGTCTTCCGCTTCGTCCTCGCGGTGTTTGTCCCTTACGCACCGACGTTCGTCTGCGCGCCCTGCACGGTGCGTGGAAACCGTTTACTTCCACGGCACTTGACAACGTTCTTAAGGCGTCGTTCCTGCCCCCCTTCTCGGAAGCGCCCCCGCTGCTCCTGCTGGCTCGCTTGCCCGTTCCGCGTCGTGAAGGCCTTCCTTGTCCAGGACTTCGTGTTCGGCAAGTTACCTGAAGCGCATGGTTTGGGCTCTTGGTCACCGCCGTCCTGGGCAAGCGCGGCGCACTCGGACTCGCCCTGGTCATCGCGCCAGTCTGCCAGTTGTTACGTCCTGTTGGACGCAGCGCCCGCGTCTGCGACGGGCGATGTTCCGCATTGTTCCTGTTGCTTCGGCGCGGCCCGCCCTAGCTCTGCCTGGCTTTCGATTTGTTTCGCGAGCCCGCGGACCAGCAGGCAGCACGCAGAGGAAGGCTCCCCCAGTGGAGGACTCTTGGAGCGTCCTGGGGGCCTGTCGGCGGTCTCGGGCGCCTTCCAGAGCGTCGTGGGTGCCTCGGAGAGTTTCTTGGGGCCTTTTGGGGGTCTCTTGGGGGCTTCTTGGAGGCATCTTGGGCGCCTGTTGGGGGCATCCTGGGGCCTCCTGGGCGCCTTTTGGGGCCCTCTTGAAGCGCTCTTGGGAGCCTTGGGAGCGCTCTTGGGGCCATCTTGGAGGACATCGATCAAACGAGAGGCGAGCATTAATTAGCGCTGCCCCTCGGGAGCCCAAACAGTCGCCGATTGGAGCGCTATCGGGGCGCTGTTGGAGCGCTCTTGGGGCCGCATTAGGGCTGTCTTCAGCCTCTCTTGGAGCCCTCTTGGGCCATCTTGGAGCCATCTTGAGGCCCAGACAGGCCAGAAGCTACCAAGTCTGAGATGACTATGGTAAGTCAAATAGCATCCGATTCCATGGGAAGCGGATGGCAGATAGCGTCCAATGCCATGCTGCGTTGGTTCAGTATGGGGAGTGGACGGATAAGATAAGATAAGATCGATGTAGTGATCTTTCCAACACATAGCGAACGCACGCAGTGCCCGGGCAAATAGGGCGCGCGTGCCTTGAGCCAAAGGCAACGGCGCGCGGGCTAGACCCCCGATCCTCTATAACATCTCCCAAAGAGCTACCCTTAAAGTCGGGGGGGGAGGAGACGGGGAGCACAGCCGCGCAGCCGTGAGGCTCTAGAAAGGCCGCGCGCACAACTGTTTGCAAGAAAAACAATACGCACAGTCTGGCCTAACACCAGACTGTAGGGCGAGCTTCCTCGCAAAACATTTTCACGCATACGCAGGATAGCCCCTTGGACATCAAAAGGCGATCGGCCCGGCTAGAGGTAAGCCAAACAGGCTATACTTCTCCAGGCAAAAAAAATTGAAGCAAAGAGCCTGAATCAATCAGAACAGGATCGTTGCCAAGCGTGAAAGGTAAGGCTCGTTTCCGAGCAACTAGGAGAACGCCTCTGTATTAGGCGCCAACGCTGGCAAACTGGACCGCGGGGGGCAACAAGGACATAATACAACTGATTCGACTTAGGCTTACTTCTGTCCTCAGGACCCCGAGAGGGAACAAACTGCTTCACGTCATACTTAAATGACTGAGTGCCTGAAATCACTTCCATAAGCAGCTCCCGATCGATACTCCCCTTTGTGTGCCCATCTGCGGTCATGTCTCTAGTATCACACCACTGTACGTTATGCACTATACCTATGTCCATGAGCTCACGTATCCAGCTGATATGTCCCAGCAGAGTCCGTTCCGTCGGTATATTAAGATCTTTGCTGGATAGCGATGTGTATACATACTCAGCGTCTATAGTAAGGGATACGTTAATAGCGAGGCCTCCAACTTCACGCATATCTCGTAGTTGTCGTGGAGTAAGCGCCCCTGCCTTGAGCTTGTGGAGGGTGATGAGGGTGGGGTAACATTCATCAAGGTTGTGTGCAACTGCAAGTGCTGCAAGTGCCTCAGCGGCATAGCTGGACCTCACCTGCAGTCGGTGTGATTTGCATAGTCCGTCGCAATGGTGGATGGCGGATTTGCCATGAGGCGAGTTTCCTCGCCGTAATACGTTAGCCCCACGGATGCCGTAGCCCTTGGTCTCATCGTCTTCCTCCCCGGTGAGCTTCCGATACCCCGAATCACTGTGTATGTCTACTTCATTCGTCGGTTTCATCCGAGGGAAGGCGATGCGTTCCGGGCTGCGGATCAGCTTTCGCGTCACAGCATTCAGTCGCATGACTTGTAAGTTGGCGGGCTCTTGGATCTTCTGGAGAGAGACCACATACACCAGAAGCCAGACTTGAGTAAGAAGGGCATAGGCGAGAGCTCCTCGCAGGCTAACGAACATGTCGGTGATGAGTTTGGTAGCTTTGGCGTCAACCGCCGCTCCCGAAAGTTGAGGGTGTGTGATAGGACGTAATTGTTTAATGTACCCGTCCTGATCCATGATCACATCCCCTTGTTCATTCTTAGTGTAGCGAACGGCGCAGTTCGCATGCGAATGTTTGTTGAGCTTGCATTTACCAGACACCTTTTCGACACGTTGTACATTGTCATCTACGTTTTTCTCTAGGCCTGTCATGTTGATATCGTCGACATGTTTTGCCGCTAACAGATCTTGACTGAATTCAAACTCAGGATCGCAACGTGTCGGTGTGAGGCCTATAGCTCGTGCGGTCGTACGAAGCTTGAGGGAGAACGCTCTTGGGGCGCCCTTTGCATCCGCCCCTGGCTTGAGGCACCCGAGGCAGTGTCGGCTTTCATCGTAAGAAGAGAAGCCTGGTAGTGCACGAAGCACCTGGGCGCTTCCTGGTGGAAGAGCGAAGCAAAAAATGCGAGTTTCCTCGCCGGTGGCACGAGCAAGTTCCTCATGGGACAGACCTTGGAGGAACGCTTTGTCGATATCCATAGATGCTAAGATCCATTCTGGACGACGTGCCGCCTCACTTGCCAAGAACCTCTGGGACTGTCTTCGAGCAGTTCCTGAGAAGGTTTGTACATGGAACGCCTCCGTGTCCATGAATCCGCGAAGGACAAGTCTGAGACGGATGGTTTTGACGTTCTCGGTGCCTACCTTCACAAATTTCCACTTGTATGCATATCTGGATGTCATGATGTTGGAAGCTTTAGATAGGTCATACATCTCAGAGCACCGGCTATCAAGCCAGATCTTGAGTTCGGTGCACAAAGCTTCACTAACCTCTTTAGGGTGTGCTGCTATATCGGATTTGGCGAGTAGGTCGTCTTCTTTGACTACCACAGCACGTTTAGCAGCCGATGATACATATACTCTCATCGTTGCGACCATGTCAGTTTCAGCCTGTGCAAGCTGGGTCTGATCCAACACTACCTTTGACATGTCTGGTGCGAAACATAACTCAACATAAGGACCATGTTCATCACTGTCAAGAGAATAGCCCTCGTCAGGTGTAGTCGAGCATAGAGAGATAAGACAGGGCTCTTGTGGTTCAGGCTCGTCTCCGAGCATTTCCGACACTGCGATATCTTCCTCGCCCACGGATGCTGAGACCAAAACACATTGGACGGGCAGCATAGTTGTTGGGACGCAGTAGAGATAATCGTCGGCAACCGTTGTGGGATGAAGGTCCATACGTAACTCCTCGTACCACTCCTCCATCATCATAGCCTCGATGCCATGTTCCTCGCTTTCTTCGTAGATTGTAGACAGGCGACCTTCACTTGGTAATGAAGCACCTGGGGTGTCTGGTGGAGGCCTGTCTCCAGGCTGGTCGTGTTCTCCAGACGTTGTGCCCAAGTGCTGATACTTGGCAAGGTCGTCATGAAATCATAGGGAAGGAACATGTGACGTCAGGCACTGGATGAGTCTGGAGTGAGTGCTACCAGTGATTTGAAAGATGTTCAGGCCGGTGCCCACACACTCATAATAGTGGAAGGCGGGGTTGACATCGCTGTCGTAGTGGATCAGTGTAGACCCGGTGGCGTACTTTCCTGCAGGTAGATTGGACACGCTCTTGGCCAATCTCACGGCTACAACGCGTTCAACTCGGAAATACTTTCGCACGAGATACTGTAGTGCAAGATGTACGCGCGGGTGGAACTTGCTGTCGTCCGAAAGATTGAGGTTCCCCTTGTAGTCTGGAATATAGCCAAAGACTTTGGCAGGTTTCCCTGCACCAAGGTGCGCCACATATGTAAGGACGGTTTGCATGGCCACGTTGTCCATGCCAGGTTCCCTGGCAAGGAGGCATTCAATGTATAGCGTGTGGCGAGCATCAGGGTACATTACAATTACCTCACGTGATCCTGCCTTGACGACGACGCGTCCTCGTTCAGGCACGTTACGGATCACAGGAAACGGGCCATTCCAGCCTCCACGGTCGCCCTTAGTGGCTGTAGGTCGGTGATAGTCGACCAAGTCCCCTGCTGAGTAAAGGCGAGCACCATCTGGGGCCGTCTTAGCCCTGAGAGCACGATTTGTCTTAGCTACCGCCGTGGCTTGAGTTATTGCTTCCAGGCTAACTTCCCTCACGCGGCGTTCTCGTTCGTGGCCTGACGTCTCAGGCCCCTTGGGGAAGTCAAGGGTGTCGAGGTCGGGAAAGAAGGAGGGCTGTCGCCCAGCGCGTGTGCTTGGTATAGCGATACTCCGTTGTAAAACGTGACAGCGTTGGTGGCGAAGATGCCTTCAGCCAATACTCTAGCAAATACAACAGGGATGTTGTGTCTGTTCAGCTCTTCCTCAATCATATGGAGAGTACCCCTAAGAATGCCGTTGCGTGACTCGATCGAAGTCGCGCGTTGGCCACGCGCTCGGATACGAAGTGTCGCACCCTTGTTCGCCATCATGGCCTTGGCAGTGCCTTCTCCATCTGAATACAGGACTTTGAAGGGTCCATGATAGGCAATCCAGCAGTAGTGGTAGGCGTCGAGTATAGTGTCACGTTCTCTATCAGAAATCTCTTGGCCTGCTGCCAGGCGGATACATCGGTCCATAATATGAAATGTGGTTCGTTTTTTTGTAAAACATGAGATCTACTTCGCCTTCGTCAAGCCAATTTCCAGGGAGGCTTACGGAAGGTAGCGTAGAATTACCTGGACGTTCCCATGCTCTACATTCCCGACATGCGTCACAGATTTCTTTGATCATATTTAATCGAACGTTGTCCAGTCCCACTTTGTTTAGGATCAGCCTCATCTTGGGTCCCTTCGCACGATACCACCGTAAGTGCAGTTTACGGAGTTCCTTTTTGACTACGTGAGGTTCGTGACTACGGAGGTTTTGCAGACTGTGTTGGATGTCAAATCTCGCCCAGTCGGGCAGTCGTGGAGCCCCCGAGCCGGTTGAGGCAAGAGGGTTCCTCGTGGCTCTCCGCAGTCGGTCTCCCTCGTCAACTGCATCTGGCGACCACGGCGGGCCGCTACTTGTGGCGGCTCGCCTGAAGACGCGGAGGGCGTGTTTCCAAGCTCGGGCGCGCCTCGCAGTATGTCGTAACTGCTGGCGCCAGATGTAGGATCAGTGTTCCTAAATGCTCGTGGTCGCGGTGGCCTGGCGTGAGCGCCCCGACGGCCGCCCGATGCCGAGGCTTGGCCCTCCCCAGGCTTGGGTAAGGGTTCCCACCAAGCTGGCACATTGTTGCCCTCGGGATCATGATCATCTGGGAGTTTGAACGGCTCGGCAGAACGGCACTTGCCGGGCTCAGCGTCGAGGTGGTTATTAACGCCCTTGCTTCTCGTCAGGTCCCTTTGGCATGCCGGACATGGCCAGTATACAGAGATAGAGTCATGATACTTACACTGTGTAGGATCTCTGTTGTGGCTGGGACTGTCCTTTCGGACATTGTCGATGCATGCTGGGCATGTAGCCACTTTTGGGATGATACGATCGCCGACGCGTCTCATACCTTCTCCTGGTTCAGCTTGATCAGGGAGGTCAGCAGGGTAAGCATGCGCAGTGCGTGTAGGCGCGTCTCCGCGCGTGGTGTCGATGGCTTTTGCCAAATAGACGGCTTCCACAAAGGCAGGCTGCAGTCGTCGAGTGTATTTTTGTGCCAGTGAAAGCTCCCGGTTGCACGGCTGCGCGTGCACATGCTGACCGTTGCATTTGAGTCGCTCAAAGGGTTTAAGAATCGTCTCGTCGTTGCTGGTAATATTTGTCGGCTTCTTGATATAGTCACCAGCCGTATCTTTAAGTCCCGTCGCACATTGGTCGATGTGCACGGTTGTGATATGCGGTCGGTTGGCAAGTTCTTTCCAGGGGGGAATATCGCCCACCCATGTTCCTGTGGGTTGTTCGCGTATAAACCACCTCCGTGCATTATCTTGAGTAACAGCTATTTTACCACAATAAGTTATGTGTGGCAAATCTTATTTATGATGCTGCTCCCAAGTGCTATGGGTGGCTTTGTAGCTGTAGTAGGATGGTGGCCCTGTGGTGCGGCAACTGGGCTGTAGCATGGCTACTCGCACGTGGCACACTGCGAAGTAATGGTCTACAGCTCGCTGCACCGAGGGATCTCCCAGGTCGACGCACGTGGTCTTGTCTAAGTTGCCTCCTGAGGAGAGACCCCTTGAGAAGGCAAGCTCTGAAATGCCACCCTCACCTCCGCAAAGCTCCAACATATCCACGCAATTATTGTGACCATAACATAGAGTAGCTACTATGCTATATATGTCCGCGTGTGTGTCGGGCATAGATGCGGGGGGGGCAAGGCACAGGTCATCTTCCTCATCTGAGCATATCAGCTCAACAGGGACGTCAGTGCTCCAGGTCGCCATAAGATCCTGTCCGAGTCCCGACAAGTCGTCACCGCAATCATCGTTTCCGTCTTCAACGTGCTTTTTTATGCGGCGAAGCTTGATGCCTGCCTCCTTTTCGGCTTTGAGACTTTCCTTCTGTTTGATACGCGACTCCGTAGGTAAGACTTGCTCGTCTTGTTCACCGGCCTGTGTGCCCATCGTCGTTGATGAGTGGGTACCTGCTTCAATCGCCAGAGTCGGGAGGGGAGAAGGACAGTCATCTATGATGACGCGTCTAGGTTTCTGTGGTGATTGAGTAGGCTCGTTTCCGGGCATGACGGGTTCCTCGGGCTGCCAGTACATCCGTGTACTGATGTTGGCAACCCCTGTAGGTAGTGGTGCATGCCAGTCATATCTTGTTGGTTGACCGGCTACTGCGATATCCTGGATAACCGCGTTGATATCCAGGTTGATTGTTACACGTCGGATGACATCAGAACATGTCGGTCCTCCTTGATTGGTCGTCACATAATGATGTATGTTGTGATCCGTACGTGTATAGGTATTCAAGCATATCGGCACGTTTCCGTGCGTAGTGCTGCTTCCCAGGATTTTGTCGTTGAGGTGACGGATAAGTGTGATGCGTGTCTGAGCTCTCCATTCAGCATGTCGTACCGTTTGGCCGTACCAATCCAACACATGTTGTGGCATCGCCACTTTGCACGTACATGCCCACAACTTAGAGTTAATCGGTATTGATGTGACTACCTGCATATAGGTACCACTCGGTGTACAGTTTTGCAGATTAAACCTGATACCGAAATGAAACAACCGCATCCGTACTACCGTCAACTTAAGATCTTCCAGA
Organism: Prorocentrum cordatum; assembly: GCA_963575745.1. Taxonomy (NCBI): domain Eukaryota; class Dinophyceae; order Prorocentrales; family Prorocentraceae; genus Prorocentrum; species Prorocentrum cordatum. The sequence continues at coordinate 430,011 of CAUYUJ010000991.1, forward strand.
GCATCACGTATTGGGGATAACTTCCAAACGTATCCTGGGGGGCCAGACGCTATGATTGTCATGCGGAGCTTCTTGGCTTTTGTCAGAAGGTTGTGAATGCGAGACCAGTGTGGGGCTACTCTCTTTCCTGGGGTTCGTACGTACCAGTCACCCGGGATACTAACCCATATTAAAGTATAGTCCCCGCTGATCACCGCACCTTGGTAATATGTGCCCACAGTCGTCATGGGCTCATTGTGGGAAATGCGATCACAGTTATAACCTCGGGTGCGGAGGTCAGCGCAAGCCTCTCTCGTTTCTTCGATGACGAAAGCTCTTTTACTATGGCAGGTTGCCCCGCTGTCCTTGTTACCTCCTGGCCTTTCGGCCATTAGGCAAGGCGACGAGGGGGCAGCGTCGCCCTGCCATCTTCAAGATAAAGAGGATGCGCCTGCAACGTCTGCCAACATCTTGGCTTTCCTCAGATGCTGGCGCTCAGCACTGCAGCGCGCGGTAGCCTCAGAGGCGGATTGCGCCGCAAACGTGGCCAGCATGGATGGATTATCCACCAGCTGCTTCAATAGGCCTTTCGACCTTGCGTCGTTGACCGTCTGCAGCTCATGGTTCGAGCATCCCATCACTATCTTCCGGCGGGATCGTAGAGCATCCATGGGTACAAGTCCGCCATGATGGGCCAGTGTCCTGGCTACGAAGCAATCGAACGTCTCCAGATCATCGACGCTGTCGCCTCTCATCGTCGCTTTGGCGAGTGTCGCGAGCAACCCCTGAGGCAGGTTTCCCTGCAAGTGTTGGCGCTCTTGCGCAGGGGTCGGCTCGCCTGTCAGCACCGTCTGGAACGATGTTGTACTTGTGCTCGAGGCGGGTTGCCCCGCGGCTCCAAATAGATCACACCTGATTGACAGATGTCCTGATGGCAACTTCGTTGTCGGCATGATCTTGGAGCCCTCGGGAAGTTCCATCTTGACCTGTCCCTCTCCAGGGAATATCAGCTTCCCCTGGCCTCGTTCGAGCACAATGATAGCGCGCTTGTCCTGCGTACTGTCGAGGCCCAGGATAGCTGGCAGGTCCTTGCCACAGCCTGACACAATATTAGTCTTGTACGAGTCGAGCTGGGTCGAACCCTGGCACTCGCAGGCAATGCTGAAAGTGCCCACGGTATCAGCTGGGGCCGACCCCTCGCCTACCCCGTTGATGTTCAAACGAGAACGAGGTTCAAACGTACAAGGACGATTATGTGCCTCAGCAGCCTGGACGAACTTGCGGCTCGCATTTTCCCCCATTATGTTAATCTTCGAGACCGCGTCTATGAGGATTGAATTTCCACCATCCTCAAGAAAGGTCTTACTAGGCCGATAAATGTGCACTATCTCTGAAATGCCGGCTGCGCTGTCTGGCGGGTTTCCCCGCATTCCGGTCGTACTCCTTGGCGGGTTCCCCCGCATCGTGCTGGCACCTGGCCTTCCTGCGGCCATGCGTGCCAGGTCGATGTACTGGAAGTACGACACGTTCTGGGCTTGAGCGCCCTGTTCCTCCCGCCAGTTGGCATACTCATCACGTATGCTCGTGTACTGTTCGCGGGTAGTACATCGCGTCAGCGTCAAGTACGAATGAAGGGCGATGTCCTGTAATCCCTCATTCGTAAGGTGGCCCCTGTACTGCAACCACTCGTCGAACTCATTGTTCGTTGCTGAGAGCTCGACGGCCCTGGCTACTGTTGCTGCTGTCGCCACTGAAGAGTCTGAGAGATCAAACAACTCGCTCTCAGGGTTATCGGCGTCCAGCATGAACGCGGTGTGCGCATTGTCCATCTGGGTCTGGAAGTGGCGAACACGCAGTTTTCGAAGCTGTTCAGGGTCTATTGGCAGCTCGGTCCCACCCCCACCTTGGCGTGACATTGGAGGAGCCCCCTGCCCAACTCCAGGCTTGTAATGAGTTGGAGGAATCGACGCAGGTGGAGTGTTAGGCAGGTTTCCCTGCTGTGGCGCCGTCATCGGGATAGGCTGGTCGAAGTATCCCGTCTCCATCGGCGTCCCCACCTCCTCCGGCGGGTTCCCCCGCTGTTGGGACTGTGCTGTCTGCCTGTCCAGCATACTGGCTGTCATCTCCTCCACCATGCCCCTCAACTCCCGCAGCTCCCTCGCTGCCTGCTCGGAAACCTGAGTGCAGGAGCCGGTCCATGGAAACGATGACGCTATGATGCCTGGCTCTCGGCAGATAGCACATACTGGTTGCTGGGGATCTCCTTCTCGCTGATTCGCAACATGGCCCACCACATTCGAGTTCCAGCACTCCTCGTGGAACAGGTGGTTGCACCTCAAGCGGTAGATGCTTTCCCTCGGCTGAAACTCCTCGAGGCATACCGCGCAGGTGTCTTCCATCCCAGTATAGAATTCCACATCTGCCGCCCTAGGGTACACCCGCCGCTGCCGCTCCAGGACTGTTTCGGAGCCCAGGAAAGCAGCTGGGGGATCTCCTGCGGGAGCCAGTACCTCCGGCGCTACGGCAGACACTGCTGGAGGAGCTGCCGTTGTGGAGACTGCGGGCGACACGGCTGGCGAGCTTCCTCGCATAGGTGAGCCTCTGTTCCTCGCGACCTCAAGTGCAGCTGCACGTGCTTGGTCACGTCCGCTCTGCACTGCCTGCCTGCGCCTGAAACACGCCCGTTGAGTGTGGTACGTCTGCCTGATGTAATCTGGTACTCCCCTACTGCCTGATGATATCGAATGGGCAGAAGGCTGGACGGCCACCTCTGGCGGTGTTGGTGCGGGCATGAAGGCCATGTGCGGATACATGGACTGATAACTGTAGCGCACATTCGTGAGGCTATGGAACTGATCCGCCGTCTCGCGAACAAATCTGTTCGGGACTCTAGACCCGTCTGGGTACAGTGGCGGATCCATTGGTGCTGGCGCTGGCCTCTGGCCCTGAGCCATGCTCGGATGAGCATTGAAGGCTGGGACAAAGGCCCTTTGCCGAGCAGGGCCACGTGGGTTCGGACCCTCTGGCTCCCAGGACCAGGCTGGCCCCCACCTCTGACCGCTTGGATGGGGGAGGTTGTGACTCTGCACCTGTTGCGCCGCAGCTGCCACCCTAGCGCGGTAGTCGTCAGGCACTCCAGCAGCAGTAGTTTGGCCAGCAAAAAGTCGGTGGTGCATTGGAGTGCCGGGCAGGTTTCCCTGCAGACTCGTTGGCGTGCCAGGTGGCATCATGTTCAGAAGAGCTGTGCCATGCTCAGCCCTGGCCGCGGCTATCCGCTCCATGAGAGTGCCATTCGTGGCAGACCGACCAGGAGTCCCAAACGGAGACTGTGCTGGTGGTGTCGCCACTGGGGTCATGCCCCTCGGTGCGTGCATGCTATGCGAGGGGCCCCCTGGCATTTGCTCAAATCGAGCAGGCTCTCCGAAGATGCGGCCGAACGTTTGCGGGTCTCCCCGCGGTTCGGGCATGTCGTTTCTGAGTCCATTAACGGGCGGGTTTCCCTGCATGGCCTGGCGGTCACGCGTCACCATGGCGGACATAGCTCCCTGACCTGCGGCCCAGGGATCTTGCTGGCACAGTCTGACCGCTAGCTGTTCCACCTGCTCAGGATTTAGAGCGGCCGCGATCTGATCCAGATCTGAGGTGCTGAGGACCTGCCAAGATATGGCACTAGGCCCTTGGCATGGAGCACGGCTTGGAGCCGCGCTTCCTGCCTCACTCTCGTTGACCATGAGGATATGGTGGATCTCGGGCTGATTTCCCAGCACTGTTGGGCTGCAATGGTTCCCCACTTCCCTTTGACCATGAACCGCTTGAGGCTCATTAGCCTCTCGGTCAAGAGACCGTCTGCGCTTGATACTAGCACTGCCCACAATGTTCCACCTGTTCGGGGCCGCCATTATGGCAGTGGAGACGCGTGCAAGGCGATTGCCCAGATATCCTGGGTTCCGCCGTTGCTTTCCCGTGGAAAATTCTTCCACGTGCGCACTACAATACGGCTCAATAATGCCGTCTTTTCCTTCTGATCGGAGAACCCCATTGTCGGACCAGCAAAAGGCGATCCCGCCCTTCAGGGCTTGGCGCCAGTCCACAAAGATAACGATCTCGGAATCGGGGCCCCATCCACTCTGCACGCCGCGACGACGAAGCGTCGGAACAAGGTGGATGCGTGATCGACCAGTCCCTCTCTTCTTGGTTTTGTGTTCTTTACGACAAGAGAGGCCATGCCACATGATGCCCTCAAAGGCCGCCCATCGTGCGCCATGCATGGCAACCTCGGGACATGGGGCCGGTCTCCCGGCAGGATTGTCGTGCAGTACAATGTACTTGTACAACGACCAAGGGGCCTCGAGCGTCCACGAGTGCCCTTGCGAGGCACGGATGAATGTGTCGGATTTGCCAGAATCCCGCACCAAGACCTTGAACTGCAGACGCTGCTTCTCTTCTCCGTCCGGCTCGCGGACGTGGACGATCGCCATCATGATGGCAGCCATCTGGTCAAACGTTCTGTCGTAGAGGGTCTCGGCGATGATCGTGGCCTCATCCAGTCTCGGGTTATACCCGTCCTGTCTCGCACGTCCGTTGTGCCACGGAAGCTCGCGCACGAGCTCATCGAGATTGATCCATCCATCATGATCGTCGAACGTCTCAAGGCTCCACGCGGCATTGCGTGGTCTGTCAGGCGCGCGTCTGCAGATCCTGTTGAGGCATTTACTAAGCTGCTTGAGTGTATGATTACTTCTCGGAACAATACCTTTCTGCCTGCAGCTCTCCACCGAGCGCGTCGGTGGAAGATTCCGCAGGTCACGTCGATCATTGATTAACGCCTGACTCCCGCTAGTAAAGGAAGTGTCCCCTGGGTGGTGCAGCTTATCCTCTGGCGGGTTTCCCTGCAACGGAGCCTCTGTCACCGAAGATGCTGCGGCTCCTAGGGAGGAGGATGCTGCAGCTGCAGCGCCTGGCGGGTTTCCCCGCCGTGTTTCTCGACTGGCGCTGCCCTTGATCTTAGGCACCCAGGTACCCCTAGATAGAGCACCTTCCTCAGACCTCTTGGAGCGCGCAGCCACAGGCGAGCCCGGCGTAGGGGTAAACCCTGCACGCTCGAAAGCCTTGGCCTTGCCGGCGATAGAGCCGCTACGGCTAGGCGGTCGTCTGCGGATCTCCACGGAGTCCTGAGGTTGTTGTCTAGGATCGGGTCTCTGCGCCGGAGTTGCTCGAGTCGGTGACTTCAGCGTTTCAGAACGAGGCATCTCCATCTGCACATCTAACCCGAGTTCCTCTGAGCGGGCCGACATTTTCTGTCTCTCCCCCGAAGGCGCCCTGGGTGCACGTGTTTCGCTCTTGGCCTTCGGTTGGAGTGGGGGCTTCCATGCCCCCTTCATATAGATCTTCTGGGACTCCAGCAGCATTTGGCGAGTTGCCTCGCGGGCGCGTTCGTCTGCCACTCGCCTGCGCTCCGCATCTGCTGCGGCTCGCTGAGCCTTCTGTTCATCTTCATCCATCATCTCTGGCTGTTGGGCCTGACTGGAGACGCCAGGCGGGTTTCCCCGCATTCCAGTAAGGCGATTGAGCGCATCTTTTTCTTCCTGGGTCATAGGCGCAAGTCCCCTCGGAGGCTGGACCTCCTCGGCCATAGGGCCCCTGTGAGCCGCGGTTCCGAGACGACGGTTGATCTCGTCGATCTCTGCTTGAGTCATAGGAACCAACGGTGGATGACCCTCCTTTGCAGGAGCGCGGCCTCTATTCGGGCTCAAGCCCTCGTTGAGCCCTACAGGGCGCCCAGGCCTGTGTTCCTGGACTGGCTCTGAGCACGGCCCACAGGCTGCGTTGGGCCTGTAAAGCTTGCGCGCCGCAATGACATTCCGCAGCTGCGCCCGCGCTGCCTCTATCTCAGGACGACGAATGTTCGTCGCGAGCTGGTGGCCACCCCGTATGGACCTGCCTTGGGCATCCCTGTAGGTGGGTTGCCTTTTCCAAAAGCAGAATGCTCACCCGTTTGACGCCTAGGGTCGTTGTAGGCGAGCAACTGACCCCCTCGTCGAGCGGCATGCTCCGAAGGGCCTGCTTGCCCCCATTCGCGTGGGGGCCGTGCTTGAGGGTGAGGCTCGCCCCTAAGGCGTGGATGCGAGCGAGACCTCCTGGCATGCTCATCAGATGAAGCCGCCGACGCAGCCTGAGCAGGAGCCGGCGCGGGTTCCTGCGGGGCCGCAGGCGGCGCATCCTGGGCAGGCAGGTCTCCCTGCTGACTGGAGTCTGGCACAATTGGCTCTTGTGCAGGTGGTGGTGCGTCAGGGCAGTCGGGGCTGAAATCCACCTCCGCGTCTTCACCATTGACCTCCGTCATGAGGACGGTGGTCTCGTCCTCGCGCATCCCACATCCATCGCCCTCTTCATCTTCTGACATAGGATCTCCGATGACAACGGTCATCGGTCCAGCCGAGACGGGCAGGTTCCCCTGCTGCACAAGCGTCTGAGCATCGCTCGGCTGTCCCGGCGTCGGCGGCACGGTAGTCGGCTCAGGCCCGTTACCGAGCATAGCGCGCACATCGGGATGATCATAGTCATGTGTAGGCTGCCCGATAATGTTTCGCATGGCCGTGTGGTTGGGCTGCAATCCCGCCGCCTGGAGACCCCATCCCGGCGGAGGGAGAGCCTGACCGCGCATGGAGATGGCCCTTTCGAGGGCTTGGCGCCATCTCCCTCTGGAATACCACACATGTCGTTGCACGTCCTCAGGGTGCACGCTGTCGATGAGAGTAAGGGCCGCTAACACTAGCTCCGAGTCGTCACAGGCATCGGTGTCTCGTAGCATCATGCGGCCACTCTCGACACTCTCTTGACTCTCGGGATATGCTACGACCAGTACAGCGTGCATCTGAATGAGGGTCTGCAGTATCGCGTGCGGTCCGTACTCGCCTGGAGCGAGGATGCCAGGTGGTACGTGTGGGTTGCCTGGCACGCCCACGGTGAATGCTTGAGACTCTAATTCCATCAAATCACCATATTTGGAGGATATACTGGAGTGGGCCTGTTTCCAGGCATAAGGTCGGGTTGACGTCGAAGGTTGTGGTCAACCTCCGAAGGCGAGGCCTCAACAGCGACGTCCTCGCCACTGCTCTCGTAGGCCATGATGTTGTCTGTGTTACAGAACATCCAGTCGAAGAAAGATAAGGGCTGGTTTCCCAGCGTTCCATTCTCCACAGGCGTAAGCTCGATATTTCCGGGAACAAGCCTGCGGAGGCACTCGAGGTAGCACGCGTACAGTCCATGGCCGCACGCCTCGAGCTCATCCAAGTTGTCCACGCTGCTGGCCCAAGTGAAAAAAATATCTGTTCCACGGCCTCGAAATCTTGGAGGCTCAGATATTCAAAAAATGGTTCACTTGAGCCGAAATGGACTTCGGTCGATCTGCCCTTTCCATTACCCTTCGCTGGACAGTCTTTTACAAGATGATCGGTACTATCGCACTCATGGCACTTTAGGATCTGGCCGTCGCTACCTCGCGGGCTTCCCCGCCTACCTTTACCGTTGCCTGAGGTATCTCTACGGCCTTTTCCACGGCCTTTCCTTCCGAAAAATATCTCATCATACTGATCATCTGAAAGCCTCTGGAATAAAGTCGAGATGCCTCGTCCATTCAACCTTCGGCGACCCTGTTTGCCTTTGCCATTTCCTTTGGAGCTCCTCCGTATCCTCCTCCTAACACGACGCACTGGTCTTCGTGTGAACCTCCTCCACCTCCGCTTTGCCTGTTGTAATAACCAGAACAGGTGTTCGGCACGCTGATTGCTCCCTTCGATATGCATGATATCTGACCAATCTAGGGGTTCGATACCATCTGATGATGTGGTGTCGGTGTCGGTGCCGGAGTCGAAATCGTCACTGCCTAGGTAGGTGGATACACCGTCGTTTAGGGGATTCGTTTCACCCAATAGGGAACGGTGTGGTTGAGGTTCTCTAGGAGGAGGGCTGGTTGCCCAGCTTGGTTGTGATCGACCCCCTGTAAGTAGGGCAGTAGACTCTCCAGGATCGTCGGCCCATATGCTTGAGGGCCCGTTGCCAGGCTGAGCTTCAGTGGTTAAGGTAGCATAGAAATGTCCACTACCAGTTCCCCTTCCCCTTCCAAACACTGATCCTATGTTACCAGGAGACCGTTCTGATAAATGGCTTATCGAACGCATCCTCCCGCACAACTCATCATACTGTTGTTGAGTTCGGGGCATTTGGTGGTTGAGTGGCTGCAAGAGTTGCATGGCTCGCTGGTTGCCGACGCCTAGGGCGCGGAATAGGATAGCAGTGAGCAGTTGGAAGTTGGGAAGGTCAAACCCCACCGACTGTGCCTCAAGACGGGCCATCTCGAAACGAGTGAGGGTTACATCGGTTCGTTCTCCGTGAGGCACATGAAAGTCGATGAACTAGCTGTGTGCCTGAAGTGAGCTGGCGCTCATCTTCCAGGCGTTCGAACTTCATGCTTAAGAGGAGCATGATGTAGGTTACTGGGTCGGTGTGGACACCATCGATGTCCGCACCGTAGTTTATAATGTCAGGTGGTACCCTCATAGCGAGTGTCCTCGCTAGGCCACCCAGGCCGCGTTGTATGGCGGCTGCTTGGGCCTGTTCGTCATGCGTCCGCTTGTGACGTTAAGCCACGCGTTGACCTCGTAAACGTATTCGCGGAAAGGTACGTTGCCTTGAGGGCCCCAGTATGGGCCATGTGTTTGCCCATCTGTGCTATTGTCTCCTCGGCGCATGTGTCCGATTGCTGCCCCCAGCGCAAACTATACGATGGCGAAGATAACCAACCCAAGGCTGTGAAGATATGGGTGGTTATCCGGCGCGTTGCCGCGCTGGGATAGGGCTTGTAGCGCCTTGTCAAGTCTACGAGGCGCTTTATCTTGCGGGTCTCCCCGCCTCTGCTTCAATTACTGCGCTTTTGGTTCGTTGCCGAGCGGTTGGTAGTAGCGTAATGATGAAGCGTATATGGTACCAATGTTGTTGTTTAGACGTCGCACCTCTCGTGTTGCTTCTTGCTCTTGGACTGATCCTCGTAAATGTAGTTGGAGTGGTGGCGCAGGGTGGTAGTTGGTCACCAGGATCGTGCCGGATAGCGCGAGGATGAGAAGAGCAAGAGCTGACCACGCGAGAGTGCGGCCAGCTCTGCTACCAAGTCTGAAATGACGATGGTAAGTCAAATAGCATCCGATTCCATGGGAAGCGGATGGCAGATAGCGTCCAATGCCATGCTGTGTTGGTTCAGTATGGGGAGTGGACGGATAATATAGGATAAGATCGATGTAGTGATCTTTCCAGCACATAGCGAGCACACGCAGTGTCCGGGCAAATAGGGCGCGCGTGCCTTGAGCCAAAGGCAACGGCGCGCGGGCTATACTCCCGATCCTCTATAACATCTCCCAAAGAGCTACCCTTAAAGTTACCAAAATCCCCCCAAACGAATGCAACAGGCTGCCGAAAGCGCTCGGAAACACCCCAAGACGACCCCAAAACAACCCAAAACGGCCCCAAGACCGCCCAAAAGGCCCCCAAAACTGCCGAATAGGGCCCCAAGAGGGCTTTAAGAGACCCCCCAGATGGGGAACACAAACCGACGTTTCGAGATTTCCGCCCCAAGAGGCCACCAGCAGGCCAAAAGAGGCGCCCAAGAAGCCTCGAAGAGGTCCCCAACAGGCCTCAGAGAGCCCCAAGAGCACTCCTAAAACAACCCCAACAGGGTAAACTCAATGATGTTGCTAGAGTTGTTGAATGTGTTTCGTGGTCGACGCTGCCGCCGCCGCCGTCGTCGTCGTCGTCGTCGTCGTCGTCGTCGTCGTCGTCGTCCCCCTTCACGGTCGGCGGCACTGGTCGTGAGGCTATCGCAATAGAGGAGACGAAAGGTGTCACATGTGACGGACTTCGTCTTCTTAATCCTCCTCCTCCTCCTCCTGGTCCTCCTCCTCCTCCTCATCATCCTCACCATCAACAACAGAATCAGCATCAGCATCATCATCACCATCAGCATCATCATCATCATCATCATCATCACCACCACCATCATCATCATCATCATCAGCAGCATCATCATCATCATCATCAACATCATCAGCAGCAGCAGCATCATCATCTTCACCATTCATCATCATCGTCATCCTCATCATCATCATCATCATCATCATCATCACCATCATCATCATCATCATCATAGTCAGCATCACCATCAGCATCATTATTACCGTCGTCATCCGTATAATCAGCATCAACATCATCAGTATCATCATCTACAGCATCATCACAATCACCATCTCCATCTTCACCATCATCATCACAGCAGCATGATAAGCATGGCCATAATCATGAGATTCATCATCATCAGCTGCATCATCTGCATCATCATCTTCAATATCATCCTTATCGTCATCACCATCATCATCATCAGCAGAAGCATCATACTCATCATCATCATCAGCATCATCGTCAGCATCATCATCGTCATCATTATCATCGTCATCAGCACAACCATCCCCAACAGCATCATAATCATCATCAGCAGAATCATCACAATCACCATCTCCATCTGCACCATCATCATCAGCAGCATGGTAATCATGGTCATAATCATGATAATCATCAGCATCATACTCATCATCATCATCTGCATCATCTGCATCATCATGTTCAACATCATCAGAATCAGAATCATTATCAGCATTATCATCATCATCATCATCATCATCATCATCATCATCATCATCATCATCATCGTCATCATTGTCATCATCATCATCACCATCATCACCATCCCCTGTCGTCCTCGTGATCCTCCTGCTCCTCCTCCTCAGCCCTAACATCATTATCATCAGCATTATCAGCATCATCACCATCACTCTTGTCACATCATCAGCATCAACATCATCAGCAGCAGCAGCATCATCATCTTCACCATTCATCATCATCGTCATCCTCATCATCATCATCATCATCATCATCAACATCATCAGCAGCAGCAGCATCATCATCTTCACCATTCATCATCATCGTCATCCTCATCATCATCATCATCATCATCATCATCATCAGCATCATCATCATCATCACCATCATCATCATCATCATCATCATAGTCAGCATCACCATCAGCATCATTATTACCGTCGTCATCCGTATAATCAGCATCAACATCATCAGTATCATCATCTACAGCATCATCACAATCACCATCTCCATCTTCACCATCATCATCACAGCAGCATGATAAGCATGGCCATAATCATGAGATTCATCATCATCAGCTGCATCATCTGCATCATCATCTTCAATATCATCCTTATCGTCATCACCATCATCATCATCAGCAGAAGCATCATACTCATCATCATCATCAGCATCATCGTCAGCATCATCATCGTCATCATTATCATCGTCATCAGCACAACCATCCCCAACAGCATCATAATCATCATCAGCAGAATCATCACAATCACCATCTCCATCTGCACCATCATCATCAGCAGCATGGTAATCATGGTCATAATCATGATAATCATCAGCATCATACTCATCATCATCATCTGCATCATCTGCATCATCATGTTCAACATCATCAGAATCAGAATCATCATCAGCATCATCAGAATCAGCATTATCATCATCATCATCATCATCATCATCATCATCATCATCATCATCATCATCATCATCATCATCGTCATCATTGTCATCATCATCATCACCATCATCACCATCCCCTGTCGTCCTCGTGATCCTCCTGCTCCTCCTCCTCAGCCCTAACATCATTATCATCAGCATTATCAGCATCATCACCATCACTCTTGTCACATCATCAGCATCAACATCATAATCAGCATCATCGTCTTCATCATCACGGCTCTCCAGAGCCTTGAGACACGAGGTGTCACACGCAACGGCCGCCCGCGCCCCGCCGAACAGTCACCGCGGAAAATGTTGGGCTGGCACGGTGGCGGGACTTGCCTCAGGCATCTGGATAACAACCTAATTGTTCGCAGGGGAAGGCATCTTCGCATGCCACACTTCAAGACTTTGTCTCGGTGACCGCCTGCAGCGCTCGCGGGTAATGCACTTGCCAAGCCCCTCTGCTCCTCCGCCCGCCCCGCCTCCCCCAGTTTGCCAGCATAGGGTGGAGGGCGTCTTGAAAAACTATCGGCGCCCAGTGTGGCTCTGCCGCGCCTCTTCTCGGAGGCCGGGCAGAGGACAGAGGGCGGGGAAGAATGCTGATGCGAGCCGGAGAAGAGGAAAAGGTGAGATTAGGAGGGGGTTCTAAGAGAAACGATGTTGGTGGAGACCGCTGCTCTTCTGGGAGCCGTGGCATTCAGGAGCGGAGAGAACACCACCAGGAAGAGTGGCAGGAGGAGGAGGAGGGGGACGAGAAGGGCAAGGGACGGGAGAGACCTGGGAGGTGGACGAGGAGGTATAAGCGGAAGGATGGAGGAGGAGGAGGAGCAGGAGGCGGCGGAGGACAAAGAAGAGAAGGGACGGAAGAGGAGAAAGGAAAAAAAAAGTAACAATGGAATGATGGAAAGGAAATGCGAGAGGAGGAAGAACAAGGAGAGAACGGGGCCGAGAAAATCCAAGGCAAGGGCCTCGAGCGAACTTGGCCGGCAGGGCGGCCGGCATTCCGCTGCGAGGCTGGTGAAGGATATTCCACCCCACCGCGCCGCACACCGTGCAAACTATGACAAATTCACGAAGGGGATGCTGCCAAGGATGGGGAGAAAAGGAATCACGAAGAGGAGGAGGAGGAGGAGGAGGAGGAGGAGGAGGGGGAGGAGGAGGGGGAGGAGGAAGAGGAGGGGGAGGAGGAGGAGGAGGAGGAGGAGGAGGAGGAGGAGGAGGAGGAGGAGGAGGTAGGAGGAGGAGCGAGGAGGCGCGAGGAGAGACGAGAAAGACGAGGATGACGAAGGCGCGGCGAAGCTACCAGGCGGTCCCAAGCAATGCCGAAATTTGCCCGCCGTCGCCCACGGCCGCGCCTCTCGCGTGAACGGGCGCGCGGCGGCAGCCGGCGCAGCTGCCGCGCACACGAAGAAATGCCGCCCGGCCAAGGACGGGGGGGGCGGGGGGGTAGCAAGGGGGCATAGAGGGCTTCAGTCCTCGATGATCGAACCTCGCGCCTTGACCGCTTCGAGCCCGCGGCCTCGACCCTCGATCCTCCTCCAAGACGTCGATCCTCACCCCTCGAAGCTCGACCCTCGACCCTCGAGCCGCGGGCATCGACCCTCGACCCTCGCAGTGCCAAAAACGCTTTCCCGATCGCGTTGCCACACGCACACACCACAAGGGAACACGGGGCGGAAGGAACAACAAGCAAACCTCGGACACAAGCGGCCCATACGTCTTGAAATCGGTCAACGGGCGCGCAATTTTCCGTCGCACCCACGGTCGCCATTTCTCAGCCTTTCAATCACTTGTTCTGTTATAAACGGGAAAATTGACGAGGGCAGCCATAGCCACGCGGCGCATCATTGTCTCTTGTCTTTGGAGGGGGGCGATTTCCTTTGACGCTCTTCCCGCGTCGTTGCGTTTGTCCATCCGTCCGTCCGTCCGTCTGGGCCGCGCAGCCTGGGGCGCTGCCAGCGGCCAGGCGCGGGCGCCGGGGGCGCAGCCTGGTGCGCCAGGCCGGGGCCGGGACTGGGGAGCGCTGCCAGCGGCGCGCGGCGGGCGCCGACTTTCCTCCGCGACGTGGCCTCGTTCCCCAGGCGCGGCTGGGGCGCGCCCTCGAGGCGCGGCTTGCCCGCGGGCATGCAACGCGCGCCCAGAAAGTCTGTCCGTCCGTCTGTCCGTCTGTCTGCGTGTCCGCGCGCCTCGTCTGCTCGTCTGGCGCCTGTCTCCCCGTCGCTTCCTTGGATCGCGGCTGCCGGGGGCAGCGCCCGCAACGGGGGCGCCCCGCGGGCTCGCCCGCCCCTGCGCATGCCAGCGCGGCGCGCCCTAGCTGCGCGGGCGTAGATTGCGACTCTGCCTCGCATCGGCGCCCTGCGGGCGCCAGCTACACGCGCGCTCTCCCGGGCTTGGATTGCGCCCGGGGCCACGGCGGCGCCCCGCGGGCGCCGAGTCTGCATTTGAGCGCGCCGCTGCCCCGAGGGATTCGCGCCGAATGCGCGCTTGAGCGCGGCGCGCCCTTTGCGGGCTGAAAATGAGATTGTCGGTCGCGGGAGCGTTCTGCCGGCGCCCGCTGGGCATGCGAGCGCGGTCCGCCTCCGCAGGCGCAGGCTGCGACTACGGGTCGCAACGGCGCCCGGCGGGCGCCAGTCGCGCATTTGAGCGCCGTGCGCCCTCGCGGGAATGGCAATCTGAACCCGCCGCGGCGGGCTCAGATTGCCGCCCCCGGTCGCAGCGGCGCCCTGCCGGCGCCCATGGCGAATGCGCGCGCCTGCGCCCCCTGTGGGCGCAAGCTGCGATTCTGGGGCGCAGCGGCTGAATTGCGCGCGGGGGCGCGGCGCGCCCTCCGGCGCCCACGGGGCTCGCAGCGGCGCCCTGCGAGCGGAAAATTGCGCATCTCAGCGCGCTGCCCCTTGGCCGACCCAGGTTGCGAATCTGGCCCCCGCGCGCCCCCCGCAGGCCGTTCTCGCGCTCGGGCTCGCCGCTGCGCATTTGAGCACCCAGCGCGTCCTGCCAGCTTGAATTGCGATTCCTAATCGCAACGGCGCCCCGCGGGCGCCCGTGGCACATTTGGCCGCGGCGCGCCCCCTGCGCGCTCAGATTGCATCTCGGGGGCGCCGCATCGCCATCGGGGCACCGACGTCGCAGGCGAGCGCTGCCCGCCCCTTCTGGGAGCGCTGCCCGCCCCTTCTGGGCACGCGCTGCAACTTTGGGTCGCGGCGGCGCCCAGCGCCACTTAATGGCGAATTTGAGCGCGGCTCGCCCTTCTCGAACTCACATTGAGACCCCCGGTCGCGCTGGCGTCCTGCGAGCGCCAATGGCGCATCTGGGCGCGCTGGGCTTTCCGCGCTGGCTGGGCATTCTGCGGGCTCCGATTGCCATCCCGGGTCGCGCCGGCGCCCAGCGCGCGCCAGTAGCGCACATGAGCGCGCTGCGCTCCACGCAAGCTCAGGCTGCGATTCCAAATCTCGGCGGCGCTCTGCGGGCACCAAATTGCGCACCCGGGCGAGGGGCGCCCCATTTGCGCGGGCTCCCATTGCCATTCTGAATCGCACCGGCGCCCTGCGGACGCCAACTGCGCATTTGAGCGCACTGCTCCTTGATTGGTGCCAGACGCTCTGCCTTGGGCGCCCCGTCTTCTTATTCCGCGCTCCATCGCCCGATGCGAACACCACCTCACTCGGCGAAAAAAGAATTGCAAATCTTATGCGAAACTCGGAAAACTGGGCTTACGATGACTCCAACACAGGGCAACTCCCTCCGTGGCTCAGGTCGCCCCTTCCCTCGCCCCCACGAAGAGGATGGGCGAACACTGGGCGTCCACGCTGCTGGGCCTAACCCGCGCGACGTTAGCTCTCCATGCAACAATATATGGTGTTCTCCTGGTACGCTCGCAATCATCGCTCTCGAGGTGCGATCTACGGCGCTCCAATTGAAACCGCGAGCCTGCAAACGCATGTGAACCACAAGCTCCGCTCTGCACGCCTACGCCGCGTGCAACTTGAAGAACAACCACGGTGCAGTTTGGCTTCCTTGGCACGTCTACTGTAGACTGTCTGCGCGCCTCCGGCCTCGCATTGTTTCAAAGACCGCGGTCCAGCGATCAAGTAGAAGGCTCTGACCGCGGAAGCGAAACTTCTTGGTGGCCTCAAGGTAGACCCAATCCAATCCGCACTGCGGTCAGTACTCCATGCGATCACCTGCTGTGTCCTGACTCCGTGGGCCCCCCGCAAGCGGAGCGAAGCGGAGCCCAGGGCGGCGATGCTTACAAGAAACGGATTAGATGCCTCAGCCAAGGTCTCGAAGAGACTCCTGGCATGACAGAAAGCATAAAATTAGCACCAGCGGACGCGCTCGAGGAAGGACAACGCCGACTCGCATCTCTACATTTGATCTGATGACCTTAGCAAGTGATGCTGCATGGTATAAGACAAAAGCGGGAGTGCAAACGCATTCCACGCCAAAGTTCTGGTGCCCAAGCTGGTGCGGGCCTGTCTCCTGAGAACCAAGCTTTGCCAGAACTTTGCCATCGGCTCTAACGCAAAATCCTCTTCAATAGCCCCAGGTTCAAGTCGGAACCCACATGCTTTGCGGCGAAAGACAAGCTGCGGTTCCTCTCTTCGAGCGTCAGCGCCCGATTTGGTAACCAAGCTGTCTTCGTAGGGTTGATCAGTTGACCAGACGCCTCTTCGAACAGCTCAAACGGCTGTGCCAGCTGCGGAATGGTTTGTTGAGCCCCGCAAGAGATGTTCCAGTCATCGCAGATACCCCAGATACCATCGACCCCAGGCACCTGGTCAGTTTGGCACAAAAAGGACTCCACTGCAACGACGTATACGAACACGCTCAGCGGGTGTGCCTGGCTGTAGCCAGCTGCGAACGACGAGACGGGTGGAACAACATGGCCAGAGAAGAGTAAGTAAGCAATGCGATTGTGCATGACCTGGTAAATGCCATGAGCCAGAGACTCTGGCAGGCACGCTTTCTCGAAAACGGCCTGCACCCATTCCCAAAACAACATGTTGAACCCTTCCGTTCACCCCGAAAACAATGCGAAACGAAAGGCGGTGCGATCACGCTGCGCCAGACCTCTTCCGATGTTCCAATCACGTGGCCGGGAAAATTGCTGCACTCTTAGGAGACGTAACCGGTTTTACCAATGCCTCCCGGCGCAGGAGGCGCAAACACCGCATCAAGAAGCGCACCCAACGGTCGAGCCCGAACCAGCTGCATGCAGCAGATTTGTCAAACCACCCTTTCCCTGTTTTACCTTTCGTCTGACCCGATTCTGCGAGGTTTGGGCCCCGACCCCTCGAGGATGGAAGAAGAACTAGATCATCATAAGCTTTAAGAGGTCCACGCAGATTTATTGTGTCGGCGGCGGCGCAGGGTCCGACGGTCCAACGCCGATCCCAAAAATCCACGCGGACCTCCCGAAGTTTATGAAATACAATTTGCTATTCTTCGGAAAATGTTGCCGCGCGTCCTTGAAATCGATTGGCACGTACGGAAAGGAGGGCTGATGCGAGGTTCTGCCATCGACCCTGGCGGATCTGGGGGAGAAGGTTGCTGCTGTGCCGCCGGGAAATCGTGCGGCCCTGACGGCCAGCTCAGGAACGGAAAGAGCGATCGGAAGACGGACGCTGGCCTGACGCCACCCAAGGACGGCCGCGGCAGAGCCGTGCTGCGAACAGGCAGCCCCAGGAGCAGTGGCAACGAAGGTCGGCACCAGACGAAGAGAAAGACGAGGAAGAATAAGGAGAAGAAAAACAACAACAACAACAACAACAACAACAACAACAACAACAACAATAACAACAACCACAACAGCAGCAGCAGCAACAACAACAACAACAACAATAAAAACAACAACAATAACAACAACAACAACAACAACAACAACAACAACAACAACAACAACAACAACAACAACAATAATAACGACAACAACAACAACAACAACAACGACAACAACAACAGCAGCAGCAGCAGCAGCAGCAACAACAACAACAACAACAACAACAACAACAACAGCAGCAGCAGCAGCAACAACAACAACAACAACAACAGCAGCAGCAGCAGCAGCAGCAACAACAACAACAGCAACAGCAACAGCAACAGCAACAACAACAGCAACAACAACAACGACGAGCGGGATAAACGCATACACTTTTGAGGGTCCGCGCTGATTTCTTGGATCAGCGCTGGGCCGCGCGAGGGGCGGCGCCGGAGGCGTCGCCAGGGGTGTTGAACGCAGATCCAAGGAACCCACGCAGACCTTCAATGATCTGTTTATACAGCGTCTTCATCTCCGGCACTACCACCGCCAGGGGCAACAGCCAGGCGGGGTGCCCCCCTGCTCTGCGGCGGGCCGCCCGAGACACCCCTCGTGCCCAACTCGGGGAGGCACTTTGGACCTCCGCGCTGGAGATGGCCCGCTGATGGTGGTGTTCGATGCTCGTTCAGGGAACCTTCCCTCGGCTACTCGCTCCACGCATGCGTCGATGCCGTATCGAGGTCCGTCGACTGGAGTCCAAACAGAGTCCAACCGGAGTCGAACAGATCCGACATGTGGGTCCGAGGAAGGCCCCTAGCGTGGTGCTGTCGTCTCGCCCCCTCAAACGGAGCCGAAAGGAGGACTGAGCCCGGCAGGCCTGCAGTGCTGCCTGGGGCGGCCTCAGCGCCCCGACGGCCCAGGCGTGCGCGGCAGCGCCCCCAATGGGGGGAACAAGAAGAGATCGATACCGCTACTCCGCGGACCTCTCCTGGGCGCGTTCTGAGAAGCGGATTCCGCCGTGGCGACGGGGGGAGCGTAGCAGTATCGGTATCTCGTCCTCGTCCTCGTCCTCCTCCTCGTCCTCGTCCTCGTCCTCGTCGTCGTCGTCGTCGTCGTCGTCGCCGCCCCCGTCGCAATCGTCAGTCGTCTTCGTCGCCGTCGCCGTCGTTGTCGTCGTCGTCGTCGCCGTCGTCGCCGTCGTCGTCGTCGTCGTCGTCGTCGCCGTAGTCGTCGCCGTCGTCGTCGCCGTCGTCGTCGTCGTCGCCGCCGTATTCGCCGTCGTCATCGTCCTCGTCGTTGTCGACGTCGGCATCATCCTTCCCCGACCTGCTCCTCGTTGTCGTCGTCCACGTCTTCCTCGTCGTCGTCGTCTTCGTCGTCTTCGTGGTCATCGTCTTCGTCGACGACCCAAAAAGGCCGCGGCAAGCCAAACTGGGCGTGGTGAGGGCCGCCCCAGGCTGCCCCGTCGGCCTGACGCGGCTCGCCAGGGCCGCCTCGGGGCTGTCCGCGCGCAGCGTTTGGCACTGCCGCGCCACTTGCTTCCCCGCGTGCGCGCGCCCACGTGCGCCGAGCACAAAGCCGATTGCATCCACCTTTGCGCCCTCCTCGGCTCATGGCTCCTTCTCGTCGTTCCTGCCCCCCGTCCTCCTCCTCCTCCTCCTCCTCGTCCTCCTCCTCGTCCTCTTCCTCCTCCTCCTACTCTTCCTCCTCCGCCTCCTCCTCCTCCTCCTCCGTTTCCTCCTTGTCTTCCTCGTCCTCCTCCTCCTCCTCATCCTCCTCTTCTGTTTTTACGTACTATGCGTGTTCGTAGTATTATTCGTCCTCTTAGTATTATCAGTATTCTGATTATTACAATTCGTATTATTGTTATTATTATAATAAGTATTAGTATTATTAATATGATTAGTATTCGTATTGGTATGAGTAGCAATACTATGAGTATTAGTATTACCATCATCATTATTGACGGCATGGTGTTATTAGTTGTAGTGGTAGTTGTATTAGTGTTCGCAGTCTCATCTTCATCAGTAGTCATAGTAGTATTAGTGTTGCAATTATTAGTATTATGATTCGTAGTAGTAGTCGTATTACTAGTGACAGTATGATTACCACTAGTATTATCAATAGTACGAGTAGTATCAGCAGTAATACTACTGTTATGATTAAACCATATTATTAATAGAAATAATATTATCACTGCTTCATAATATTAAAGATTAATGGTATTCGTGCTGATAGTATTCGTACCCGTGTTAGTATTATTACTAGTCGTATTATTGCTTTTCTTCGTATTACTATTAGTATTGGGATTGGGGCTCTTATTAGTAGTATTCGTGTTGGTAGTGTTGCTCGTAGCCGTAGTATTATCATTGTTATTCTTACTAGTGTTCGTAGAATTCGCATTGCTCTTCGCATTCATACTATCATCCAGCTGTGATTATTAGTAGTGCTCTGATTATTCATATAAGTCGTAATATGAATATAAGTATTCTTCTCATTATTATTATGCCTCGTCGCATGGTTATTCGTCATTTTCCTCCTCCTCCTCCTCGTCCTCCTCTTCTTCCTCCTCCTCCTCTTCCTCCTCCTCCTTTTCCTCCTCCTCCTCCTCGACTTCCACCTCCTCCTCCTCCTCCATCTCCTCCTCCTCCTCTTCCTCCTCCTCCTTTTCCTCTTCCTCCTCCTCTTCCTCTTCCCCCTCTCTTCTTCCTTCTCCTCCTCCTCCTCCGCTTCCTCCTCCTCCTCCTCCTCTTCCTCATCCGCCTCCTCCTTCTCTTCCTCCACCGCACCATGTCGGAACCGCTGGGCCGCGAGTCTTCACAGGCGACGCGGTCACCCCCTGTGCCTTTCCTGCGCAGCTGTTGCTGCTCTCCGGGCGGTAGTTCTATGGCTGGGGGCGTGCAATACACGGGCGGCCTTCGGGAGACCGACCCTGGGCGCCGGCCTCCTCCTCCTCCTCCTCCTCCTCCGCCTCC
>CAUYUJ010000991.1:450465-457965 GCA_963575745.1 Prorocentrum cordatum
ACTACTACTACTACTACTACGACCACTACTGCTACTACGACTACTACTATTACGACTACTACTACTACTACTACTACTACTAATAATAATAATAATAATACGACTACTACTACTACTACGGCTACTACTGATACGACTGCTACTTGTACTACCACTGCGACTACGACTATCACCACTACTACTACTAGTACTACTACAACAACTACTAACACTACCACTACTACTACTACTACTACTACTACTACTACTACTACTACTACTACTACTAGTACTAGTTCTACCACTACTACTACTACTACTACTACTACGACTACTGCTACTACTGTTGTTGCCACTACTACGGATCCTACTACTACGACCACTACTACTACTACGACTACTACTACTACTACTACTACTACCACTACTACTACTACTACCTACTACTACCTCTACCTCTACTACTACTACGGCTAATGCGACTACTACTACTACTACTACGTCTTCTTCTTCTACGACGACTACTACTGCTACTACTACTACTACTACTTCTACTACTACTACTACTACTACTACTACTACTACTACTACTACGACTACTACTACTATTGCGACGACTACTACTACTACTACTACTACTACTACGACTACTACTACTACTACTACTACTACTACTACTACTACTACTACTACTACTACTACTACTACTACTACTACTACTTACTACTACTACTACTGCGGTCTCGTGCACCACATCACCACGGCTCAACCGCCTTGGGAAGAGCGCCCTTGTGGCTGCCTCATTTCCAGTATGTAGCGAGCACCTCTTCTGGGTGAAAGGGCGGGTCTGACGCGCATGCAGCGGCGGGCGCTCATCCGAAGGCAGCTGGCCCCTACGGCCCAAAATAAAGCGACAGCGGCGGCACAGCAGCACACGGGGCGACCCCAGTACCGCCTTCGAGGCCAACTAGCGCGAGTAGGCGCGAGAAGAGGCCAGGATGGCAAGCCAAAATGGCTAGGCGCCCAGCGGCGTCGCGGCAGCACACGGGGCGACCCCAGCACCGCCAGCGAGGCCCACGAGCGCAAGTAGGCGCGAGAGGAGGCCAGGACGGCAAGCCAATTGGCAAGTCAGAATGGCCAGGCGCACAGATGACCGAGCGAGGAGCGGAGGCTTAAGCAACAGGAGCCGCGGCGCGAGGGGGCACCACTGCGGGCACACAGCGCTCGCTGGCAGGGCGGCGTTGCTACAGCTGGGGCGCAAGCAGACCTACAGGTTCAGCACCTTTGAAAGTGGCAGGCACGGGATCTTAACATGGACTCACGTTGCCTCCCCGAGGGCTTAGAGGTATTCGATGCTGTGGGCCTGCAGAGTTTCATCATTCAGGCGGACTGGCCTGCTCCTTGCGCAATGGCTGCAAAGACCTGCGACGGCAGCGCTTGCACTTCTCCCCCGAGGTCGCCACTGCCGCCCGCCTGCCCTGAGGGCCCAGAGATCCGGCGCTCGAGGTCCTCGCCGAGGGCCACGTTCAGGGCGGCAACATTAGGGATCTGCTGCGGGATCGGGTCCGTCGGCGGCGGCGGCACCGCAGGGGGCGCCGTCAGCGGCGGCGGCGGCGGGGCCATGATGGCCGCTGGCGGGGCCCCAGCAGGCGGTGGTGGCGGGTCCTGGCTGCCGCGGGCCACGCCAGCTGGAGGGGCGCTGGCGGCGCGGACGGGGGCGGCACGCGGGGCGACCCCGGTACCGCCCCCGCCGCCCGTGAGGCTGCCCTCCCGAAGGTTGTGGCGGCGCTCGTAGAGCGCCAGTTCCTCGCACGCAGTCGCCAGGCGCTCCCTCTTGGCCCTATTCCGCTGCTTCTTGGCGCAGCCCGCCCACTCTGGATCGTTCAGCCCCCAGGCGACCTGCGAGCACAGGTCGGTCCACTTGAACTCGGGCAGGCCCTCCCAGGAGAGCCCCCCCATTAGCGCATAGTGGCCCTCCCACTGCGGCTGGTGCGGAGCGTAGCGCTTGAAGACGGTGCCCACTGCCAACGGCTCGACCTTGGGCAGGTGCTGCAAGAGGTCCACAGCGCCGATCACCGCTACCCCCTCCATCTTGAGCTTGTCGTAGCGCAGCAAGGCCTTCAAGTCGCGGATGTCCTCCTCGGGGTGTTCCGCGTGCATGTAGTACGCACGAGGCGGGTTCTGCTCTTCCTCTATCAACTCGATGCAGACGACGTAGGAGGTCGCGTAGCGCGCTCCACAGTGGCAGTGCCAGCGCTGGCCCGTCTCCCCCGCCGCCCCCTGCGCGCAGGTGAGCAGTTGCGTCCAGCGATCCGAGCGGATCACCGAGCAGCATCCCTTGGGATTGTCCCAGGTCTTGTTGGCCGAGCACATGTAGTACATGTTGAACGCGAAGCCATTGCCACGGTCGAACTGGTCCGTGTAGTCGCCCATGCGTCGGTAGGCCTCCTGCGCCATGGCGTTGCCCTGGCACTCCTCCTTCCAGGCGCGTTTGCGTCCCAGGCGCGCGTCCGCGACCCCCGAGGCTTCCAGGGGGCCCTTCTTCAGCCTTCCCACATCATCCTCTGCCTCCGCATTCAGCGCGTCGAGCCACTTCTGGGCCCCGTCCTGCGCCTCTGCGCCCCTCACCATGTCCTCTTTCTTCTCCAGGATGGGCCCCAGGCCTCCCAGCATGTGGGTGCGCATGGTCTCGAATTTAAGGACCCCATAGGCCCGCGCCATACGCTTCAGCGATTTCTTGGAGAGGCCGAGCCGCAGCAGGGGCTCGATATCCGTGACCTCCTCCACGGTCTTGACGTTAGTCAGCTGGTGGCCCTGATCCTCAGCATCGTTGTCGGGCGGGGGGTCGCTCTCATCGCCACGGGCAGGGTCTGCGGGGCCAGGTCCATCCTCGAGGGGTGGAGGCGGCGCGCGGGGCGGCCCCGGCACCACCTCCACCGCCATCGGGCGACCGACCTCCTCCGCCACCGTTTCCGTGGCCGGGGGGGCGCCCGTGCTCTCGGGATCGATGCCCACCCCGACGCCTTCCGTTGACCTCCGCAGGGCAAGCAAGCCGTCGCCGGAGAGCGAACCCCACCAGCACGTCCATGCCCTCCTCGATGTGGTCGAAGCTCGCGCGGAACTTCGCCACTCGCTTGGCGGCGTGGTCGATGGAGCCAGCACCCTTGTTCAGGCGCGCTGCGCGCGTCACGGCCTCGTGCTCGGTGATGTTCTGCGTCGCCGCCACGCAAAGCGAGCACGTGTACAGCTTATATTGGCCTTGAACACCCTTCCGCAGCTCGGGGCACTGCGGGTTGTGCTCTGAAGCCTCGGCGCAGCGGCGCATCTCACCACAGCTGAGCTCGCCCACGTACTCAATCATCATGATCTTCCAGTCATCCAGCGCTGAGCACACCCGACACCAGCCCAGGCGCTGCGGCGGGACCCAGTACGCACCCATGCAGTGGACGTAGCCCGCCTCGGCGTAGTCCTCGTCCGCCATCATCTCGGCGTCCTCGAGCGCGGCAGCCGCGCCGCCGCTCGGCGGGGGGGCCTTGCCGTAGGCGGCCTTGTTGCTGCGACGGCGGCGGCGTTTGCCGCCATGCCCGCTGAGGGCGCCCGTGGTCGCTGCACTCGGGGCCCCACTGGCGGTTTCATCGTCCACGGAGCGGCCGCCATCGGCGTCGCTGCGCGCACCTCGGCCACCGCGGCCGCTCACGGCCTGTCCCCGCAGCTGGAGGTTGTGGAGCGCGAGGGTGGTCGCGCCCAACCCGCGGCGCTGCTCCGTGGCGAAGTTGGAGTAGGTGGCCGCCGCTGCCAGGGCAGCCCTCGTCACTGGCACCACCGCCGACGCAGGCATCGCGGAGGCCTCAGAAAGGATCCTCGGCCGCCGCCGTGGGGCCTCCGTCCGAGGCACCTTCAGAGGCAGCGGCACTGGGGGCGGGCCCCGTACCGCTGCCTCCGTCGGCGCCCTCGGCAGGCGTCACTGATCCCGTGGGCAGCGTCGGCGCCGTCCGAAAGGTCGCCGCCTCAGACATCACGTCGAACCCCTCGACCGAGACATCTCCGCTCTCCGACGCGCTCACCTGCTGGCCAGGGCGCTGCGCAGGCCCCGCTTTGGGAGTGGGCGCGTCGGCCGCGGTCGCACCGCTGGCCTTCGCGCGCGCCTCGGCCTTCGCCTTGCCTTCGCCGCCAACGCCTCGCGAAGAGGCGCCGCATCGTGACTAGGCGAGTCGGCATGCGTCACTGCAGGCCACGGCATCGGCGCGGGCTTCGAGAACTTAGGCGCCATCACTTGGTCGGAAGGATGGCGCGGGAGGTGCAGCTCAAGAGATCGTGCGAGGCGAGACCCCACGAGCCAAACAGCTGCCGAAGAAGAGAGGGGAGGGGGAGAGGCTGCACACCGAACCAAAATGTGGCGGCCGACTGCCAAGGCGGGGCAAAGGTAAAACATGAGAACTAAAGGTTGAAACCAGCGGCTCCAGGTGCGTGGAGACCGATCCTTGTGCAGGCTGAAAACGGCCTGACCCCCGTTCGGGACCCTGGACGGGCAGGAGAGGGGAAAGGGGGGCGAGGAAACCACGTCGCGGGCGGGCGACAAAGCGGACGGCGGGCCGCCGACGGTCCCAGGACCCGCGGGGCGACCCCGATCTTGAACGCCTCTTGACGCCTCTTTTACATGTGGTCTCGGGCAGGTGCTGCTGGCGGAATGATGGCCCAACACGGACAGGTTGAGAGAGCAGCTCAAGACTAAGAGCACAACGAATGTGACACGGCGGGAGCACAACGCGCACAAGGCAGGGCAACTGCACAACGCAGCGCGCGGGACAGACAAGACGAGGCAAGAGCGCATCATGCACACTATGAGGGAACTAAACAGCACCGTGCACACAGCTGACGTGACCATTTTTTATGACTGATCAGGGCAGCAGGAAGGCAAGGGGGGGGGGGGGGGCCAGGGGGCACACGCAAGTGGGAGGGAGCCGCACCTAGTCAAGACCGGACACTCGGGGCGACCCCGGCGCCTAGCCCGACTACGTCCTCCGTCGCCAGGGCGACCTGCTCAGCGATGTGGCCCTGCAGGGCGTTGGCCACTGCCGAGCGCATGGACGAGCGCGCTGCGGGCCGTTCGGCCTCGGGCAATTCCCCCACGGCACGGCGCAGCCACGTCTCCGCCTCTGCGCCCCAGCGGCCATTGACATCGAGAACAAAGGGCACCAGGCCAGAAAATGGGCACCCACGGTGCTTCACTTTCTCTCTGCGCTGCAGGGATGACTGATGCTGCCGCCCCGTCTGGGCCACGGCCACCTCGCCCACCAAGCTGATGTCGAGACATACTCGGCCATGGAGACCTCGATGGTAGACGACGTCCAGTGTGGCCGCGCCCTGCTCTTCCGTGTGCCACTCTGGGATGACCTGCTCCACTGGGGCGCGATGGCCCACCCCGCGCAACCAGAGCGCCACGGCATCTCGGATGGCGTTGTGGCGGCGCACCGGGCCACCTCCCCGGGGGCAGTTGAGCGCGCGAACGCCGCGGACGTCCACCGCGCGGCCACGCGCCGGGCCGGCCTGCGCCATCGCGCGATCGGGCCCCGCCGGTCGGTTCTGGCACGTGCACTCGGACTGCAGCAGCGGCAAATGCATGCGCCTCTTGGCCGCAATGCAGAACGCGTGGTCGGCGAGGGGCGAAACCCCCTCGAAGTTATCCAACCAGGCGCCCGCTGAGCTGCCCGAGGCACTATGCACCGCCGCCGCCGCCGTCACCGGCAGCGCGGCCAAGAACGTCTTGGCGGCGCGGCCCCGTACGCGCTGGGCGTACGTCTTCTGGTCCTTGCCCCTCCGCCCTTCCAAGAGGCCCTGCCAGCGATCGCTCTGGGGGCGACGGCCTCCTGCCAACCGCCCCTGCTCCTCGCCCGCTGCCGAGAGGGCACGGCCGAGGCCCAGCCACCGCCGAAGGAAGCCAATCGTTGTCGTCTCGCGGAGCTCCTGGGCAGCCGCGTGGAGCCCGGCCTCCCAGGGCGCCAGGAGGGCAGCGGGGCCGCGCTGTTCGGCGCTGCCACAGCCCAGACCTCCGTCGCTGACCTCCATGAAGATCTGCTCTCTTGGGGCAGCCGTGACCCCCAGAAGGGCGTTGACGAATGCGACCACTCCGTCATCCACCCTGCGGCCCCGCGCCGCCGCGAGCGGAAGCGCCCGCTGGATGTGGACGCAGGCGCCCCTCGACCAGATCCGCGCCAGCTGGAAGGCGTCAAAGGCAGACAGCCCGCGCGTGCGTAGCGCCAGGAGCTCTCGGAAGTAGCGGTCCTGCTTCTGGAGGAAGGCCTCGCCGCAGGGGAGTGGCGCGGCGGCGCCTGGGGCGACCCCGGCACCGCCAGCCGGCACGAGGCCACCCTCGTCGAGGTCCTCCGGGACGGCAAAGTCCGTGAGCGGGACGCCCCTCCAGTCGGCGTCCACGTCGTGGTTTGCGCAGGCCAGGGTAGACCCCACCGCCTTGAGCTTCTGGACGCGGTACTGGGCGTACTCCGCGAACTCCAGCGGCAGGACAGCGCGGGAATCCGGGGACCAGATCTGGGTCTTGGACATCTTCAGCTTCATCCCGTGGGCTTCGATGCGGGCTCGCCAGGCATCCAATCCGCGGAACACAGCGGCCGCGGTGCCCACGAAGTACGCGTCGTCCAAGAGCGCCAGGCAATCCCCCTCGACGTCCACCGCGCGCACGGCCATGCGACCGATGCTGAGAACATCCGCGGTGCCGATCGCGTAAAAGCCAGGACTCATCGGGCAGCCCTGGTCGAGGCCACGGATCTGGTCGACCAGCTGGGCAGGTTGGGACCCACCCCCCGCCGCATGGCGCGCGCGAGCAGGGAGCCAGGCCTCCGCCAGCGGCGCCAGAGCGGGCACCTTGGAGCGCACGGCCTCCTTCACGAGGTCGCGGGGGATGTTGCTAAACGCATCCCCGAGGTCCACCGCCGCCACCCACTTGCCTGGGCTCGAGTTGGCCATCGCGCAGAGGCGTCGGTGGAGAGCACCACATCCGTCCTTAGCCAGGCCAAACTGTTGGCCCCCCACCGCCGCCCGCATGTCCTTGCGGTGGACCTCGGCAGCGCTGCGGCCCACCATACGGCGGGCGACATTCCCACATCCCAGGACTCGCGCGTCCCCAGGGGTTGCCTTGGGGATGCCTGCGAGGCGCGCCGCCGTCAGGGCGGCTAGGGCCTCGGGAGGAAGGTCGCCGATGGCCAGGCGCGCCAGCGTGTTGGCCACCGCCTCCGCTCCGTCTTCGTCGTGCTTGAGCGGGGCCCAGTGCTCGCAGCGTCCTCCTCCAGGTCCCGCCCCGCCGCGGCGGGGGAAGCAGCCAAACTGGCGCTTGAGGTGGTTGGCCACACGGCGGTGGAGCTCTGCCGCGCCGTTGAGCTCGTGAGGGGGCGTGGCTGGCGGCATCGCCACATCGGCCCCCGCCGCCGCGGGCCCCCCCCCCTGGCCCATGCGGGGCGGCCCCAGTGCCAGGGGGAGGGCCCCATTCGCCTGGGCGAGGCGCCGCAG
>CAUYUJ010000991.1:462965-482965 GCA_963575745.1 Prorocentrum cordatum
CGGGCGGTGCCAGTGTGACCTTCGGTGGAGCCCCCTTATGGGGTCACGAAGCGCTGTACTGGGTGGGTGAAACGAGAGCAAAGGCTGTGCTGGGTGGTGGCGGACGCATGCGGGCGGTCCCACTGGGGGCTTCGGTGGAGCTCCCCGTGGGGCCACGAAACGCTGCAGTGGGTCGGCGATACGCAGGGAAGGAGGAGGAGGGAGGGCAGGAGGGGGATGAGCAGGAGAAGAGGAGAGGAGGGGAGGAACGCGGTGACCACCTCTTCAAAACGATGACCCAACACCACCTGATGATTGGGACAAAAAGAAAATGCACACACGCACGTCGTCGCGCGCATGCCGCAATCCTTTAAAACCCACGAGTTCCGTAACAATGTCAGAATCGAGTGTCCAATAATCACAAAAAAAAACCTGGTTTCGCAACACGAATGTTCAAAAATCCGTGTGCGCTCGCGCTCTCGCGATTTTTTGACTATACATATATACATAGATATGAAATTAGCCTGACGAAGGACCCAACCATGTGCAGGTGTGAATACCGCAGTTGGCACTACCAATTTCGGCGGGGCCCCCTATAGGGCCACGAAACGTGCGAGGGTGACGGGTGTGCGGGACGCATGCGGGCGGCAGCACTGGGGCCTTCGGTGGAGCTCCCTATGGGGCCACGAAACGTGTGAGGGAGTTGACGAAATGGGTGTGGCTGACGCATGCGGGCGCGGGCACTAGGGCCTTCGGTGGAGCTCCCTATGAGACCACGAAACGTGTGAGGGGTGTGCCGAAATGGGTGTGGGTGACGCATGCGGGCGCGGGCACTGGGGCCGTCGGTGGAGCTCCCTATGGGCCACGAAACGTGTGAGGGGTGTGCCGAAATGGGTGTGGTTCACGCATGCGGGCGCGGGCACTGGGGCCTTCGGTGGAGCTCCCTATGGGACCACGAAACGTTTGAGGGGTGTGCCGAAATAGGTGTGGCTGACGCATGCGGGCGCGGGCACTGGGGCCTTCGATAGAGCTCCCTATGGGGCCACGAAACGTGTGAGGGGTGTGCCGAATGGGTGTGGGTGGCGCATGCGGGCGCGGGCACTGGGGCCTTCGGTGGAGCTTCCCATAGGGCCACGAAGCGTGCGAGGGGCGTGCCGAAATGGGTGTGGCTGACGCATGCGGGCGCGGGCACTGGGGCCTTCGGCGGAGCTCCCTATGGAGCCACGAAACGTGTGAGGGGTGTGCCGAAATCTGTGTGGCTGACGCATGCGGGCGCGGGGGACTTGGGCATTCGGTGGAGCTCCTCATGGGGCCACGAAACGTGTGGGGGGTGTGCTGAAATGCGCGTGGCTGGCGCATGCGGGCGCGGGCACTTGGGCCTTCGGTGGGGCTCCCCATGGAGCCGCGAAACGTGTGAGTGGTGTGCCGAAATGTGTGTGGGTGACGCATGCGGGCGCGGGCACTGGGGCCTTCGGTGGAGCTCCCTATGGAGCCACCAAGCGTGTGAGGGGTGTGCCGAAATGGGTGTGGTTGACGCATGCGGGCGCGGGCACTGGCGCCTTCGGTGGAGCTCCCTATGGGGCCACGAAACGTGTGAGGGGTGTGCCGAAATGGGCGTGGGTGACGCATGCGGGCGCGGGCACTGGGGCCTTCGGTGGGATCCCTATGGAGCCCGAATGGCGTGCCACGAAAGTGGGTGGGTGTGCCGAAATGGGTGTGGCTGACGCATGCGGGCGCGGGCACTGGGGCCTTCGGTGGAGCTCCCTATGGAGCCACGAAACGTGTGAGGGGTGTGCCGAAATGTGTGTGGCTGACGCATGCGGGCGCGGGCACTGGTGCCGCCTTCGGCCTTCGGTGGAGCTCCCTATGGAGCCACGAAACGTGTGAGGGGTGTGCCGCATTGTGCGTGCGTGACGCATGCGGGCGCGGGCAATGGGGCCTTCGGCTGAGCTCCCTATGGGGCCACGAAGCGTGTGAGGGTGTGCCGAAGTGGGCGTGGGTGACGCATGCGGGCGCGGGCACTGGGGCCTTCGGTGGAGCTCCTATGGAGCCGCGAAACGTGTGAGGGGTGTGCCGACATGGGTGTGGGTGGCGCATGCGGGCGCGGGCACTGGGGCCTTCGGTGGAGCTCCCTATGGAGCCACGAAACGTGTGAGGGGCGTGCCGACATGGGTGCGGGTGGCGCATGCGGGCGCGGGCACTGGGGCCTTCGGTGGAGCCCCCTATGGAACCACGAAACGTGTGAGGGGTGTGCCGAAATGGGTGTGCGCTGACGGGGGAACAACATTTGTCTTGGCTTCGCCCTAGCAGCGGCGGGTTCATTCCTCTGGCGCGCCCACGCAGCTCCGCCTCGCCCGCATGCACGACACGAACGAAGCGAAACGATTTCCCGGTTGCATGCGGGCGCGGGCACTGGTGCCTTCGGTGGAGCTCCCTATGGAGCCACGAAACGTGTGAGGGGCGTGCCGAAATGGGTGTGGCTGACGCATGCGGGCGCGGGCACTGGGGCCTTCGGTGGAGCCCCCTATGGAGCCACGAAGCGTGTGAGGGGTGTGCCGAAATGAGTGTGGGTGACGCATGCGGGCGCGGGCACTGGCGCCTTCGGTGGGTCTCCCTATGGAGCCACGAAACGTGTGAGGGGTGTGCCGAATTGGGCGTGGGTGACGCGTGCGGGCGCGGGCACTGGGGCCTTCGGTGGAGCCCCCTATGGAGCCACGAAACGTGTGAGGGGTGTGCCGAAATAGGTGTGGGTGGCGCATGCGGGCGCGGGCACCGGGGCCTTCGGTGGAGCTCCCTATGGGGCCACGAAACGTGTGAGGGGTGCGCCGAAATGAGCGTGGCTGACGCATGCGGGCGCGGGCACGAGGGAGGAGGGGGAAGAGGAGGAGAGGAGAGGAACGCGGGTCACCGTCTCTTCAAAACGAGGACCCAACACCACAGGATGGTTGGGAATGAGCCTGGCGAAGGACCCAACCATATGCAGTTGTGAGTACCGCAATTGCAAAAATCTTCGTCAGTGGCGCCCCCCTATGGGGCCACGAAACGCGTGACGGGTGTCCCGAAATGGGTGTGTGTGACGCATGCGGGCGCGGGCATTGGGGCCTTCGGTGGGGCTCCCTATGGGGCCACGAAGCGTGTGAGGGGTGTGCCGAAATGGGTGTGGGTGACGCATGCAGACGCGGGCACTGGGGCCTTCGGTGGAACTCCCTATGGGGCCACGAACCGTGTGAGGGGTGTGCCGAAATGGGCGTGGGTGACGCATGCGGGCGCGGGCACTGAGGCCTTCGGTGGAGCTCCCTATGGGGCCGCGAAACGTGTGACGGGTGTGCCGAAATGGGCGTGGGCGACGCATGCGCGCGCGGGCACTGAGGCCTTCGGTGGAGCTCCCAATTGGACCACGAACCGTGTGACAGGTGTGCCGAAATGTGTGGGTGACGCATGCGGGCGCGGGCACTGGGGCCTTCGGTGGAGCTCCCTATGGAGCCACGAAACGTGTGAGGGGTGTGCCGAAATGTGTGTGGGTGGCGCATGCGGGCGCGGGCACTGGCGCCTTCGGTGGAGCTCCCTATGGGGCCACGAAGCGCGTGAGGGGTGTGCCGAAATGGGCCTTCGGTGGAGCTCCCTATGGAACCGGGAAACGTGTGAGGGGTGTGCCGAAATGGGTGTGGGTGACGCATGCGGGCGCGGGCACTGGGGCCTTCGGTGGAGCTCCCGATGGAGCCACGAAACGCGTGCGGGGTGTGCCGAAATAAATGTGGGTGACGCGTGCGGGCGCGGGCACTGGGGCCTTCGGTGGAGCTCCCTATGGAGCCGCGAACCGTGTGAGGGGTGTGCCGAAATGGAGGTGGCTGACGCATGCGGGCGCTGGCATTGGGGCCTTCGGTGGAGCTCCCTATGGAGCCACGAAGCGTGTGAGGGGTGTGCCGAAATGGGCGTGGGTGACGCATGCGGGCGCGGGCACTGGCGCCCTCGGTGGAGCCCCCTATGGAGCCACGAAACGTGTGAGGGGCGTGCCGACATGGGCGCGGCTGACGCATGCGGGCGCGGGCACGAGGGAGGAGGGGGAAGAGGAGGAGAGGAGAGGAACGCGGGGCACCGTCTCTTCAAAACGAGGACCCAACACCACAGGACGGTTGGGAATTAGCCCGGCGAAGGACCCAACCATATGCAGTTGTGATTACCGCAATTGCGAAAATCTTCTTCAGTGGCGCCCCCTATGGGGCCACGAAACGTGTGACGGGTGTGCCGAAATGGGTGTGGGTGACGCATGCGGGCGCGGGCATTGGGGCCTTCGGTGGAGCTCCCTATGGGGCCACGAAGCGTGTGAGGGGTGTGCCGAAATGGGCGTGGGTGACGCATGCAGACGCGGGCACTGGGGCCTTCGGTGAAACTCCCTATGGGGCCACGAACCGTGTGAGGCATGTGCCGAAATGGGTGTGGGTGACGCATGCGGGCGCGGGCACTGGGGCCTTCGGTGGAGCTCCCTATGGGGCCACGAAACGTGCGACGGGTGTGCCGACATGGGTGTGGGTGACGCATGCGGGCGCGGGCACTGGGGCCTTCGGTGGAGCCCCCTATAGAGCCACGAAACGCGTGGGGGGGGGTGCCGAAATAGGTGTGGCTGACGCGCGCGGGCGCGGGCACTGGGGCCTTCGGTGGAGCTCCCTATGGAGCCACGAACCGTGTGAGGGGTGTGCCGAAATGGGCGTGGGTGACGCATGCGGCCGCGGCCAGTGGGGCCTTCGGTGGAGCTCCCTATGGAGCCACGAAACGTGTGAGGGGTGTGCCGAAATGGGCGTGGGTGACGCATGCGGGCGCGGGCACTGGGGCCTTCGGTGGAGCCCCCTATGGAGCCACGAAACGTGTGAGGGGTGTGCCGAAATGGGCGCGGCTGACGCACGCGGGCGCGGGCACGAGGGAGGAGGGGGAAGAGGAGGAGAGGAGAGGAACGCGGGGCACCGTCTCTTCAAAACAAGGACCCAACACCACAGGATGGTTGGGGGGGAGGAAAAAAGGGGGGAAAAGAAAAGGAAAAAAAATATCCTGGCGAAGGACCCAACCATATGCAGTTGTGAGTATCGCAATTGTGAGTATCTTCTTCGGTGGCGCTCCCTATGGGGCCACGAACCGCATGAGGGGTGTGCCGAAATGTGGCGGGGTACACAACGCAAAGGAATACGATAGATCTGATTACGAGAGAAAAAAACGCGGGTGAGTCAGAGCGCGAGGGAATCTGAGTATGAATGGGTCTGCGCGCGAGTGAATATATTTGCATGAATGCGATCATGGAACCGCCTAGTGTAAGTGTCGAGCATGCCTGTCCGAACACACGTGACACTGGGCGTGGCCGCCGCAGGCAGCTTCCGCGGGAACCCCGACGGCAGCGTCCGCACGTCGCGACGCCCATGTCGGCACGCCTCTTGCGAGGATCGCGCCCGCTTTCGGCTCTTCTTTTCCTTCCTCTTTGCCCGCGCACTCCAAAATCCAAGGCTGCGGGCGCAGCGCAGCGCGGAGTCCCCGCGACGCGCGCTGGTCGCCCCGGGCGGGGTCCCAGCGACGCGCGCGGGTCGTCCGCTGCGCGAAGCAGAGAGAGCTGACTAGCTAACTGGCTGGCTGATAGCGGGCAAGTCTCTGACCGCTGGGCAGAGCGACGACGGGCGAACGAGGCGCCGGGCCCCCCGCAGCACGGAGTTCCCGCGACGCGCGCTGGTCGCCCCGAGAGGGTCCCAGCGACGCGCGCGGGTCGTCCGCGGCGCGAGGCCAAACAATTAGTCGGGCAGTCGAGAGAAGGCGCGGCTCGGGGGAGACGCTCCTCAGGTCAGGCCTCGCGGATGAACTCGGTGAAGCCGAGCTCCCTGGCGAGGGCCGTCGCTTCCCTCCTGCACCGCTTCGTGCGCGCCGCAAACTGCTCCAGCTGCTTCCGCAAGCCCTGCGGCGGCCCTGCCAGGAAGAACTCGATGCGCGGCGCCCGCATGAGCAGGAGGTCCTCGTGGCGCGTGGCGCGCGAGAGCAGCACGTAGAGCTCCAGCCACCAGTCGTCGTCCTCCTTCTTGCCGTTCCCTACCTCGTGGCGGCCGCAATCCAGGATCACGCCTGGGCGACGTCGACCGAGGGAGCAGCGCGCCGGGCAGCCGACGGCCCAGGGCGAGAGTCCACAGGACCGAGAGATGGTCTGGCCGCGGACTGCTCGCGCCCCGGAGGTCTGGCCGCCCCCGGAGCGCCGTTCCCCCGCCCCGTCGCCTTCGCGCATGGTGCGCCCCTGGCACGCCACCGTGGTGATGACCCTGCCGTGCGAGAAATGCGGGGGGTGTGCCGAAATGGGTGGGGGTGACGCATGCGGGCGGCGGCACTGAGGCCTTCGGTGGAGCTCCCTATGGAGCCACGAAACGTGTGAGGGGTGTGCCGAAATGGGTGTGGGTGACGCATGCGGCCGCGGCCACTGGGGCCTTCGGTGGAGCTCCCTATGGAGCCACGAAACGTGTGAGGGGTGTGCCGAAATGGGTGTGGGTGACGCATGCGGCCGCGGGCACTGGGGCCTTCGGTGGAGCTCCCTATGGAGCCACGAAACGTATGAGGGGTGGCCACTGGGGCCTTCGGTGGAGCTCCCTATGGAGCCACGAAACGTGTGAGGGGTGTGCCGAATGGGTGTGGGTGGCGCATGCGGCCGCGGGCACTGGGGCCTTCGGTGGAGCTCCCTATGGAGCCACGAAACGTGTGAGGGGTGTGCCGAAATGGGTGTGGGTGACGCATGCGGGCGGGGCACTGGGGCCTTCGGTGGAGCTCCCTATGGAGCCACGAACGTGTGAGGGGTGTGCCGAAATGGGTGTGGGTGCGCATGCGGGCGGGCACTGGGGCCTTCGGTGGAGCTCCCTATGGGCCACGAAACGTGTGAGGGGTGTGCCGAATGGGTGTGGGTGACGCATGCGGCCGCGGGCACTGGGGCCTTCGGTGGAGCTCCCTATGGAGCCACGAAACGTGTGAGGGGTGTGCCGAAATGGGTGTGGGTGACGCATGCGGGCGGGCACTGGGGCCTTCGGTGGAGCTCCCTATGGAGCCACGAAACGTGTGAGGGGTGTGCCGAAATGGGTTGGGTGACGCATGCGGCCGGCGGCACTGGGCCTTCGGTGGAGCTCCCTATGGACCACGAAACGTGTGAGGGGTGTGCCGAAATGGGTGTGGGTGACGCATGCGGGCGCGGGCACTGGGGCCTTCGGTGGAGCTCCCTATGGAGCCACGAAACGTGTGAGGGGTGTGCCGAAATGGGTGTGGGTGACGCATGCGGGCGCGGGCACTGGGGCCTTCGGTGGAGCTCCCTATGGAGCCACGAAACGTGTGAGGGGTGTGCCGAAATGGGTGTGGGTGACGCATGCGGCCGCGGGCACTGGGGCCTTCGGTGGAGCTCCCTATGGAGCCACGAAACGTGTCAGGGGTGTGCCGAAATGGGTGTGGGTGACGCATGGGGCCGCGGGCGCTGGGGCCTTCGGTGGAGCTCCCTATGGAGCAACGAAACGTGTGAGGGGTGTGCCGAAATGGGTGTGGCCGCGGCCGCATGTGGGTGTGGGTGACGCATGCGGCCGCGGGCACTGGGGCCTTCGGTGGAGCTCCCTATGGAGCCACGAAACGCGTGAGGGGTGTGCCGAATTGGGTGTTGATGATGATGATGATGATGGGAGGGGGGAGGAGGCAGCGGGAGGAAGGAAGGAAGGAAGGAAGGAAGGAAGGAGAACGCGAGGCACCGTCTCTTCAAAACGAGGACCCAACACCACAGGATGGTTGGGGGAAAAAAACAAAAAAAAACTGCTTTCAACATTTCATTATATCATACGGAGTGGACCTCGCGCGCACAAGACGAAATCGGTCGAACGCCCTTGCGCGCGTGCTGTCGCAAGAGTCTGTTGTGCCACGTCCTGAGTGGGGTATTGTGTTTCATCTGGACACCCCCCGCGCAGGAACCTCACCCCCCTCCCCTTCTCCGCCTCGCTCACGCATTCAGCCCGTCTGATCATCATCACCACCGATCATCGTCACCACCTGTCATCGATCATCATCATCATCATCATCATCATCATCATCACCGTCATCATCGTCATCACTCATTATCCAACCCTCATCATCGTCATCCTCATCACCACCCGACCACTCATCATCATCATCATCATCATCACCACCATCATTAGCATCATCCCAATCACCCTCATCATCACCATCACCACCCCCGCACTCATTATCACTGAGTCACTCATCATCATCACTTACTTGCTCATCACTTCGTCATCACTCACTATCTAGTTCAGAATTGAAGGAACTACCACACGGGAGCCTCGTGGGAGCGAAATGCGAAGAATTCCCAGGCGCCCCCCCCCCCCCCCACGGGGCCCGCGCGTCGCGTTCGAATCCGAGGCGGGCCACCCTCAAACCTGTAACTGTCGTTTCGTTTAAGCCCCTCAAGCCTGAGCACGGCTGAAGTCTCAGGCGGGAGCTTCGTCTGCGAGCGAATTGCGAAGAAGTCTCAGGCGGGAGCCCCCGCCCTCATCGAAATCGTCGCCGTCATCGTCGTCGACGCCGTCGTCGTCGACTTCGTCTGCGTCGTGCTGGTCGTCGTCGCCGTCGTCGTCTTCGTCGTCGACCTCGTCGGGTCGTCATCGTGCTCGTCGTCGTCGTCAACGTCGTTGTCATCGTCGTCGCCGTCGTCGCCGTTGCCGTCGTCGTCGCCGTCGTCGCTGTTTCTGTCGTCGTCGTCGTCGACGTCACCATCGCCGTCGTCGTCGCCGTCGTCGCCGTCGCTGTCGTCGTCGTCATCGTCGCCGTCGTCGTCGTCTTCGGCGTCGTCGCCGTCGTCGTCGCCGTCGTTGTCGTCGTCGTCGTCGTCGTCGTCGCCGCCGTCGTCGTCGCCGTCGTCGCCGTCCTCGTCGACGCCCCCGCCGCCGCCGCTAGCCGGCGCCAACGCCGGCCTGGAGAGAGGGGGGGTTCGATCCCCCCCATCGACTCGCCGTCCTCGTCGACGCCCCCCGCCGCCGCCGCCGGCGGGCGCCGCGCCGGCGCTCGCCCATGCGAGGGGGGGTTCGAACCCCCGCCCCCCCCCCCCCTCCGAGCGCCCACAGAACGCGCGCTTTCCGAAGTTGGGGCCGACTCCGCCCAACCCGAGGCCGCCCCGCGCCTTGGCCATCTGCGCCGGGAGGCCGACGGGCGCCGAGACAAGGCGACGTCGCAACACAGCGGGTGCACGCCCCGATGCCTCGCGAGCCTGAGCTGCTTCGACTCGACTGCCTCCAAGTCCGCGGCGCCCGCGAGCTGCCCCGCGGGCCCGTCGATGCGCCCCGGCGGGAGATCACCTGCAGTCCGGCTCTGAACCTCTGAGCAATCTGCCCCTCTATTTCTGGGGCCCTGCATCTGCCGGAGAAGCGCCAACGTCGTCGCCGCATATCTCGCCTTCGAACACACTGGCTAACATTGTTGGCCACACGCCCCCCCGCTCTCCCGAGCCACCGCGCCCCGCGCGCGGCTGTCGGGCAGGGCGGGGCAGAGCGGGGGAGGGGCGCCAGCGCGCGGCGAGCCCCAGGAGGTCGCGCGGGGCCCCGCCGCTGCCCGCGCCTGCGCCCGCCACCCTGGGGGGGGGCCTCGCCCATGGCCGGCCGCGCCAGGGCCCCGATGCGCGCGCCGGGAACTGGCCCTTGTCCGCGCTGAAAACCGCCCTCGCGTTCGCGACGACCTGCTGAGCCTAGAATCGACTGGGGAGTCTGCCTCCCCGATCATCGCCCGTCGCGAACTCTGGCCACCCCGCAGCGCGACGGACCTGGTTGGGCGCCGTCGGCCCGCGCGGCCCGGGGGCGCAACCACTCGCGCAGTCGATGAAGTGCCCGATCGTCGCGGACCACGGGGCCTCGCGCGCGCGCAGGGCCCCTTCTGCGCCCCGCCCCCTAGATCCGCGCGCACGGCCACGGCGCGTCGACGATCGCGCGGCCAGTTACGCCGCCCGCCGCCCGCCCCCGGCCCATGCATGGCCGCGCAACCACAAACAGGGGCGGGCCCATCTCCTCAGCCGCGCGACCAGGCGAGGCCTCCACGAAGCCTGCTCCCGCAGCTCTGGCCCGCGGAGGTTCTCCAGCGCGGCCGCGCGGCACCTCCTCGCGAAATGGGCCCCGCCATCGCGCGGGCATCGGCGGCGGCAGGGCTTCTGTCGCTCCTCGGCCAGTCGCCGCCCCGCGGCACGCCGCGGCGTTCTTCCGCATGGCCCGCGCAGAGCTGCCGTGGACGCCCCCAGCTGCCCCTTCAAGTTGCTCCTCGGCCACCGTCGAATGCGCGAGCTCCCGCCGCAGCCGCCGCGGCCCCCCCTAGCCGCGGTCTCTGTCGCGCCGAGGCCCTCGAGCGCGGGCCCGCCCGCCTCCGGCGCCCGGCGCGGGCCGAGGAGGCGGCAGCAGAGGATCGCCTTGTTGGCCCCCGAAGCCGCCTCAGCACCTGACCCGCGCCCACCGATGGCCCGCGAGTTCCCTCGGCGGCGCCTCCGTTGCGCTGAAGGCCCTCGGCCGCCGCCGCCTGCTCGAGCGCCCCCCGAGCGCGGGCCCGCTCGCCAAAGGCGCCTGGCGAGCGGGCCGAGGCAGCAGCGGCCGCGGAGCACCCTGCTGACTTCTCAGCGGCAGCGCCCCGCAAGGGGGCGGGCGCCCCTCCCACGCGCGCCCGCGTGCCCGCTCCCATCGGCGCGCCCTCCTCCGGGCGGCTCCGGGTGAGGTCCCCGCCCCATTTACTTGCGACATTAGATATAAGCGCCCCCACCCGCCCCCCGCGCAGCTGCCGCCGCCGCCAGCCATCGAGCGCAACTGCCACGCAGTCCACGGCGTGAGAGCGCAGCCGCGGTCGCGCGAGCCAGCGTCGCGCGACGGCCCTCGCACGCGGCGTCTGACTCCGTTCTCCGATCTTGGGCTACACGAGGGGCGACCGGGTCGCCCCCCGGGCGCCGCGCCCGCGCCCCTGGCCCCCGCTCGTAGACCAGCGGAGAATGGACCGTGCCGCAAGAATTCGGGAAGATAATGGCCCGCCTGGCGAGGCGCTTCCCGACGCCGCACGCGCCGGAACCCGCGGCCCCGACGTCGGCGGGGCAATCATCGTTGCAGCCCGCCGGCGCTGAGCTGCCCCAGCGCTGGCCGCCTGGAGGCGGGGCCTCGTCGCCAGCTCGCGGCCGCGCGGCCCCCGCCCCGAATGGTCGCGCGGGGCCGCGGGCCCGGGCCCGCGGAGGGCCGCAGCTCGCCGCGCAGCGCTGAAACCTTTCGCTAGGTTCGCCCGTCTCGCCTCGCAGGCGCGGATCGGCGATGCAGCTGGCGAAGCTGGTCGCAAGCGCTGTCTCGCAACACCTCGCCAAGCAGCGCTGGGACCTGCTGCCGCGGCGTGCTCGCCTCGGCTCGCGGGCGCTGACCCCGCGATGTAGTTGGTAGCGCTGGCCTCCAGCATCCTCTCGCATCGACTACACGTAGGAGTGGCCCTAGGCTAGAATGACCTTTGGCGCGCGGCTTCAGGGGCGACCGCAAGGGCCCCGCGCAATCGCGCAAGCCCGCGCCGCTGCGCCGCATCGACGATCGGCGGGGCGCCGCCCATGCCCCCCCCGCCCCGGCTCTGGCCCCCCTGGCCCTGGCCTCCCTCGCCCCATGCTCTGGCCCCCTTAGCCCTGGCCTCAGGCCCCCCTCGCCCCGAACTCTTCATTTTCGTGGTTTGTGGTTCGTGGTTCGTCGTCGCCCCCCCCCCTCGAGGATCCTGGCTCTGGTCTCAGTCCTCCTGGCCCCCAGCGCCCCCTCGCATCCCCCCCTGGCTCTGGCCCCCTCGGCCGTGGCCTCAGCCCCCCCGTCGCTTCGACCCCCCCCCCCCCCCCGGGCCCCGGCAACCCTGGCCCTAGCCCCGGCCCCCCTCGTCCTGGATTCTTTATTTCCGCGGTTCGTGGTTCGTGGTTCGTCGTCGCCCTCGCCTTCCCCCCCTCCCCCTTGGCTCTGGCCCACCTGGCTTTGGCCCCAGCTCCCCCTCGCCCCCCCCCTGGCTCTGCCCCCCCATCACATCCCCTTGGCTCTGGCCCACTTGGCCCTGGCCTCAGCCCCCCTCGCCCTGGCCCGCCCCCCTCGCCCCCGCCCCCTGGCTTTGGCCCACCTGGCCCTGGCCTCGGCCCCCCTCGCCCCGTGCTCTGGCCCCTCTCGCCCCAGACCTTTTATTGTTCGTGGTTCGTGGTCCGTCGCCCTCGCCCCCTCCCCTGGCACTGGCCTGAGCCCCCCTGGCCATGGCCCCAGCTTCCCATCGCCCCTCCCCTCGGCCCTGGCCCCCCTGGCCCTGGCCCCCCCTCGCCTCGCCCCCCTGGCTCCGGCGCCGCCCTCGCTCCGGCCCCTTTTCTTTTCGTGGTTCGTGGTTCGTGGTCCGGCGTCGCCCTCGCCCCCTTTCCCCCCCCCTGGCTCTGGCCCCCTCGGCCCTGGCCCCAGCTCCCCCTCGCCCACCGTGGCCCCAGCCCCCCTAGCCCTGGCCCCGTCTTCCCCTCCCCCTCCTTGGCTCTGGCCCCCCTCGCATCCCCTTGGCTCTGGCCCCCTTGGCCCTGGCCTCAACGCCCCTCGCCCTGGCCCCAGTTCCCCCCCCCCCCCCCTCTGGCCCTGGCCCCCTTGGCCGTGGCCTCAGCCCCCCTTGCCCCGGACACTTTATTTTCGTGGTTCGTGGTTTGTGGTTCGTCGTCGCCCCGGCGCCCCAGCTCCCCCTCGCCCCCCCCCCTTGGCCCTGGCCCCGCTGGCCGCGGCCCCAGCCCTCCTCGCCTCTCCCCCCCCTGGCCCCAGCCACCCCGGCCCTGGCCCCAGCTCCCCTCGCTCTGGACCCTTTATTTTTGTGGTTCGTGGTTCGCGGTTCGTCGTCGTCTTCGCCCTCGCCCCCTGGCTCTGGCCCGCCCCTGCCCCCCCCCCCGGCCCCCGCCCCCCTGGCCCTGGCCCCAGCCCCCCGCCCCGGACCCTTTCTTTTCTTGCACAGCTGTGCTCCAGAGCTCGGACATCTTCATTTTCGTCGTGGTTCGTGGTTCGCGCGGTTAGCCCCCCTCGGCCCACCCCGCGAGCCTGAGCCCCAGCTCCCTTGGGCACCCCGCCCTTCGGAGGCTTGCTCCGCCCAGGCTTCCCAGGACAGCCCCCCCTGGGCCGCGGATGTCCTTATTTTCGTCGTGGTTCGCGGTTCGTCGTGGTTCGCCCCCCTCGGCCCCTCGACCCTCGACGCCGCCGCCGCGGGCCATCGAGCGAGGCTGCCGCGTCGCCCGCGGCATGAGCGCGCAGCCGCGGCCGCGCGAATTGGCGTTGCAGAGTCAGGCTGCTGCTCTCTCTCCGACGTGCTGCTCCAAGTCGAGATGTTGGTACCAGCCGTGCTGCTCAGCGACGTAGAGCCCGACGCTGTACTCGTCCCGCTCGTGGGTTCCAGGGTCGGACTGCCGATCTCTGGCGCGCTCGTCGACGCGACGATGCGCTGATGGTGCCTCCATGGTGTTCCGCGACCGGCTGTTGCTCTCCGAACTGCCGTTCGCAATCGGGGTGCCAGTGCCCGTCGTGCTGCTCAGCGACGCAGTACTCGAAGCAGTATTTGTCCCTCTCGTGGGCGCCAGGGCTTGGCTGCTACTCCCCGACGTGCTGCTCAGGCTGGTCTCCGGATTTTTTCTCGCAAGCGCCCGCTGAGCAGCGCCAGAGCCTGCCGCCACGGCTCGTCCGTCTCGCGGCGCGGGCGCTGTTCCCAGCGTTGTAGCCGATAACGTTGGTTTCCAGCCCCCTCTTGCCGCAGCTCGCTGGGCCGTGCTGAAGCCTGCTGCGACGACTCACCCTTCTCGCACCGCAGGCGCTGATCCTGGCGCTGTAACTGTTGAGGTTGGTCTACAGTTTCTTTTCGCCACTGGTCGCTTGGCAGCGCCAAAACCTGCCGCCGCGGCACGGCCGTCCAACGGCGCAGACGCTGACCCCAGTGTCGTAGCCAACGACCCTAGCTACCAGCTCCTGTTTGCCGCAGGTCGACGGGCAGTCCTGGACCCGCTGCGGCGGCTCACCCATATCGCAGTAGCAGTTGGGGCTGGTCTCCAGCTTCTTTTCGCCGCAGCCCGATGCAGCGCCAAAGCCTGCCGCCGCGACTCGGTCGTCTCGCGGCGCAGGCGGTGATCCCAGCGTCGTAGCCGATGACGCTAGTCCCCAGCTCCCTCTCGCAGCGGCTCTCTGAGCAGCGAAGGGGTCCCCCCCCCAGTGGACACTGCGAGCGTCGGAAGTCCATCCCCTTCCGCCCGTACCGCACCGCACACGTGCAAGAGAGTAGCGCGGGCGCGGTCCCGAAGCCCTATCTTCCATAGGGCACGCCGCGATCGGGTTCCCCCCCCCCCCTCCCTGGATTCCCACTCGCGCGCGCGGCGAAAGCATGAGGGTATGCCAGATGACTGCGCAGTCGGTCCCCCGTCCCGAAGGGTCATGTGGGACCCCGACGCTGCTGACGCTCGCCACAATGGAACGTTGGGGAACTGACGGCATGCTGCCCGCTGCCATGCGGGTGGCACCCCCTCCCGAGGGGTCGCACGGGGCTCTGCCACTGCCCGCGCTTACACCCACCCTGCCACCGTTCGCATCGGCAGCCCCGGGGCAGGTGCAAAGAGGCCCTTCTCATTGACACGCCGCGCGGCGTCGAGGGCGCAGGCCCAAGGGCCAGCTTCAGCACCCGACCTTTGTTTAAATCTGCCAAGCGCCTTGTCCCAAATGGCCACAGACGTCGGGCAGAGAAAGAGGAGACACTTCCGTGTCGGCCCGTGGGGTGGGGGGGGGGGGGGGGTACACCTTACAATGCAGATGTTGCACCACACGGTTAACACCATATGGAGCGCACCGCACAGCTTGAACCACCTAGCTTACACCACATAGTTTGCATCGCATAGCGTATGCCACGTTACTTACACCGCATGACCAGCATCACATACCTCACACCACATAAGCTGCGCCACACTGATTGCACCATATCCACATTGGTTGCACCACCTCACATAGCTTGCTCAGCTAAGTTGACACCATGTGTCTTGCGCCGCGTATGCTGCCCATTGAGTGCAACAACCTACTGCTTGGGGTCAACGCTGGCAAACAGTTGCGTTGTTGTTGTTGTTGTTGTTGAACATTATTAATTCTAAAGAATAATTATTGTTGGGACCCCTGGTGCACGGCCCCCCTGCGCCGCCTAGGCCGCAGCTACATTTTCATCATTTTCGTGAGGAAGCCTCAGGTAATTCGATGTGATCAAGATCCGGTTGTTTTGTTCCCCCCCGCTTTCCCTTGCAAAAAACACTATAAAATGACATTTCTTGTTCTAATATAATCAAATTTCAAGAATCCCTTGCAAAAAATAAGGTAAAGTGGACATTCGCGCGCGCAAGACGAAATCCTTCCAAAAGCTTAGTGTTCGGAGCGATTTTAACATAAAAACATCAAAAAACCAATGGTTTTTCAACAAAAAAATGTCAAAATCTCATCCCGCGCGCTCTTGCGGATTCGTAGGAAACCCAACACTTTTTAAACATTTCTGTCAAACGGGCTTTTGCGAGCAACTTTTTCGAACTTCTGCGACAACGGTTGCGCACCTGCCAGGGCCATCATCCCTGTCAAATAATACCATGCGGGACACATTCGTTTTTTCTTCGCGCGCGCACGCCGTCGTCGTCGGCCGCGGGGCCCTGAATAGTAGCCACGGTCGTCCGCATGCCACGAAGTGAAGTGTCCGAACGTCATAGGGCGGGAAGCTGGGTGTGGGTGGTGGCGAAGAGTCGTTTGGAAATTTGGTAGAGCTTGAACCGGCCCCCCCACAAAGTGGGGGTATTGCCCGCCTCCTACGAAAACCCTGGCACTGGTGAGAACGGAGTGTCCCCACGTGCTAGTAATTGTTGTTGTTGTTGTTGTTGAACATTATTAATTCTAAAGAATAATTATTGTTGGGCCCCCTGGTGCGCGCCCCCCCCGCCGCGCCTAGGCCGCAGCCACATTTTCATCATTTTCGTGAGGAAGCCTCAGGTAATTCGAGGTGATCAAGATCCGGTTGTTTTGTTGTAATCCGCTTTCCCTTGCAAAAAACACTATAAAATGACATTTCTTGTTCTAATATAATCAAATTTCAAGAATCCCTTGCAAAAAATAAGGTAAAGTGGACATTCGCGCGCGCAAGACGAAATCCTTCCAAAAGCTTAGTGTTCGGAGCGATTTTAACATAAAAACATCAAAAAACCAATGGTTTTTCAACAAAAAAATGTCAAAATCTCATCCCGCGCGCTCTTGCGGATTCGTAGGAAACCCAACACTTTTTAAACATTTCTGTCAAACGGGCTTTTGCGAGCAACTTTTTCGAACTTCTGCGACAACGGTTGCGCACCTGCCAGGGCCATCATCCCTGTCAAATAATACCATGCGGGACACATTCGTTTTTTCTTCGCGCGCGCACGCCGAAATCTCCAAAAACCATTGGGTTCTGTGGGTGTGTACCCCACGCCAGTGTAGTAGCCACGGTCGTCCGCACGCC
Source organism: Prorocentrum cordatum (assembly GCA_963575745.1). Lineage (NCBI taxonomy): Eukaryota > Dinophyceae > Prorocentrales > Prorocentraceae > Prorocentrum > Prorocentrum cordatum. Next base: position 479,460 of record CAUYUJ010000991.1, read on the forward strand.
ACGAAGTGAAGTGTCCCAACGTCATAGGGCGGGAAGCTGGGTTTGGGTGGTCGCGAAGAGTCGTTTGGATATTTGGTAGAGCTTGTAATGCCCCCCCACGAAGTGGGGGTATTGCCTGGTGTCGTATGAAAACCCTGGCACTGGGGAGAACACCACGCGTTCGGGTAAAATGATTGTTGTTGTTGTTGTTGTTGTTGTTGTTGTTGTTGTTGTTGTTGTTGTTGTTGTTGTTGTTGTTGTTGTTGTTGTTGTTGTTGTTGTATGTGTTTTGTCATGCACGTCCGCCGGGCTACGTCTTGGCACTGAGTTGCTCTGATATGGTTGTTGTTCCTGCACGTCAGCCTGGCTGAGCCCTACGCCGCACTTGACGAAAACGCCCTCGGCGGTGCTCCACTCGGCGTAGGTGTGTATCAGCCTGACCTGCGCGGTCCACGGCGCTGGCACGCGGCTGCAGACGTACTCCTCCACCGCGGCCGGCGAGTCCATCGCCCGCCCGTCCACCGACCAGTGGCCCGCGAGCGCCGTGATGAAGAAGTCCTCCAGCACGAGTGCCCTCAGCCGCCCAGCCTCCGCCGCGGCCGCGGCCACGCCTCCATGCGACGTCAACTCCGCCATGCAATTGCCGATGGCGATGAGGCGCCCGTCGGGCGTGTGCTCCTCCGAGGAGCCAGTGGTAGCCTGGAAGGCGAACGGGCGCCCCAGGCACCTGGTCAGGCGGGCCTCGAGGTCCTGGAGGCGCGTCTTGTGGCGGGCTGCCTGCCACGTCGACGCCAGGACGGCGAGGCACCGCGGGCCAGCGGCCTCGAGGATCTCTGCGAGGCGCCCCACGAGCACGTCCGAGACGTAGGACCTGTTCTTCGCAACCAGCGTGTTGAGCGCCTCCTTCTCGCCGTCGAGCCTCTTCCGACTGACTGCCATCAGGCTCTCCACCAGGTGGCGCTCTGGGTGGCCCTCGCGCTTCGTCCACAGGCTCTGCGCCAGCCTGAGGTTCGAGTCGTTGAGCAGGGTGGGCGACTTGCCTGCGCCGCCGAGGGGCATCCACACCCACAGGTTCTGTCAACCACGCGCAGTGCAGTGTGACCCTAGGCAGGAGCGACCTCTGGTGAGCGGCTCGAGGGGGCGGCGGCGGGGAGGGGGGGCACACTCGCTCGCGCTGGCTGGTGCTGGGGGAAACCTCCGTGGGCCCGCACGAAGGGTCGCTCCGTCAGAGGGCCACCCTTGCGCGCAGCCGACTCTGGCTGGGGTCCTGCCCTGGACCCTGGGGAGCAATCGACACGCGCATCTGCCGCGCCCGTGGGGGCGGGCGGGCAGATCTTGGCGGTGCGCGCAAGAGGCGATGGGGGGCGCCCTCTAAGAAGACAGGAACGGCTTCAAAAAAGGCAGAAGGCCTCTGGCAAGCCCTTCCAGCTTCCCTTCCTGGAAGCTGCTTGGCCCTCATAAGAGGGCCCATGCCTTTGTTTTGAAGAACCCCGCCGTTTTCATCGAAGGCCGCCCCCCTCGCCCCAGCCACTCGCGCGCGCCGCCGAAGACACCCTCGTCCACCACTCCCCGAGGCCCCCAAGCACGACCCCGGAGCGGCGGACATGGATGCGCTGCATCGGTGGCGGACAGCCTTTCTCAGCCGCGCCGACGTTCAGCACGCCGTCGATGTCGACGAAGACGGCAGAGGACCAACAGAGCAGTACAAGCATACCAGACTGTTGGAGGTCCGCGGCGCTGGACCCCCTGCCCCCTCCACTCCCTTCCCCTGAGGATGAGCGACAGGGGGGACCGGCTGGCAGTGGAAAGCATTCACTTGAAATCGGCGACGACATCGCGGCAATGGGACCTCGATAGCGAAACTGCTCCTTCAACCGCTTCTGGGCGGGATGCGGCACCCAGCACCGCCCTGGATGACACCTGGGCCGCCCTGGAAAAGCTGGGGGGTATATGGCAACACACAACTCCCCTGTCGCGCGGAGCGCGCCGGCCGGGAGTGTGGTCAGCAGAGCGAAGCGAGAAATCCGCGCGGGCGTCCGCAAATCTACACTGCGTCACCCAAACTCGCGCACCGCGCCCCTCGGGCCGGGCGAAAGGGGGGGATAGCAAAGGGGGGGGGTGAGAATCAGCTCACGTAGCTGATTTTCCCGGCGCCTCCCGGCGCCGGGAGGCGCCCATGTATCGAGGAATGGGCCCGGCGGCGGGGCCGAAACCAGCTGCGTGCAGCAGATTTCGTAACCCCCCTTTCGTTCGGCCCGAGCCCCGCGGTGCGCGGCGCGAGATCGCCTTCGCCCCCGTGAGGCCGCCTCTGAGAGGGGAAACTCTGAGCCCCAGAACGCGACGCGCGAAGAGCGACTGCCTTCGGGCCCCCGCGGACCTCGCAAGTTCCCAGACATTTGACGGAGGCCTGGAAATGGGCACCAACACCAAGACAAGGTGTTGCCTCCACAGGGGTAAGATGATCCCAGATTTCGGTGTTGGTGGTAATATTTCGCTTGCCTTGGAAGTCAGAATATTACCACCATCACCGAGATCGGGATGGTCTTCCCCCGGTGGAGGCACACCGCCGATATTGATGTTGGTGTCAACCTCTGGGCCTGCGAATTTGACGATGAGTTGTTGTTTTCTCATCCCCGGCCCCAAAGAAACTCTAGACCCGCTCCCTGGAGCAAGTTGTAATCTCAGATCCATGTTTGATGGCTCTATTGGCTCCGAAAGCGGCCCCCCGGAGGCGTAAAAGCCAGGGCACGACGCTGCGACTGACACAACGAAAGAACATCCTCTGGCTTCTGGGCTCGTGCCGCCCTGTGGCCCTCCAGATGACGGTGTCGACGTCGCTTGGGAGCGCGGCGCCCTGGCATGCGGCGCCGTCTGGCGGCCGCGCCCGCGCCGCCATCGCGCGCGCGAACGGCCGAGCGGGGGGATGATCCGCTCGCCCTCTGAGCCGAAGCGGCTGGGATCGGGTGGGAGCTCCTCTGGGTGCTGCCAGAGGTGGCCCATGGCCCCAGGGTGAGCAGCTCGAGCTCAGAAGCTTCTGCATAGCTGTCGTGTCACTGCAATGGCCCCAGCGGCACTCTTCGCCTTGCAGGCGGACATAGCATGTCGCTCCGCATCGCAGGGCGGGAGGCCAAGAAAAGCTCGGGTCGTTGCCGTGTGGGTACCGGGCCGTGCTTCGCATGTCGCGACAAAGCGCGGTGGGCCATGACCGGAGGCCCGACAAGCAAAGCAAACATTCCTGACCGCATCCAGGAGGCCCACGTGGCCTCCAAAGCACACATCACGAGACCCAGACAAAAAGCTGGGGGTCCTTGGCCAGCGTCACCTCTGACAACCTCCCAGAACTTCTGGGAGGTCTTCGCCGTCAGACTAGTAGGCCCGATCCGGGGACCATTAAGTCAAATGGGACCACTGAATAGGCACCATAATTCATAATAGCGGCTGGGGGAAAACATGGCGAGGGGAAAGAATTGAAGAAAGTACTCCGCCACTGGGAACAACGCTGGCGAGGACAATCAGATAAGCCCATG